>CM076569.1:465502579-465824950 GCA_034641835.2 Pinus albicaulis
TGAGGTGAATATGTCTCCGTACTCCTCCACAACCTTATCCATTTGTTGTTGTTGTGCAGAGGAGCCCTGTCTGGAGGATGTGGCCACAGTCTTCTTCTTGCCCTGGGGGCAGATCATCAGGAAAACGAATTTCCTGGTTTGGGAAATGAGCTTACTGCATTGTTTTGCAGTAACCAAAGAGATAGTCATAGGAGGTGGTACCTCTGGTATCCTGTACAACTTATTTCCCAAAGTAATAATAACAGCATGAGGTCGAGACTCATACATAGCATGACGCTTCCACAAGTATGGTTGTCCTAATAATACATCAGAAACATCAATAGGAGCAACGTCACATAATACCTCATCCGTGAAGGGCTTGATGCTATAGGGAAGGCAGCACTGCTGGCTGACGCGGAGATCTCGTCCTTGGTGAAGCCACCTGATGGTGTATGGATGTGGGTGAGCTGTGGTCGGCAAGCCCAACCACTTCACGGCGTCTGCTGAAATGAGGTTCTTTTGGCTCCCATTGTCGACAATGAACTGTACAGGGGAGCCCTTTACCCACATCTGGGAGTGGAAGATACGTTCCTCCTCCTCTGGATCTTCCGGTTCCTCCTTCTGGACCTTTGTAGTGGCAACAGTGGCGTTGGGCTCCGCATCAATAATCTGTTTCCCTTTTTCATTCCCCTTTTCAGGTTCTGATTCGGATTCGGAGCATGCATCTGACTCAGAAGCCCTCATCTCGGCCACTAGCGACTGCTTGGCCCGACACTCACTTGTGTTGTGAGTGGAGCTCTTATGGAACTCACACCACTTTCCCGTGTCCTTATTTGGCTTTGCGGTGCTGTTCTTTTCTTGTGGCTTCGATGAGTTGTCTTTAGCCGCCATGCCTTGGCTCGGTCCTTTGTTCTGCGGTTTGGAAGCACCTTTCCCTTGCTTTTGATTCGTAGATCCAAAGTCTCACTTCTTCTGCTTGAATTTCTGCTCAATCTTGGTAGCATACCGATATGTCGTACCAAGCGAGGAGATCTCAAGGAACTCCATTTCCTCCTGAATGTATTTGTGCAGACAGCTGCGATACTTTAGCACCAGATGTTTCTCTGAATCTTTGATACCCAACTTTGTGCGCAGGGTATGGAACATATTCGTCAGCTCATGCACATCTTGATCCCTTTGTTGTCGCAGCGTGGTCCATTGTATGTACTTGTCCTCATAGCTCCCCACGGGATAGTACTATTCCTTGACGGCGTCTCGAAAAGAATTCCAAGTTGGTACGGCCGAGAACAGAGAGGGTTCTGTCTGGTCCTTGTTCTCACAGTAGGTTTCCCACCAGTCCTTAACATGGCGGGTAGCTTTGAGGAGTGCAAAAATAATCTTCTCCCGGTCTGAAAAGTCATGAACCGAGAAATATCCTTCTAACAGATTCAACCATCTATCTACGGCATCTGCGTCTATTTGGCCCTCAAATATGGGAATGTCAAAATTTACTTGTACCTTAAAAGGAGTCGCGCCTCCAGAGTGGCTGCTGGATGCAGATGCGCCGCCGGTGGGTAGCCGTTGAAGGATCTGAGCAAAGTTATCCATCATCACGTTCCTTTGTCTTTCGAAGGCCTCCTCGAGCAATATTTTGATAGGATCTCCTGCTCCCTCATCTTTCTTTTCGTCCCCCATGGGCGTCCGTCGAGGTTTGCGAGGCTGATCTTGCAAAGGTTCCACCGGATCAAGCCCTAGCTCCTTAAGATAATAACTCAATCACTGCACTATACTCGGCAATGTTATTTGTTGTTTGACCAAGGCTTACCCCATGCATGGAAACTAACTTGTCAGAGGGTGAATAGATAACCCAAGCTGCGGAAGAAACATTATGTGTACTACGATAGGCACCATCAGCAAAACCAATATAGGTTTGAAGAGACGTCGACATCTGCAATATCAAGAGTAAAACTCAGATAAGCAGGAATAGTGATAAAAACACACTTCTAAATTAGGCACGCTTTTCTAATCTAAGACACACCAATAGTAAATAAATCTAACCTAAAACAAAAAATCTCCACACCAATTTTAAGCATAATATCGCTTCAGATATAGCCCATTTCTGGGTTTATTTAAAGGGACACCATCAAAATCTATCAGCTCATAGGCCCCCTTTGCCAGCTTTCTCTTAACAATGAAAGGACCATGACACAGGCACAAATTTCCCAACTCCTAGCTTATCGTTGGCTTGATCATAAACTAAGACTAGGTCTCCTTCTGAAAAATTTCGAGGGGTAACACTTCTATCATACTGAGCTTTTATTCTTTTAACATGAGCCTCGCTTGCTATTGCAGCATTTCTCCGATTCTCATCCTATTGAGCCAAGTACAAAAAACGTTTCTCCTCTTCAGACGTAGTTGGGAGTAACTCTATGGCTAATTTCAAAGATGAAATTTCGCATTCAATCGGCAACACAGCTTCCAAACCGTAAACGAGTTGAAAGGGAGTGAAACCAGTTGAAGTTTTGACTGAGGTTCGATATGCCCAAAGTGCTGAAAATAACATGGAATGCCAATTCGTCTTGTGAATACCAATAATTTGTCTGATCATGGTGACTAAAACTTTATTTATGGCTTCGACCAGACCATTGGCTTGTGGATAATATGGAGTGGAACTATCGTGGCGCAGGCCAAGTTGTTCTGCCAGTTCAATCATCATGAAATTTCGAAAATGGCTTCCATGATCAGTAATAATGGCTTGAGGAACACCGAACCTAGCAATTATGTGATTAAATACGAAATTTGCAGCAGTCTTGCCATCAGCTGAAAATGTAGGCATCGCCTCGGCCCACTTAGTAAAATAATCTACTGCTAAGATGATATACGCATGCCCCCCGGCCGAGTGAGGGTTACATGTAATAAAATCGATACCCCATTTTGCAAAAGGACCGACATCAATTATAGGGTGAAGAGGAGCAGGTGGCGCGCGCATCTTTCGATCAAAAAGTTGACAATTGTGGAATTTCCGAACTGCATAAATACAATCTTTGAATAACGACGGCCATAAATAACCAGCGTGCAGTATATTTTTGGCAGTGGCATACCCAGACATATAATCGCCACATGCTCCAGAATGGCAGTCATTCAAAACCTTTTCAGCTTCTTCATGAGTAAGACAGCGTCGGAAAACAGAATCCGCCCCACGATAATAAATTGTATCACCAATAATATTGTACTGCTGGGATTGGAAGAGTATTTTATGTCGTTGAGATCGTGAGATTTCAGGCCGAAAAGATTGGGTTTGGAGATAAACGACAATATCTCCATACCATGGATCGAGAGTACTGATAAGAAACAGAGATTCGTCCGCAATGGGCTGCTCCGCCACAGTTTCAGTATCAGTAGAAGGGAAATCACACATTAGTTCCGTAAAGACC
The DNA here is from genome assembly GCA_034641835.2 of Pinus albicaulis. NCBI lineage: Eukaryota > Viridiplantae > Streptophyta > Pinopsida > Pinales > Pinaceae > Pinus > Pinus albicaulis. The sequence continues at coordinate 465,505,972 of CM076569.1, forward strand.
AAAGATTTCTTCGCCTTGGATTTTTCAAATTCCAAGTCGAATTCCTGTAGGATGAATATCCATTTGGAATATTTTCCCCTAGCAATTGTTTGGTCAAAATGTACATCATAGGGTTGCAATCAGAAATTACTATGGTTTTACGTAACAAGATGTAATGTCTAAATCGTTGGACAGCTTGAACAGCTGCCAAGGCCAATTTCTCCACATGTGTGTATTTGATCTCGGTCGGATGCAGATTCTGACTAAGATAGTAAATCACATGTTCAGTGTTAGATTCATCTTCCTGAACTAAAACCATCCCAATAGTGGAATGAGAAGCAGCGAGGTACAAAATGTAATCCTGGTTGTAGTTGGGAGGATGCAATAACGGTGCATGGGTCAACGCGTGTTTAAGTGCATCAAAAGACCGATCAGCGATCTCATCCCAAAAGAATGGAATGTTCTGTTTCAGCAACCGGGTAAAACCTTTCGTAAGCTCGGCATAGTTAGGAATAAATCAACGTAAAAAGTTTGATTTCCCCTGCAAACTTTGGAGTTGGCATAAAGTCGAAGGAGGAGGTAATTTAACAATAGCTTCGACCTTCAACAGATCGACGCAAATACCTGCTTTCGAGACAACAAATCCCAGTAAACAATCTGACTCTACACAAAAAACACATTTGTGTGGATTCAGCCGAATTCGATAATGCTGACATCTCATAAAGATAGCTCGTAAATGTGTGAGATGGTCAGCCCTGCGCGATGAATGAGCAGGTAAATCATCGAGATACGGTTGCACAATGTGCTTAATGTCATGAAACGCATAAGACATTTCCCTTTGAAAAGTTTCTCCAACGTTCTTCAATCCAAAGGGTAGTTGGCAGTAAGCAAATGTCCCCCACGGACAAATAAAAGTTGTTTTTGGCTGATCAGCAGGGAGTATGTTTATTTGATTATACCCTGAAAAGCCATCCATAAAGGAAAACATTTCACTGCTGGCACAATCATCGATTATTTGATCGATATAGGGAGTTGGATAATTGTCTTTAGGACAAGCTCGATTAATATCCCTATAATCGATACATACTCGTATCGTTCCTTGTTTTTTAGTCACAGGAACAATATTAGATACCCAATCCGTTAAGGGAATTGGATAAATGAAACCTGCACGAAGTAATTTTTCAACCTCTGCTTTGATAGCAGCAGCTTTCCTAGGATGTATCTGACGTAGACGTTGACGGACAGGTTTGGCATCCGGGTAAGTCTTGATTTCATGTACGACAATTGACGGATCAATTCCTGGCATTTCTTCATAGGACCAGGCAAACACATCACGGAATTCTTGAAATAGGGATTTATAAGTTTGAATTTCATCATCAGTACAGGAAGCACCTATATGAATGTTTTCAATTATTCCAGGTTTTACTGAAATGTCAATGGGAATTTTTCGAGAGATATTTTCTAAATTTAACTCAGAAACAGGATTTCGCAATGGATTCTGAGGTTCCTTGACATATTCAGCAGTAAAAATTGAAGCGAAATCATCTTCAAAATGATCTAGTTCAGGTAAAAACGAAGATCGGTGATGTAGATCTTCCCAGGGTAAATCGTCAACAGACAAAAACTCACGAATCTGCTCATCAGTATGAACAAGTTCAGGAAATGCCGTTGTGGCTGAACTAGATATAGAAATTGATTCCTCATGGATCCCATTCACTGGATCAATTTCGGTTGAAGAGGGGTCGGAAAATGACTGTACAGCCTGATATGCAAGTTCAAATGGACTCAAAGGCATCATGCCATCAATTGAATCTATCTCGGATTCGGAAGGTACGATCCAAGGATCATCAAAGATAACAGAGTCTGACGAAATCATATGAATATTTGCAACAGGAGGCGATACGTTTGGAGGAGGAAAAGAAAAAGTTCCTAGCAAACCAAAATCTTTAATCAAACCTACTCCAACATCCTTGTAAGGGATAGCCGCTTTACCAACATGCTGGATTGTTTCTGTAGAGGCTGGGTCGGAAGAAAAATAAGTTAACTGATCTATTGTAACGATTATTCCTTGATATGGAAATTTTATGAGTCGGAAGACTGAAGAAACAACAGCAGTCATAGCATAAGACCAACTACGACCCAGGAGAAGGTTGTAATCTAGAGGGGCATCAACCACTTCCACATCTAGATTTACAATTTTACCTTCGACCCCTATGGGTAAATCCTGCAAAATACCAAAAGGGTGGAAACCTCGCCCATCAAAAGCCTTAAGAATCGTCGGAGATTGGTTTAGTGTAGGGGAACCAAGCGATTTCCAACACTAAATCGACATAATACACATTGAAGCTCCCTCATCAATCACAGTCCGATAGATCGGTCTATTTTTTACTGTCACTGGAATTTGGAAAGCCATTTGGTGAGGTAGGCGAGGTGTACTATTTTCTACATCGAAGATTATAAGATTAGAATCCTGAACATCGACAGCTCCTATGGCAGACAAAAGCAGTTTACGTTGTGCTGGGCATGATTGCAGCACTTCCAAAGCCGACATTTCTGAAGGAGAAATAGCTAAGTCTTCAACAATTTTCTAATTCTGAGTAGCTCTCGCATGTGGATTGAAAGCTGATTTACGAAGAACACCTTTAGTAGTCGGTTTGATTATTAACTCTGGATTCGGTTTCTCGATCTGTAGCGGACCAGAAACAGGAGGAGGTGTAGTTGATGTATTTGCACTAGAAGATTCTGCTTCTTTACCATCAACAGGATTCTTAGTACCATAATCTTGCGATCGCGTCACAATCCTTACATGAGACATCATCAAAATAGGTTCTTCTGAAGCAGTCGAGGTAGAACCAACCATCTTACTATCTTGAGTTGGAAAAGGATCCTTCAAGACAGCAGGTTTTTGTGAACCTTTAACGAATTTCGCAACCTCGGCCCGATGTGGGCATTCCTTAGTAAAATTATCTTCGTCACAAATGTAACAAGGATAACGTGGTTTACGTTTTTCATCATTGGATTCATTTTTATCAGTTTTTTCTTTCGAATTCTTTTTGTTTTTATTCTTCCCTTTCTTTTTACTACCGGATTTAGATTTAGCCGTAGATGTCTCCACAACATGAATATCGGCAGAAACTTCGGGGGAAGATTCTCCTTTCGGGGAATCAGGTAAAGTTATAATTGGAGAATATTTCTTCTTACTTTTAGTATTGACCGTACCAATCATACCGTCAGCGGCATGAGACCCTGAAGGAGCAACAGCTATTTGACCTTGTTTTGGAAGGTCTAGGATTTTTTCATGTAAAGTACCTGACTGCGTGTAAACGAGGTCAAGGTACTGAGCTTGAGAAATTACTTGCTCTTCAGTAACAACACTAACCTTAGCTACATCTCCAGTGATTTTGGGTAACAATGATTTGACAAACCATTCCGCCAAAATTTGATCCGGAATGTAAACTTTCACCAAACGTCTCCTGCGTCGCCATTCATGAATATGATCAGAAATATACGTGGACGTGGATTGTTTCAGCAAAGTTAATAATTCCGTGCCATTGTCGTATCTGACAGGCAACTGAAAATGAGTCAAAAAGGCAATTTCTAACTGACTGAAATTGTTAAACGAGCCGCGTGGTAACTCAATGTACCATTTAGTAGCAAGACCAATAAGAGTTCTTTGGAAAAGATGTAAGCGAATCGAATCATCAATTATTGAATTAGACGCACACCAGAGGTGATAAGTCATGACGTGATTTGATGGATCCTCTCCTGACTTACCTTCAAATTTCGGTATATCACTGGGAAACTTATGCAGCATTGGCGGCCAATACGGATAATAAAAAATTGGATCATTCGTAAGGCGCGTCAAATCAGGTAAATCCAAAGTTGCAATAAATGGTAACTGACGGTTAGGGTCGCGAAAACCTTGAGTAGCCAAAGTAGTTCTAGGAGGCAGATATCCAGGATAACTTGGAATCGGATTTGCATTAGGAATTGTGAAACCTCCTGGAAATCCAGGATTAACCGGACCAAACTGGGGTTGTTGAGGTTGTTGATAAGTATAGCCAGGGTACGGTTGATAATGATAGTTCGAATTTTGTGAATAGGGACTGAATTGCGGTTGTCCCTGGTACGGTTGATACGTGAATTGCGGCTGACTTGTGACAACTGTACTTGTACCAGCTTTTCCCACAGGCATATGAACCGAAGTCTGAACTGAAGATCCTGACTGAGGTACAGAGACTTGAGGGATTTGCATGGATGCAGGGATAGACGAACTCGGGGTTACAGATACTCCAGAAATGGGTGTTACAGGTTGAACAGACGTAGCAGCAGTTGCAGCAATTTGAGGCGGAGTCTTAGGTGAACTAGGACTAGCCTGCTGAACAGGACTAGGTGCAGGAGGTTGAATAGTAGGCTGAACAGGTTGCTGAGTTGGACCAGAAATTAAAGGTTGTCCAGGCTAATAAGGAAACTACACATTAGGCTGCATAGGTTTTTGATATTGGGACGGATCCCACACCATATTCATTCCGGGGTATTGCCCCGCAGAAGGCTGAACGTAAGGACCATAATCTGGTTGGACGTAGGGTTGATAAGTAAGTGGTACATTTTCGGCTCCTTGAATAGATGACTGACCAAAAGGCTGTTGGAAACCTTGAATTGGGTACTGACCTTGAGGTTGATAACCCTGAGGCGCGTACTAAAGCTGGGGTTGATAAGGACCCTGAGGAGCATATTGAGTTTGGGGTTGACCTTGGGGCATGTACTATCGTGAAGGTTGATATCCTTGAGGTGTGTACTGTCCTTGGGGTTGTCCCCCAAAATAATATGATTCTGCAGTTTGTCCTGGGAAAAAGCTACCATGAGGTTGCCCCCCAGGCGGTAACTGACTTCCTGAAGGTTTCCCCCCAGGCGGTAACTGACTACCTTGAGGTTGCCCCCCAGGCGGTAACGAATTTCCCTGTGTTGGCCCTCCAGGCTGTAACTGACTGCCTTGAGGTTGAGGATTCGAAATATTACCAGACATCATAAATATTTGCTCTGTGTTTGACGTTTCAGTTTTAACACCATTAAAATCAGATGACAACACTTGTTCGATTGGTTGAGGAGATGCTCCCGAGAAAGTACCAGACAGAGCCTGCTATCCCGAAGGAACAGAAGGACCACCGTGTAAAAATGATTTCGGTGTCTGGGAAAACATGGATGACTCTCCTGCCATAATGAATGGCGGATAGTAACCTCTGGGTGTAGGATGAAATGGAACTCGAGGTGGAGAAAAATCAAGACCCAGATTCTCTAAAAAATTTGTTAAGGATAGATACCAAGCACTAGTTCGAATAGGGCTATAGAAAATAGATTCACGCTCCCTAAGATTTAAAGATTGAGGGGAGTCGGGAAGAGATATATCTTCGTTTGGATTAGTAAGTTCTTCAATGGAAATAAGACCAGCTGGAAGATCATCAGTGATGATGTTTCTTACCCTAGGTGAACCAAGATCGCTAGAAGTTGGTGAAATAAATCCTGAGGATGTTTCCAAAACAGAAGGTTCAGTTTCAGGTTCAGAGATTTCAGGTTCGTCAGCTAGTTCAGTGGAAGCAGAAATACTACCAGTAACTTCAGAAACTAAAATCGGTTCTTGAATGTATTCTGTTGTAGGTATTTGATGATCAGGATGAACAACTATAGATGAACTTCCAATTTCTGTTGATCTAATTCTACCACTACTAGATGATACAAGAGCACGAAGCCCTTCAAGCTAACTTGGTGTATATTCGGGGGGTTTCCCTTGTAGTCTCCGGGATTGTCTCGGCAATTCCGCCATGATTAAATGTTAACTAATCACACGCAAACAAAGAAAATTGCGATGAAAACACCTAAAGTCTCTAAAGAAACAAACAGCTGAATCACACGCTTAAAAATCTAAGAGTTCAAACCACACACAAACAATAACTTTCCGTACTAAAAACACTAGTTGGTGATGAAATCAAACTTAGTAGAAATTTAATATAGAAAGGGCGGTTGGAACAGTTACCCCGACAACCTGCTTAATGAAATAGACTGGCACAAGTTTCCTCACAAAACCATCTCGTGTGAAGAGAACCCCCCAGAGAGTCCAAGTGAGTCTAGTCGACGTCTGCTCCAGGTACAGTGAGATCTTTCCTTCACCGTCACCTTAGGAAATAATCTTAAGCTAATGGACACTAAGGTTACCAACAGTAACAAATATAACTGGGGGAAAAGTCTACGATCTGATCCCACGCACAAGGGCAGAGTAACAAAGCTCAATCCCCTTGAAGGTTCCTCGACATGGTCAATTCGAGGTTTACTGACAAGTGACCCCAGGCTCCTCGACAATGGTTAATCCAAGGTTTACCGTTTGTAATGCGCAAAAAATCTTCTATCTTCCCCAATGAAACAGAATTGATTGTCTCAAAGGTTCAGACATGATCTCGTGATTGACTTCTTTAAGAGAAGCTTCCCAGATTATACAAATTACAATTGGATTTATTTCCTACTGCAAGATTTGTCTACTTGTTTGTTTTTGCTATCTTGGAGAGTTAATTACTCCCTACTCCAAGATACTAGCTTAAGCTATGTTGGTGATAAGAGCCCTAGAAAATAAAAATATTACTAGATGAATTTTAATTAAGCGTTACTTTTAAGAGTTGTTTCTTAAGTCAATGGGTGCGGAAATGAAACTTTGATGGTGTGAAGACTCGACTTCCAAAAAACACTAAAAATTCACCTAAAAATGATAATCAAATCGTTTTCTTTCAATGAAACTCTATCTAAGAAAGAGTTGGAGAATGAAATTCTTTCAATAAAAAATTCCTTCTTTGAGCATAAAAAATACTTGAAAGAAAATATTTTTGTCTTTTCCAACAAATTATCAAAGCTCACAGTAAAAATCCATTTACTTTCCAAAAACTTGAAGCTACAAAACAATTTTCCTTCAAAAGAAATCTAGAAAGTTTTAAAAGCACTCAAAACTACAAACTAATTTCGAGATCTACAAACTTTAATAGCACTCAAAACTACAAAATTAATTTCGAGATCTAAAAACTTTAATAATATAATTGAATAAAAGCTTTAAGATTTTTTGAAGAATGTTTTACTTAGTTTTTCAGCAAACTAAGGATCTATTCGTCCAAAATAACAAATAGATCAAAAACACTCAAATATGTTTTTTTTTTTTTTTTAAATGAAATTCCAAAAACCTATAACAAATTTTTTTTTGAAGATTTGAAAAGAAACAAGTAGCTTTATTTCTCAATAAAGGATGATTTCAAAATCAGGTCAGATCCAGCAAAAAGACAAAAAAAATACCAACATAATCTGAGGTACTTCAAAGTGTCAAATGCTTCAAATCGCTACAAAGACCAAGTGAGAAACAATCCAAAACGCAAAACTTCTAGAAAATCATTAAAACACCAATACTACTGAGATTCATTAACAAAAAAAATTTGACAAAACCAATCATCAATCTGGGCAGAAAACAAAAACTCAAAATCAAAATAAAGATAAACTAAGGAAAGAAATCTGGAGTTTTTCAAAACTTTAACAGGGTCCGCAGGCTCCAAGATGTCACAGGTGCGATCCCGCACTGTTTACACAAGAAAAAGTGTGAAACTGCCCGCACTGTGCAGACAAGGAAAAGTGCGGTCCCAGGAAAACTAGAGAAAAACTTAAAATATTTCAAAATTTCCAAAAACAGAGAAAACCTAAGCTACCCAGGCAGCTGTCAATCAATCAAAAACTAAGAAAAACGTTTCCTCAAATCAAAATAAAAGAGAACCAAAAACAACAAGATCTTCCCCAGCGGAGTCGCCAATTTGTTGTGTGGATTAATCCATCTTGCAGACAAGACCAATCTCCCTAGTACTAAAAGTATCTAGCAACAAACAACAAAACATACTAATCTTTCTCTAAGCATGTAAGGTTTACAAAAAGCTCTATAGAGGTGTAAAAGACTTACCGTATATCCAGCGCTTGTTTGAAGTCGTTGTTGTCCCTTGCGCGCTTGAAGGAGTTTTCCTCGTAAACCTGCAGTCACAAACAAGCAAATTATTACATAGCACCTGTATATAAATCATCATAAACCATGCTTATCATAGTGATCAAGGAATCTATGAAATAAACCATTTATTGAAAGCTTATTGAGAAAAATGAATATATTTGTATTAATTTCAAAAGAAGAAAATCCTTACAACCTGAGCCTTGATGTTGCACAGGACTTTTCAGGGTCCGAAGTAGGAGTCTCCTCTACTTTGATAAGCTCTGCACTCCTCCAACCAAGACAAGTAGAGGTATGTAATCTCTCCTCATAAAATTCTTAGTTAACTAAGTCTAAATCTCAACAGCACTTAACCTCAAATATTCTTAAGCTTGAACTCCCCTTGAGGCTACCCAATGCCTCTTTTTATAGTGGAAAAGAGGAGGTTTTATGTTCCAAGTATGAAGGGATAGAATCCTCCTTCAAATGGATAAGCTCCTCACATCAAGGGGTTAGCTCCATAAGGTAAGGGATTCATGTACCTCACAAGAGCAGTTCTGCCACCGCAAAATCCATTCTAGAAGCTTCCAGAATTTACTTTAATTGAGCTTTTTGGGATTTACTTGCGCCTTTTTAATCTTACAGGGGTCTGCACCTATAACAAAGATAAATTTCGTTCATGTACGCAAGATAGCTGAACATTGGGTGCGGGACCGCAGGCAAGATAGCCAAAAAGTGTGACACCAAAGTTTAGGAGACTTTTAGGAACTTTTTTTTATTTTCAAGGCTTGACATGAGGAACTAATATGTTATACTTGAAAAAGGGGGAAGTATGAGTAATAATGAGCTCATACATATAGCAGAATGTCAGGATGACAATTTTTAGTGTAACAAAGCCAAATAGGTACCAAGGGTATCTAGCATCCATGATCACTATCATACAATCTGAGCCTGGAACATTTGAAGAAGACGTGAAGCATCAAGTTTGGAAGGATGATATGCACGAGGAATATGATTCAATCATGAATAATGATGTATGGGATGTGGTCCCTAGACTGAAGGACAAATACATTGTCACCTCGAAATGAATCTTCAAGATCAAGAATGGAGCCGATGGAAGTGTTGAAAATTACAAGGCAAGATTTGTTGCTCAAGGATTATATCAAAAGGAAGGAATAGATTATGATGAAATATTTTCACTTGTTGCCCGCTACACCACCATTCGATCGATCGTTTCCCTTGTTACATTGCAAGGATGGAGTCTACATCAAATGGATGTGAAGAATGTCTTCTTACATGGCTCAATCAAAGAAGAGATCTATGTGGAACAACCTCTGGGGTTCGAGGTTTGAAGAAATCATGTTATGGTTTGAAGCAAGCCCACAGGGCTTGGTATTAGATGATCGATAGCTACTTGATGAAGTTGGACTTTACCCTAAGTGATGTTGATCCAAACCTTTATTTTAAGGTTGATAATTATAAGTCTCATTCTGGTTTTCTATGTGGACGATCGCTTCTTGACACGTGTTGACCCTCTCATTCATCAATGTGAGAGGGGGAAACTTCTGAGTTTGAGATGAAGGACCTAGGACTGATGCACTATTTCCTAGGCTTGGAGGTCTAGCAAAAGCGAGGTGATATTTTCCTTTCTCAAGGAAAATATGTTGTGAAGCTTCTGGAGAGATTTGGGATGGTAGACCGCAAGTCCGTGACTACTCCGATGTAACTCAACTTTAAGAAGTTGTGTAAAAGTGCTGCTAGGCCTGAGTTGGGAAATCCCACTGGGTATCGTCAACTCATGGGGGCCTTGATGTTCTTAGTGAACTCACGTCTGGACATATGTTTTGCAGTGAACAGGTTGAGTCAATACATGGTCGAGCCTCATCACATTCACTGGATTGGTGCCAAGAATCTCTTGAGGTATCTCAAGGGCATAATCAACCATGGGTTGAGATACACTGTCGGGAGTATGAGGCTCCATGTATATACCGATGTCGTTTGGGCAAGCAGTGTGGTGGATTGTAAAAGCACATCTAGATGTTGCTTCACCCTAGGTTATGCTTCAATCTCCTTGATGAGTAGGAAGCAAAAATCGGTTTCTTTGAGCACCACCGATGTCGAATACATTGCAACAAGTATGGCCTGTAGTGAAGTTGTTTGGTTGAGAAAGCTCTTAAATGAGATGTTGGGGCATGTGTTGGATACCACCGTGATCCTTTGCGAAAACCAAAGCGGGATTCATCTTTCTGAGAATCCTGCATTCCACGACTGGTCCAAGCATATTGATATTAGGTACCACTTTGTCCAGGACATGGTGTAGTGAGGTGCCGTAAGGCTCCATTTCATTGGGACTGATAAGGAGGTCATATATATTCTCACGAAGCCCCTGGGGAAGCTCAAATTCTTAACCTTCTGTAAGAATCTTGGTATCATGGACAAACCCTATTGTGAGGGTCTCACTTGAGTTGGACTATGAGCTCTGGGAGCTCCAGGGGGCTTGGGGATAGTTACTTAGAGCTATAAGCAACCACGGGCCTAGGTTTTCCTTACCTTTTTTGATCCAGGAGGATCATACAGGTCCAAGTACAAGTGGCTTAAGTACAAAGGCTCAAAAATCAAAGTGTCATAAATGTGGCAAACTCAGTGTCAAGTTGAAGATCTCATCCCTCTGATTCCAATGGTGTAGATGGCACTCAATTCTGAGTCTGTATGGAGGAGTTAGGAGAAATCAAAGTTTTGGGTTGACTTGGCCCATGTGGAAGGCTTAAAGAAGGTGCAATTTTGTCGAAATTCGGCCACTGGATTCCAGCCAGCTCCGACCAAATTCAGGGCGAAATTGTGGACTCATTAAAAAGACTCCTACGGCCTATTTTCGAATTTTTTAAAAATGTATTGTTTGTTTTATAAAAACAAAAACAAAAAATATTTTAAAAAAGGGTGTCGGGCCACCACCCCTGCCACCCCACCTGATCACATCAAGTCAGCATATATAAAAATAAAATTCAAATGTTGATTGAGGGGGCGGGTGGCCAACCTCGCCTCCACCCCCCCCCCCCGACAAAACCCACACGACCCAATGGATTATAACAAACCCCATATTAATATGGTTGGTTTGGGGTTTTCAACCCCATCGCCCAACCCACTCCCCATGTCCACATACACAGAGCGTTAGCGGGAGTTAAGGGGTGTGCTACCCAATGTGGGTCCGTCCCCCCCATACTTGGCTTTAAAAAATGCGACGGGATTTAAAAAGAAAATGCGCGGTTATTTTAAACATATTCCGCCTTTTTATGGAGGGGGTAGGGATTGACCACCCAACCCCCTCCCTCAAACAAAGGATCTAAACCAACTCAGTCAGCGGACTTCCTTGGGGAGTCTGCCCACCTTCAAATATATAAACCTTCATTTCAGAAGTGCGCCCAGGCAGGCCAGGAGCGGCACAGAGTACGAGACAGAGTGGAACCTTGAGCGCCTTACAGGAGGGGGGCGGAACCATGAACCGAGCCCATTTCTAGAGGGGCCAGATTTGTCCGACATTAGAATCAGGAAAATTTTATATGGATTTTTCACCTCTCGGCGCCACGAATCCAACGGTGATGTCCATTTCATCATCAGAGGTATCCAATTTTCGGGCACTTTCAGCTATGGAGTTATAAGCGTGTAATTTTGCATTAATGCTTGTACTTTCATTTTATTTTCCACTTAATGAAAAAGGGCCTCCCCACCGATTGAGCAGGGCCCGGAGACATAGTCCCTCCTGGACGAACTCTGATATCAATTCCTTATCTTCTTGCATGATTTTATGTTCTTCTCTCTTCTTATGTTCATGCCTTTTAAGTTTCATGGTTAAGATGCAATTTTACATGTAATTCTTTAATACATCTAGAAGAAAAATATTTTAGATCATTGTTGGTCTGCTCTTTCCCCACTTTTATGATATTGAGTTGGTTCACCCTTTCGTTAATCTATGCCCCACATGCATCCTACCCATGTAGTCCGGGACTCATGGGAAGTACCTCACATCTGGCTGATGAGTTGGGAAATGAGGATAGAGACCATAGCATTACCGATAGATGCATCATGTATTATCATTCTCTCTATGTCCACGATGGGATTTTTCCAACAACTTGATCTGGGATCAAGTCTAGTTGAGGTTTTTACCTCTAAACTGACTATGGGTCAGTGAAGAGTGGTAAGGTATTTGTGACTCACTCTCGATCATATATTCTTATTATTTATTCTATAGCATAGCAGAGATAGTTGTATGACACAGGATTTCATGATGATATATGATAGTGCATGATGGTACTTGATGACAAGATTGCATAGGGGGACAGATGGATGGGAAGGTGGAGTTCTCCCTAGTTGAGAGGGAGTGTTAAATTTGGAAACTAAGGCCAAACTCCATGTTGCGCTACTCATATGATTGAGATGATATTTTTGTTGTATTCATCTTTCAGAAAGGTGAAATATTGATCTAAATATCATGTTGTTTGGATGAGCAGAAGTTGGATTTTGAATTTATTTTCCACACATGTGCAATTTTTCAAGGTCGGCCAAAATTGTAATGTAGGCTCACAAGCCCCAAAATTTGTGTCACACACCCATATTCATGGATATAAAAAGGAGAGACATGATTTTCATTTCATCATTCATTCATCTCACACATCTTTATCTCATCTGATTGGTTCATACAGCCTTAGAGGCTTCTCTCTCCTCCACACGCGTGAAACAAGAAGCTGCAATTTTCATACTAGTTTAGGGATTTTTTAGACAACGTTGACCAGCTTTGAATTTGGGCCAACTCTCATCATTTTACTATGTTTTTTAGCTCAAAAATATGATTTGAAGAGGCTACAACTGGAGGAACAAAAACTGAGGTCAAATGTTGACTTTGACCACAACATTGACTGTTGTTTTGACCGCAGACTTTAACTTCTGTGTTGACCAGATTTGTGGACTATTTTTTGTTGTGTTTAACTTTGAAGGTGTTATCACTCAGTAATTTCTCCATGTTCAAGAGATAACTCACCGAGGTAACCACAAACCTAGTTCAAACTCTAGGATCTAGCCTTCCTAAGGTTCAGAGAGGGCTCTCTCTTTAAAGTTTAATTTTGTTTTAATTTGTGAATATTAGGCTAGTTATGAAAGTAAAATTTGGTTTTGGTTTTAAATGATTTGGTGGGAAAAAATCACTTGGAGTTAAGATAGAGAAAAATCTACTTGTCCATTTGGCTATGGGGTCTAAATCAAGCTAGAAGCACTAGAAATCAAGGCCAAAAAGGTACCAATATATTCAGGGCAAGATAGATAACCCTCAGAGATTTGGGAAAGTGCATTTTTGTGAGGTGGTATGATCGGGATAAAGGGCACTTAAGGATCCTTTGAACTAGAAAATGGAAGTAGAAGGCAGAGTTCAAACGGGAGAAGGAGCAATTAAGGGTTCCTTGCACCGGAAATCAGAAGAAAACATTAAAATGGCAACTAGTTAAAGACAGGGAGCACTTGACTAATCCTGTAGTAATACTCCTAGTTACACATTCAGATAGAACAAACATAAAATGAATGCATGAAACTTAGAAAAGGAAACAGTGAAATTGAGGAAGTACTTCACTCATCAGCTTATCACAGGGATCTTGAATTATGTTTCTAATCAGCTTGTCCAGTCTGCTACTTTGAATTCAAACACACAATAGCCTCCAATGTTCAACAAAAATGTCTATAATAAGTCCAACAATTTTATTCCACACTGAATACTTCTGAAATTGAAGTATTTATACAAAAATTATTACAAATATCTTAGAAGAGTTCTAGGAATAACTTTAGGAAAAAGAAAATATCATTACATAATAAAAGGGACAGCTTCTTAACAAACTAGCAAGTTGTCCTCTTTTATCCAAAACAAATAGAACTGTTTTGCTAACAAGGAGCTTTTAACTGCCTATGTGTCCTTCTTGCTGGCTGCTAGATATTTTTATGCACTTAACTTGCCTTCGTTGATACTCTTTCATGTTGATACCCTTTAACCTGATGCTCTTTAACGCTGATACTCTTTGACCAATTAGTTTTATTGTTTTACTGTTGTAAATTATCTTTTTAGCAGTAAAAATCAGCAAACTGTCTTTTCATTTTATCTCTACATCAAATCTGTGAAATTTTGCCACTCTTCTGCTGTTGGAATTTGGACATTTTTCAGCTTCCTGAAGTTTTCATCAGCCTCTGTATATCTTGAAAAAGTAGGCTTGATGACAAAGAGATGCTTAATTTCATGTTGTAGAAAGAATAAGTCCTCAAAATACTGAAGTAAAACTTTTCCTGTAGGGGTGCCTTGTGCTAGTTGCTTATTTACTTGCTCTTTAGCAAACTCCCTAAACTTGTTGTCATAGTCCTTCTGTGGCATAAGTTTTTCATTGAACACATGTATGTCTAGTAAGCCCTTTTGTCTGAGATTTAAGTACTTTACCATAAATCTAGTTATGGAAAGATTCATTGTTTCACATTTTTCTTCAAGATTGTTCATTAAGCTCTTTTTAGTGACAACCTTCTTGATTTTCAAGATTTTCTATGTCCTGTCTGATATCTGCAATTCTTTCAGTTCCTCCCTGTTCTTGCTGTTTACAAATGTAATGAGTTTTAAAGCCTATGCAGGCTTATCAGTCAACTCATCTTTTGTCTTTTATATCTCTGTTTGGGCTGCTAATAGCAATTATTTTTGCTCATATATAACCTGAATTAAAGGCCATTGATTATGAATGGCTTCAATTATGTTAGTCCAGAGATGATTTTTAATATATGAGATCTGCTCTGTGAAAGTTAATTCTTTTTGTAAATTCTTGAGCTTCTCTCCCTATCTGATTGCTTTCTGCTCATGAGTTCTGACATTGATCTAGGCTGTCTTATTTTCCCTCTCAAGATTTTCAATTATCTTGTTCAGTCTATTTATCTCATTTTTCTTTAAAGACATCTCTTCCATGGCTTTGACAATCTAGCTGGATTCATCTGTGTGTTGTACATTTGTAGTAGAAGAGTCTGTAGCTGAAATGGTGGCTGAAGTTACTGGCACTGCAGTTGCCAGTGGGACCTTTGGTGCTAATTTCTCTCCTAAAGTAAAAGGTATAGCTATATTAATCACTGGGATGACTGTAGGAATTGTAGTAATTTCTAGTTCTTTTACAATCTCTCTCTCTTGGACAAGTTTGTCCATTTGTGTTTCCATCACCTTGATTTGTGTTGTTAATTTAAGTATGAGCTCCATCATCTCTTCTTTTTCACTTTGATCCTGGAGGATTTCCTTTGTTTGTGGATGCTCACTTTGAGGAAGCTTGAGTTGTTTCCTCAAAGCTGCTATGTCTTCATTCTTTTTCTTGATTAATAGTTCTGCTGCTTGGATATTTGAGGGATCATATCCCACCTGTAAGACTAGTTCCTCTAAGGCTTTGATCCTTAGGTCCTTGGCATAAAGTGATGCTTTATCCAACTTCATTTGATCTTTCATATTAAGTATGGTATTTTGAATTTTATTGGCACTCATTTCTTTGGTTGCCACTGTAGAATACAGCATTTCAGAGGTCTGCCTGTGGAATTCAATCTGGTCCAGCTCATGAATATTCTCTATGTCTACCTCAAGGTCCACCTTTTTATGGTCTGATACTGTTTTGGGTGCTGAGGTAGTAGGTTGTAAAAATGACATCATCATTTTATTACTGGAATAGTCAAATGTTGATAATAACCTATTCTGATTTCCAAGCTTCTACTTCAGGAATTGAGAATATATTTCTGTCTTTATCTCCTCATTCTTCTGCTTAATTAGCTTATACCTTTCCTTGATTTCTAAGTCTTTTTCCTCAGCTGGCTGTGAGGAAGAGGCTTCCATGATGTGTTGCTTCTTAATCATCTGAATGCCATTCTGATTAGCTATTGTTTCTTCTATTTCCAAAAGTGTTTCATTGATTATGGTTGGTTACTAGATCATATATCTCATCGACATCAATTGTTACTTTATCCTTATCAACTGAACTGAGTTTAGCCTTTTGTTATAGATTATTTTAAATTTGGTCTCAGTTGTTGTCTCTGTTGTATAACCTCCTTCCTCTCCGACTCTCTTTATTGATGTTTCTGGTTGTTTGACAACTTCCAAAGTTGGTGTTGTTCCTGTTTGGCTTGCTTCCTCTACCAAGGTGTTTTCACTCCATTCAATTTTATTTGCAAACTTTTCTATTTCAAGCTTGGACTCATGGATAAAGGGTGTTAACTTGAACTTCACCCTTAGCTTGCTTAAGATCCCTTGTGGATCATAATTCCATGGAAAACTCTCATCAAATCTAAATTCTGATAATATCTTTGCTATTTCCTTTTCTCCATCTCTGTGGTTGATTATGAATGGCCCAACTTGATTCTTTAACTTAAACTGGGTCTTCTTTTTGGCTGCCATAAAGTTAACTGAATCTGCATTGAGAATTTGTTTAAGATATTCAAGTGCAAAAATTCTCATACACACATGCTTGGGAAACTTGTAGGGTAACAAGTTTGACCCAAAAATCCTTAATTTAGTGTGTTTTTCATAGAGGTATGAATCTCCAACTTTGTTCTGCTCTGAAAGCTATAATATTCTTTCCATTTCTTCACTGATCCTAGGCTATTTTGATTTGTTCAATATGCTCATTGCTGGATGCAAAAATAGTTCTGAAAACTCTGAATAAGTGGAATCACTGGATTCTTTTCTCAGTAAAGAAGTCCAAAAGATAATTTATAGAGGTTTTCCCTCTACATCCATCTTTTGCAAAGAAACTGGAAATTTGTCTGCTTGAGAGAATAAAAACAAATGGAAAAGATAAGATGAATACCTAAAAACTCCTTCTGTGGGTAATTTATTCAACAGGTAATGCATGGCATACTATGAAACCAACATAGTCAAAAATGACTACCGGAGGTTGACCAGGAGACATAGTGGACAAGAAACCAAGAATAGATTCATCATTATACTCATCTGTAAAATATCCAAGGATAAAAGATAGCATAGAGATACTTTGTCTAGAACCTTCAGGAAATTTAGCTGTGGAGTATGGAGGATTTATCTTTGGAATGTAAACATGAGAAGGCATAAAATTCTGAAGGATCATGAACCTTGTAGGGAAATCTATGCCAAGGTATAACTGAGTTAATGCCTCTATAGACAAGGGGACTGCCTGGGGATCAGGTTGTAATTGAAGCATTTGATTAACTGACTGGGCTGTAATGGTAAAAAGTATTTCTTTTTCTGCATTTACTATAGCCCTTTGATCTAGCTCATAGTATTTTTGACAAAGTCTGATGAGTTCTTGACCAGGATGAGTCAATGGGACTATATACTTAGGCAAATGGGTTTCCAAAATTGGAATATCATCTTTGTCTAGATATTTTACATAACACCAGTTGTGTATATCTAGCAAATTAAACTCAATAACAGGGTGTGCAATTTTATAATCAAGATCATTCAAAGGAATGCTTTCAGCAAAAACCACAGGTGGTTGAAGGGGGTTTACTGTTACAGCAAATTTGGCAGTGATGACTGGAGTAGACTTAGGGGCTTTGGATCCCTCAGATTTAGGTGTTTTGGATCCTACAGGTCTGCTTGTGCTATGTTTTTTAGGCATTTTGAATAACTGTTGCAATATTATACTGTTTGTAGGAGTTTTTATTTTAACGGAGAGGAAACTGAGCTATTTATATTAAGGATGGCTTCTTTTGGGATTTTTTCTCAATTAAGTTTATCTGAGGATCTGAAAACTGGTATAAAACAGAAAACAAGGGTTTTCTGAGTCGGTTTGTTTGAAGAAATGGGTTTTCAAGGTAATTCAAAGGTTTTAGCCGTTTAAATCCTTAAATTTTGATCTTTAGACTGTGAAATTCAAGGAATTTGGCTTTAAAAAGGCTTGAAACGGAAAACAGGGTTTCCTGGGAAAATTTTGCCAGGGTTTGGCCTCTTTTTTGGTATTTTTAGGAAGTTTGGTTCGGTGAATTTCTTAATGAAAGGTCTTGTTATATTAAATATGGTTTAAAATTGAATATGCAGGCTTTAATTTATCGGAAAATACCTTTTGTAGGTATCTGGCTCTGAAACAGATTTCTGAGATTTTCAGTTGAAACTCTGGTTTCAACGGTTTGTCTGGAGTAGTGCAAAGCTTCTCAATCAATCTTCAGAGGTTTAATTTTGATAACTGCAAAGGTTTTTGGGCGAAAAAAACTGAGAATCGGGGCTCAGATGGCTTTAAACGGGGCTCAGGAAGAGTTATATGAGAGTGCAAATGCGCGGATAACATAAAAAAACTTAACCAAAGGTTTTAACCTTTGATTCAATCACCATAATTATCATTAAATGTAGGTCTCGTCAATGGCAGGAGGTGGTTTCAGAATTTGAAACGAAACCGGAGAGCGGTTATTGCATGCGCATTGGGCAGTGAGTGGTTTAGAACCAAATGAACGCGATCCAATACAATCTCGACACGTCAAGGAGACATAAATGAGCAAAACTGCCCATTTCACGTGCATTTTGGATTTGGTCGTTCGATTACTTTGTGCGCGCAATATCAGATTTGGACCGTTGGATCTTGATATTAGGTGCGAAGGGTCGAGATCAAAAGGAAAACTGTGTCTTAAGGAAAATGGTGGGACCGGGGATCATATACATGCGGGAGGTTAACATATGCTTTAAACCTTTATATTTATCAGTGGTTAAAGGTTTTAAAGTATATAGAGGCAGGGTTTATACATGATTAACCTTTATGTTTAGCTTTTGTGAAAAGGCTTTAATATAGACACGGGGTGCGGGGTTTATATATATATATTGCAAAGGTGCGGGATTTATGTGTATGCACAGGGCTAAAGCTTTTTGAACCTTATAAAAATAATTAATTTGATTTAAAAACTTTGGATTTATTGTTTATGAATGGGGTTAATATGTTTTATCCAAAACATTTGCAATATGTATTAATTAAAACATAATGGGTGGGGCATTTAGTTTATTATATAGTTTTAAACCTTTTTTGGAATGGTTTAACAACCATAGGGGCGAGATATTTGTTTATTGATAGCTTTAGACCAAAGGGGATTTTATCTGGGTTTTAATTTAACACATGGGTAATAACTTTGGTATAAAATCTTTAGAATAGTGGGTTTTGGGGGTATTTAGATATAGAGAATTAAATAAGTAGGATAAGGTATTATTTAGGGATTTAATAAACTAAGTTAAAAGTTAATATGAAAAGGGGAATGGAAGGCACACAAAAATACATAAACCAACTAAGTAAAGTGTAAAATTAAAGCAAAGCTTGTCTTTTTGTCATTTCACCAATACTTAGTATAAAGTATTTTTGAGGGTTTTGTATGTTTATGAATGAAGTTAATTAGATGGGTTGATATGTTTCATCATGTAAGAATGAGTCTTTACTTATGAAAGGAGTTATAATGTATGAATGAGAGATGAAATAATGATAAATGGGGATTTAACTTAAGAACTCAACATTTTCAACTAACCAGTCATCGAGCCTTGAGTCCGGTCCCAACAAAAGTCAGAGAAATGCTCTGAGCCTGTTTGACTAATTGTTTTAAAATATTGAATACTTATAAGGGAAGGGAAATTAGTAATTTTCCCGATAATCATTTATTACATGCTTTCTCCACTTCTTTCTACCTACACAACCTTATTCTAACATTTTTTCTTCATTTGGCAAGTGCATTTAGGCTTGCAACCTTGAAATATTTATTCTTTTAAAGCATAAACTAATTAGATCTACCTTATTTCATCTGAGGGCTCCGATTAAACTGTTGAGCTCCTCATCTACCTATCTATTGATTTGTCAGGATTAAATTTTCTGACAAATCTTTATTCACTATCTAAAACATGAAATTGAAAACATGACAAGTTAAGATTAAACAGTTTAACTTATCATGGATTATGGCATTTATTGACACTCTGCCATAATTATTTATTTTGCAGAAAAGTAAAAAGTAGTGGCATTTGGACTTGCTCACTTTCAGGTTTTATTCTCATCTTTTTTTTCTTTTTGGGGTCTATATTTTTCAATTCCTTTGATCTTTCTTTTAGGACCTTTTACCCTCTTTTTTTATTTTATTATTTTCTTTTTCTTTTATTTTTTTATTTTTTCAAAATATGGGAAAACAACTTGCAGAAAGCAAGGTATGTATATATTTTACAAGACTCAAAATTCAATTCAAAATTATGAATCCTATATTTATAGGACCCTAACAGAAGGAAGGCCGAGTTTGACTAATTTTGACCGAGTTTGTTTGGAGGCTGAATTTCTAGTTTGGCCAGCGAAGACTTTGTTGGCTAGGGAATCATATTGATTGTTGTAAGAGATATTTTCTCTCTCTTTTGAATAAGAATAATTACAAGAATAATTGTGTCTGTTGTCTTGGCCTGTCTTCTATCGATTTATTTTATGTTCTATCAAAATTTACTTTCAAAGGTTATGTGATTGCATATCTAAAATTGAATTGGGCTAATAAGAAATATTGAAGTAAACTTTTCTAAGCATAGAACATACCATTGTTAACTAAAATTAACAACCTTATCAATCTGTGGTGCGCTGCTATCACCTAAAAACTGGGTCACAACATTGGGTACCTCATTAAATTTTGACATCTCATCAACGAGTGTATGCTAAACTGTCTCCTTGCCAAGCATGGCCCCTTCAACTAATTTTTCATCTTCTCCCTTGATCATCCTCATCATCCATGCATAATTCAACTGAACGTGACTGTTGTCTAAAAGTATGATAACTCTATTGGTTTCCGATGCACCTGACTTCTCATCATCTATGGCTGACTCCAAGGATGTCTGCTCATCCTCCTCCACAATGGGATCAACATGAGCCACTAATTTCCCCTTCATAGATATCTCATCATGCATAACATCCTCAACAATCAATGATAGGTAACTATTGTCTAGAAATTCCATCACAGGTCTGGATCCCTCTGTACCTATCAACTCCTCATCAATGGTTGATATGACTCCAAGAACCTCATCAATCTATGGTGCATTGCTATCACCTGAAAACTCAGTAAAAACACTATGTACCTCATAAAATTTTGACATCTCATCAATGGGTGTATGCTCAACTGTCTCCTTGCAAACCATGGCCCCTTCAACTACTTTTTCATCTTCTGCCTTAATCCTCCTCATCACGCCTACATAATTCCACTGAATTCCCACTAATTTGTACATGTCTCTTAGTTCACCAAACTCCCAAAAGGAGAGGGACACCTGAATTTCATGTCCCAATGATTGGCATGCCCTCCAATTTGTTGCTAATTGGCAATAATTTCACATCAGTTGCAATCATGTCTTGCCATCTTGATGCATTATTCGTAACTTTGGACATATCGTATTTTTTGTAGGATTGAGAATGTTCCTGATTCCCAATTGTGGTATGAATCAACTAATCCCCCACATCAATCATCATTGGTTGCATCCTAATAACCTCATTCAAAGTTATTACCATGTTTGATTTTAACCTTTATTTGGATCCCATGATTTCTTAGCTTTTTATTTTGGTCTTGTCATCACTTGGCTTAAGGCCCACAGCTGGCCAAGATCATGGCTCTAATATGACTGTAATATTCCAAATTAAAAATTCACAGCAAATAAAAGAAACATGTACAATGAACAACAACCATAAACAGATACCACACATGCATATCAAAACACCAAGAAAATAAAGCAGAACAACTTATCCATTTTATTAATCTCGAGAACGATGAGTAAAATGAGTAATTAAATGGAACATGGGCTTTATACTACAAGTTATGCAAAACCTAGGTGAGAGAACTCTTATCTGGAGGAAATACAGATGCAAATTGGAACTGTGCACTACCCAGGAAATTACTATTGTTGCTGCTAGAATGGGACTGAATATTCTGCTCAGAAGAATTCCTATATCACCCTGAAATTTAAATCACGGGCTCCACTCTTCATACACAAAAATACCAAGAAATGGTTTATCCCAACTCCAAGCCAAAAAAAAACCCACAAAGTGATGCAAATTTACCAACTAATAAGAAATACGCCCTACTATAAGAATGGGGATTCAGGTCCTGAATATCGCCTGAAAATTTCTGTAAAATTATTTGTAGACTCCTCTTAATAAACCCACAAAAACCAAAAAATGATTTGGGCCAAATCCACCAACCCTTGGTGACCCCCAACAAGTGTGAATTTCCCAGTCTGGCTAGAAAATGCCCCACAGTTTTGATACTACTAAATTATGCCCAAATATACCACTAGAAATTTCTCCCAGCTTTGACTAAATTCTCCACTAAGAAATACCTCATATCTCTAGCCCTTATCTCTACCGACTCCACTTCTCTAAACCCCCGCGCTACACTTGGTCAATAGCTTCTGCACCCTTGCCAAAAGATAGAAAAATCAACGCAGTTAATAGCCTCCAATCCAGCTCAACAAATCGTTGTCCAAACTTTGGTCTAACAATAAGAAAATTCCTTACAAAATCTTGGAGCCTCTAACCCACGCTTGTTACCACAATGTGCTCCAAAAAAACCTCTGTGCCCAAGAAAAACACACTATTGAATGAACTTCTGCAATGATGTCCAATGGAAGCTCTGAATTGAGCTCCCTAAATTGCCTCACTAGGGAGACACTTGAAGTTCTGCGAAATGAGGGAGGAAATCTGCTTGGAATTTCTAGTGCTAAACAACACTCTAGTTCTTGTGCTAAACAACTCCAAGAGAAGATGAAATATGAAGTGTAATAGTCAAAAGGTGACCAAAAAATGAGTCCCTCTTTTATAATTTCTCCCCATGCTTCTAAACTTCCATTTTAATTATTATTTTATTGGTGGGGGGAATTTTCCACTAAATGATTTTTTCCTTCATTTTAATAAATTAATAATTTTCCTCAAATATCCAATAAAATAATACTTGTCACCTTTCTCCAAAATAATATTTGCCCCCTTTAATTGATATTACCAAAATTGGGAAAAATTCTCAAGCTCACAAAATTGGAGATATTAAAAATAGTGGAACCTTAAGTCACTTATTTCTTCTCCAAAGAATTATCTTTTTTCCTATGCTAAGCTTGAGAAGCCAAGGCTAGCTCTACAAAGGCTAAGCCTCCAAAAGCCCTCTGCTTGAGTTATGAGGGTGTATTTATAACAAGAGTAATGACCTTTCATATCCCCATGACTCTTGAGCTCCCTCATGAATATTGGACTCCTAATGTGAACTTTGGACTTCTATATGACTTTTGGACATTTCCGAAAGACTCTTTTGTCCATATATGACAATGTGAATTTTAATATTCCACATGACTCTTGGACTTCCACACATTACATTTTTTCCTTTCCTTTTGATAATTAAATCATTACATCCACAAATGACATGGCAAGGCACATGAACACACATGACATTATGATGGAACTGGAATGATGACATGGACTCCATGATGAAGATGAAATGCCAAGTTGTTTCTCTTGCTACTATGTCTTCAATCTTCATGAGAGGTCTGTGTTGATTTTTTTAGCATAAGATGTGCTCTAGCCTTGAGATTTTGCAAAGAGGCTAAGACACATGTATTCTCCAAGACCCGGAAATCATTTGGGGAAATTCCACATAGAAGTGACTTAATTAAAACAAGTAATCAGTTTTTTAATATTTCCTAAGTCTAAACTTAGGAAATATGATTAACTATAGGGTATTAATAAATTTGGCTGCGAATATTCTATATAAAGGTATGGATCGAGTCCAAGTTAATCTTAGCCATTGATTAAGATCTAATCATGGTCGTTTATTTCTCAACAACAGATTATAAGAAGGAACTCGATGGGCACTTGGAGAACATACCGAGAGAGAGAGATCGAATTTGCTGGCATATCAATTTTCCATAGTAGCAACGTTGAGTTACCGGAGAGAGAGCCAGTGAGATCATTGCAGTGAGAGGTGTAGGGATAGTAAAGTCGAAGAAGATTTTTCCAGATAAGGTGAGTGCATAGCAGAGAGGTAGCAATTCCACAAAGAGGCAGCGCAGAAGCCACACAGTGCTTCAGAGGAGATCCACAATTTTGTTGGGAGACATAGCTGATTCAGTGCCAGAAGACGAAGAGAGTTTCCGGAGGCCATGTTTCCAAATAGCATAAGATCATATTTGAGGAGAAAAAGTGCTCTCAGTTTTCTGATGCAGAACTGCGTAGGGCGACATAGTCACTGCGCAGAGCAACTCTTTCGGAGCTAAGGTCAATGTCGGATCACATGTGGAAGTGAAAATTTTCTCACGAAATTGTTTGTGAGTTATTTCTCTGTATTGAATAGCTAGTTTGTGGATCCAAATATTTTTACTCAGATTTTCTACTGCTTAATATTAAAATCCTTAGTTGTTGCACCTGTTTTCCCAAGTTGTGCTTTTTTAGGGACTTAGTCCAAAAATAATTGTGTGCTTACGTGTGTGTGCATCTAGTCTTTAATGATTAGTATTTCTTTGTGAGGGTTGTAGCATATTGATTTCAATATTTACCATGGTACATGAAAAATAATTTGTTAAGTAAAATAATAAATAGAAGAAATATAATCAGTTGTTGCAGTAGGATTCCGAGTAACAGAATTTTCACGTGGTATTGGAGCATAGAAGAAGCAGGAAGAGCTTAGTTGCAAGAGGAAAGAGGGAGCTATGAAGCACTGCATGTTGATTTTTGGTAGCATCGGATGTGCTCTAAGTCTCAAATTTTGCGGAGAGGCTTAGACACATGCATTACAGATAAAATAGAAATAATTTTGGGAAATCCCACCCAGAAACAGTTTTATAAGAAAAAATATTTTTTTTTAATGAGGACCCTAAGTCTAACTTAGGAAATTTAAATAATTAATCAGTATTAATGTAAATTGTGAGTGAAACTTCTAGAAAAAACAGATCAAGTCTAATATAATATTAGCCGTTGATTGGAGATCTAATCTTAGTCGGTGATTTGTCAATGAGAAGACTATAAAGGAAGGCTTGAGGGTCATTTGTAAAATACACTGAGAGGATCTAGAGATCGAATTTTTCTGTCGTAGCAAGTGCTCGGACGAAAATAAGATCTAAGTGATTCTTGATTATAGTTGAGGTGCAGAGTAGTTCTGGTTGGAAGGTATTCTCCTGAGTCAGGAATACAAAACAGAGAATATAGAGAGCAGTATGCAGAAGAGGTAGCGTAGAAGCTACACAGAGGCAGCGCATTCCCACGCAGAGGCAGCACTGCTGCCTTGAGGAAATCAAAAATTTAGTTGAGGATCAGTCAGATCCAGTTCCAGAAAGTTTGGGTGTGAGATAGAAGGGGCCAAAGTGTCAGATCTAGCCAAAAGAAGACCATTAGTGCAGAAACCACACAGTCCCCATGCAGAGTGATGCGATGACTGCATAGAGACTGTGCAGAGCAGTGGAGGGCGTACCATCTGGGGTTTGTTGGTCAGTCGGGCTTCCAATATCAGTGTGAGATTTATCTCACTAACTCTTTGTCAATCATATTCTCTGCAAGGATTTCTAGAAAGGCATCCTATATTTGTATTCATAATATTATTGCATAATATATAAACCCTCAGATATGTTGCATCGGTTTTCCCGCATTGGTTTTTCAGGGACGTTTTTCCAAAAATAACGATGTCGTGTGTTTGCAGTATTCTTTCTTGCTCAATTTATGTTTTCACAAATTTATTTTAATGATTGAAGGTTGCTTCACTAGCTACTTCGATATTTTAAGAATTAATCTTAAATAACTTGTTTAAATCATATTTTCAAGTAGGAGAAGTAGTTTAGCTTGTTGCAGTAGGGATTCCAGATCTAGGATCTAGGAATTTTCACATGGTTTCAGAGAATGTATTGTGAAATAGGAAGAGAAGATCCAGCGCTGAGTCAGAGGCCGAAGTCAGCAAATCGAATCCCTAAAGGGATTGCGCAGTCCAGGACAAGAGGGTTGAATTTTTGGCATTAGAGGAATTTTGAGGTCTAAAATGGACCTCCTAAGGAAAATGTACAATAAAATTTCACTTTATGAGAACCAATCACATTTTAGGGGATGACATCATCCCTAATGGTTGAGGTGGCATTACTTGAGTTAAAGGTACTTACTTGTCACATTATCAATGGTGAATAGAAACTCATGGTTAACCATGGGAGTGCTCTAAATACTTTTAAAGTCAAAGTAAAGTACTCATAATAAATGTCATTTCACACTTTTTGAATAAAAATATATTATTGTCATTTCATATTTCTTAAAAGAAACAATACATATCCCTATACATTTATTATATTATATTATTTTTATATAGTATATTAATTACATGTTACTATACAATTTAAATAATATAAATTTTAATTAATAACATATAATATAATTAAGAATTTATAAATTTATACTTTTATTTTATTTTAAGTTATCTAAGTACAAAGGACAAATGCGATAGTTGTTCAATGATAATGACTTTTTCTTGAAAACTCATTATTATTTATAGTCACATCAATACAATTTTTTTATTAATTTTATTTTAGTACAACTTTTGAATTGAATTTAACTATGGTTACATGGATTGTGGTGCAAAAAGTAAATTGAAAATTCATAAATATTATTTTATTGGTTTAGCTATTATTTTATTATTTCCTTAGGAGGCTCATTTTAGACCTCAAAATTCCCTAATGGAAGGTCTCTCTCTGAGTGAATCGACTGAGGGGTAAGACTTCCATATTAGAATTTTTGTTGAGGCAGAGGGAGCAGTGTAGAGCTAGTGATAATCAGTTTATGCAGGCAGATATTTATTTTTCCAGGTGGAAAGTCGACAGAAGAAGAAGTGGAAACATCATGAGGGAATTTTCTCTCTCGGGAAGTTACTAGCTAGGGAATTTCAATTTTTCCAAGATCTGAGCAGTAGATCTGGACAACAGATCTACGAGCTCCACAAGGAGTGTGTAAGCATGTACAACATTGCATAGTGGGGAAAGAAGAGGAGCAAATTTGGTAGATTTGACGACCATGGCAACTCACGAGCTTGGAGATCAGGACCAGTTGGAGGAAGCCTCCAACTACATGATATGGAAGGCAAGGATCTCATGTCTTCTGGATGATTACGATTTGAAGCTTTTCGTGGAGAACATGGTAGCTATCCCAGCAAATCCATATTTTTTGAAAAAGTACAACACTGATATGGTGAAGGAAAAAAGGCTAATCCTGGATGGAGTCAAGGATCATGTTGTGTCCCATATTGCTAGAAAATATACAACCAGGCAAATGTGGGAAGCCTTGGACATGCTATATGAGGGATATTCTGAGCAGAAAAAGATGTACTTAGAGCAAAAATTAAGGATGGCACAGATGCGATGTAATATCCCAAATGGGATA
The DNA here is from genome assembly GCA_034641835.2 of Pinus albicaulis. NCBI lineage: Eukaryota > Viridiplantae > Streptophyta > Pinopsida > Pinales > Pinaceae > Pinus > Pinus albicaulis. The sequence continues at coordinate 465,533,320 of CM076569.1, forward strand.
TTTTAACTAATATTGCAGAAAATAACTTAATCCCACATCATGTCGTAAAATCACCATTTAACAAACAAAATATTTCCATGTAAAAATAAAAACAGATAGAGCACTGCAATCCATTACACATTAATCATGAAGAATCTCAGCATTTTATTATAATAGTAAACTGGGTTTGCATGCATATCTGACCAAAAATAGCTGAGATAACTGAAATATAAACAGCCTCAAGAAAATATGTTGCACTACGCTGGCCTCCAAACTAAACTATTGCACTCTCCCTTCGGAAACAGCTACCACTGAAGCACCCATTGAAGATCTGAATGATCCTCACTCCAATATATCTGAAACTCTATGAAACTTCCAAATGAAGTCTCCTCAAAGAGATTTATGTTTCCGTCCAACACTCACAAATCACCCAAGGGTTTCCGTCCTAGGGCTACAGCTGAAGTAGAGAAGCACGTTCTCAAACCTCTCATACACAAGAAAATGATCTAATCCAAGATATCCCTCAATGGCCTCCTCCATTTCTTTTATATATCTCTTGGATCCTTCTAGAGCCTTTTTTTATTAATATTTTATTCATGGATCACTTTTCCCTCTTATTAAAATATTCCTTTTTAATGCAGAAAAGAGTAAATCGGTTACCACATCTCCTCCAGTCACTAAAACTCATGTCCAGTCATCCCATCCTATAGGTAACCTCGTCCCAGCTCCAATTTGCTATTACACTAAGGTTTTCTATTATGTATTCCTCTCGGAATTCCACCTTGAGCGTAATTAACTGAGTTAAGCCCAAAAACAACTCAATTTTTCGAAAGTTGTCGGAATGCACCAGAACGAAGGGCAAGCTGCTCAAATGATGGAATACATCAAGCGAATGCCACTGAACCTCATAGAAAATTCTCAACACTCCTCCAAAATCCCCTAAGCCCGGTGATTACACCAACATGTACTTGTGACTTGTCTGCTCCTAACTCTGGAAGTCCAACCTAACCCTGTCGTACGTGACACCAAAAAAAATGGAATATTACAGACCTTCCACCGCAAGACCTCAAGTAATTAAAATATGTGGGCCACTCAGTTGGCCTGACGCAACTAAGACCCAATACCTAGATCCCATACAAACCCCCTGGTGCTACTATGTGCCTATGTCAATCCACTTGGAATAGACCCCTCAATGTTAGGATCCCTAACTAATCTCTCACTGTATCTGTCATTAAAATATCCTCTCGTATCCCAATGCCACCATGGACAATCATCGCCCAATTCCTAAGGCTCGAACTGCGTACTACCTCTAGCTATAGTTTCTTCTCTATGAGGTGAAGACCACGACTCCTATTGTGTTGTAGTTATGACTGTGTAAGTTTCCCCACCAACGGTGTACCAACTCATCACCTTTCTCCAATCCAACCCCTGAATAAATCCAATGTTGATCCTTCTCTCCTGAAACTGGGATGGAATGCTGAAGAAATATCGATTTGTGCCCCACTCCCAACTGGAATCTATATCACCTACCATGTCTAAGGGCCCCTGCTCTAATGTGCTCCCTACGAATAAGATCATACCATCAAGAGGGTACCAACTCATGATTTCTCACCAATCTATCCTGGAAGAAGAATCCAATGCCGCGATAACTGCATACAGAACATGCCAGGAGTGTCATCGCCATCTCTTAATCAACTCACGCTACTCTTTCCTTTCTGCCGATGAGATCTACCTGCAGAAGAAGGCCCCTCTCTCTATAATGGGCCAAAGTGGGAAAGATATGCCACCAGCCCCATCGATGTATTCCTTGAGAGTGCTACTCCCTGAGAGTATAGCAGATTTGCTAACTGCATGTGCATATGGCTACACCTCATCAATGTGTCAACCCAAAGATGGATGCTCCACCATCTCCAACAGCTCCTCCCACTCCTGATCAGGAATGTCATGCTCATGTTGTCTACTAACCCTCTGCAGAACTATCCCATCAACCTCCAACATCTCCAGAGGATATGGATCTGCAACTGTTGTCACCGTACTCGATGTATGTGCATCTGACTGCTCCTTCTCAATGGTTGACCTCAAGTTTAACCGCATATCCATCATAGACTCAATGTGAGCCTCCATTTGGATCTCCCCCAAAGGAATATCATGTATGATGTGCATAGTATCCTCCTCTGCTGACTCCTACTCCATCATATGTTGCTCCGGATGAATCATCACAAGTGACTCATCACCCTGAGTATCTCTCATAGAGTCCATTGACTGCTCACCCTGCACACTAGAATACAGCTCCGGCCTACTGTCATCATCTCTGCATGACCGCTCTCACTCCCCAGAAGCATCCTTAGTTGATCCCATGGACTCATCTGAAGAAGAGTCCTCGTCCTGGCATACAGAAGGAATGTCCTTCTATTCTGCCTATGCCACATCATCTACATCACTCAAGCATGAGTGATCAGGCCCCCAAGGTTCTTTGCAGATGAAGCAACGTCCCTTCCTCCTTGGCTCATTTCTACTGCCTGATCCACCAAACTAGAGTAGCTCCTCCCTGGTCAATTTTCTCCTAAATAGCCTAACGTTCTACTCAACCATCCCTTTGGCTAGCTCATAAGTAGCAGGTGATACCAACTATTCTCTCCTCCAAATGCTCAACAACCTAGTCTGCAACTCCTGGAAAATGGCCTCACGGACTCCCATACATGACGACGGGATGGACTGCATGTGTGCTATGACTGTGTCATAATGATGTCTTCTAATGCTGAAGAAGAATTGGAACATCTGTAGAATCAAGTAATCACACTCAAGATCAAACATGACGTCATAAGTCCAGGTCAAGGCCATGACTTCTAAACCTTAAGCTTCCTCCCAAATGTTGAGCCTGTACAATTGTCCAAATCTTGAAAATTTCTTACTATCAGTCTGAAAATTCTTTTCATAATATCATCATTGTAGGGAGGAAAGGGTGATGTTATCCTCAAAATATCACTGAAACAAGAGGCAGCTATAAGCTTGACCCTCTCACTTGGATATTCCAAGAATCTAGCTTGTACCAATGCAAGAATAGATGGCTCCAAAGCCCAATTTAAACTCCAATCAGTTTGCTCTACCTTTGAAAGACAGGTTTCCAATTTGTCCAACATGGGAAAGTCATTTTCTGATCTTCCACTCTTTAAGTCCATCCCAAGTGCATAAAGCCAATTTCCCACTTCTCTTTCCTTTTTTAAATTCCTCGGATGCCTTTGTTGGAGAAAATTATGTACCTTCTTGGAGAAGGGTCTGGTGTTCTGTTTCAAGGAACTAACTTCTACATCATTTGATCTTAACAATTTGTTTAGGAGTTATTCCATGGTTTAACCCAATAATGACAGGGACGTTTGTGATAATGAGGTCATTGTTTTTCTGAGTTTTAAGTGTTAGTCATTCTCTGATAAATTGTCAAATGCTTGACATTCCTCATTGTTGTAGGTGTCATTTTTTGTTTTTGGACCAACAGAACATACGATGCTAGCAAAAGGGTGTCCATATATGCATTTCAGAGTGACTATTCAACATTTATACAAGGAAATATTGGTAAAAAAGACTGGCATTATTCACTGATATATATGTGTGTGTGTGTGTGTGTGTGTGTGTGTGTGTGTGTGTGTGTGTATTTCGGAGATCAAATCTAGAAACTCATGAGATAGACTACAGCCATGCCAAATAATGAAATAACTACATTATAAACTAGAACTTAATTTGAGATGAATATGTAGCTAGAGGGGTCGATATGAGCCTCAAACTTGGATATCCAGCCAGCTATAAACTCATGCCTAGTGTGTATTTCAGCAAAACAGTTCATTGAATGACAGTCTTCTTCCAGATGAGAGCAACAATAATATATATATATTCTCTCTCCTCCAAATGCACAAGTATGCCCTAAAAACTACGCACATGAACAACAACTCATTTTCTAATAGAAATTAGTCCAGCAATGAGAATTTTTGGTCCTTGAGAAGACGTTGGTAAAACCTATGGTCCATGTACAATTTGACCAATGCGTGCAACAGGAATTCACGAGTTATGGATAAATAACTTTAGGCTTCTTCCTCTTTAGAAGACTGTGCAGCCTTGGTATTAAATTAAGCTCCTTTGAAATTTAATTCTGTAATATTCACAGCCTCTCTGTAATGTAAACTCAACCCTTTCAGTGCCTCGTCCCTTAGATTTTCCCAACAATGATGGTCGAGTTTGGTGTCGGCGGCTACGTAAGTTGACGATGGTTGACTGTGTTACGATGCCCCTTCATGAGCCGCTGGTTTGAATAAATCTCCAAACGATTCAATTGCAGGGAGTCCCTCTGTGTCTATCTCACACTGATCTCCCACGGTAGCTATCCCAGCAGATCCAAATTTGTTGAAAAATTACAAGGCTGAAATGGCGAAGGCGAAAAGGCTACTCTTGGATGGAGTCAAGGATCATGTTGTGTGCCATATTGCTGGAAAATATACTACAATGGAAGTGTGGGAAGCCTTGGTCATGCTATATGAGGGATCTTCCGAGTAGCGGAATATGTACTTAGAGAAACAACTCAGGATGGCACAGATGCGATGTAATATCCCAAATGGAATATTTTAACTAATATTGCAGAAAATAACTTAATCCCACATCATGTCGTAAAATCAACATTTACTAAACAAAAGATTGCCATGTAAAAATAAACAGAGATAGAGAACTGCAATCCATTACACATTAATCATGAAGGATCTCAGCATTTTATTATAATATTAAACTAGGTTTACATGCATATCTGACCAAAAATAGCTGAGATAACTTAAATATAACCAGCCTCAAGAAAAAATTTTGCACTGCGTTGGCCTCCAAACTAAATTGTTGCACTCTCCCTCCAGAAAGAGCTACCACTGAATCCACTGAAGCACCCATTGAAGATCTAAATGGTCCTCACTCCAATATCTCTGAAGCTCTGTGAAACTTCTGAACGAAGTCTCCTCAAAGAGAGTTTGGTTTCTGTCCAAGACTCACAAATCACCTGAGGGTTTCCATCCTGGGGCTACGGCTGAAGTAGAGAACCACGTTCTCAAACCTCTCATATACAAGAAAATGATCTAATCCAAGATATCCCTCAATGTCTGCCTCCCTTTCTTTTATAGATCTCTTGGATCCTTCTAGAGCCTTTTTTATTATTATTTTATTCATGGAACACTTTTCCCTCTTGTTAAAATATTCCTTTTTAATGCAGAAAAGAGTAAATCAGCTACCATGTCTCCTCTGGTCACTGAAAATCATGTCCAACCATCTCATCATGTAGGTATCTGTGTCCCGGTTTCAATGGGCTATTACACTAAGGTGTTATATCATGTATTCCTCCTAAAATGCCACCTTGAGCGTAATTAACTGAGTTAAGCCCAAAAATAACTCAATTTTCTGAAAGTTGTCGGAATGCACCGAAACGAAAGGCAAGCTACTCGGATGATGGAATACATAAAGTGAATGCCACCAGACCTCATAGAAACTCCTCAAAACTCCTCCAAAAATCCCCTAAGCCCACTGATGACACCAACCTATACCTATGACCTGTCTGCTCCTAACTCTGGAAGTCAAACCTAACCCTGTCATAGGTGACACCAAAAAAAAGGGAATATTACATGTGAAGAGGGGAGTGCGTGATTTCGTTCCTAACTAGGCTTCAGAAAATCCATGACCAACTTACAACCATGGGGTCTACCCCTTCTTCTTCATCGATGGTAAGACTGGCAAGCAATGCAGTCACTGAAGATTGGAAAGTATTTGTCCTGAGTATCCTGGGCAGAGCAACCTTACTTGGCTGGGAAGATATGTGGGCGGCTATTTAACAAGAAGAGCTAAGGAGAGACTTGGTCAAGTGAAAACTTGACGGTAGCATTGAATGTGAAATGAAGATGAAGCGGGAGGAGGAATATGTAGCCATTGCATCCAAGGGACAGTAGGAGAAACGAAGACGTGAGAAATACGTCTCGAAGATCAAGTGCTTCAAGTGTGGTGAACTTGGTAACTATGCTTCCTAGTGTCCTTTGAAGCTAAAGGACAAGGATGAGAAGCATGATACGAAGGTTGCAACCCCGAATATCAATGAGGATGAGTATGCCATGAGTGCCCACACATCTCTAGGAGGGAGATGGGGAGATATTGAGTTGTAAGTTTGCAAGAAATTCAGCTGGGCAGGATCTTGGAGGAGTCCACCTCTCGGATCACAACCTTTCTACGGGTGCCCATAATCAGTAGAAGCAGGTTGAAATATTTTTCAGTTGGTGCAAAGGATTTCAGAGATGATAGATGCAGTGGTTAGCAGTGAAGAGTATATTTTCCGCAACGTAGAGGAATGCAGTGAAAAGCAGCAGCAACGGAGTGCTTCAGAGGGACAGTGTGGGACTAGTAGCAACCAGTGTTTTAGCATCGAGAAGAATCCTAAACACTTGTTCATATTCATGGATGTTTTTCAGTTGCTTCTCTTAGTAGCTGAGTTGCAGTGTAGAGTTAGCAGTGGCAGTGATAGTGTAGAAATTATACAAACATATGTATATCAATGGATTCAATCCGATCAAGCAATGTACTAAAGCTATATATTGAATCCTTCTACAAATCAATTTCAGAAAATAAACATGATCGCCAATCACAACAAGTGCAGAAAGAAACAAATCAAACCACAACACATATATTTTCTTGGGGAAAGCTTACTACTCAAAACCTCTCTATCTTATATTGTATATTCACCATGGAATCATGAAACAATTACAATGCACTCTTCTCACAACAGTCTCCTGCACTCTCACAACTGTCTCACACTGACCCTGACAAAATCGACCAAGACATAGCCAATTCTCAGCCTCTAATCAGCCTGCCTTGATTGCGCAATTCTTGATGAATGAAATCCCTATTCTTTAGGAATTATGACCTTCCAAAACTGTGCAAGCATCATGGGCAATCCAATGGATGTTTGGTTGCATGTGGGAAACCTACTAATGATATAATTGATAGTCAACCTCCCTTTAACCTTTGTCTCAACTGGCTCTCCACTGGAAGTGACATGCATGTAGCTATTAATAATAAATCATCAATTGCATGGGAGATCATTGATTGTGAATTAAATCTGATTTAATTCACTTGATCTCTCACTAGTGCAACAAACATTTGCAACAAGTTCAACTGAATTTAACTCACCTAACTGATTTAACTGATTATTCGTGCATTAAACTAGTGCACTAACTGCAACTCAAACTCCATAACTAATAGAATCACTCTGCATGCCTCACCAACCACCCTCAACTTTAAATTCATGAGCTAACTGAGTTTATCACACTCAGTTAACTATTACAAGTGATTATGAGATAAGATTAAATTTTATTGTCCAATTTAATTAAGGGATAATTAAATTAGACACTGCACCAATTTAATTAATTAAATTTTCCTTCACACTAATGTATCGCTAGGACCTGTGGTACCACACTAGTGTGTGTGCTGCAATTTCTTGTTGACTTTCAACATCTAGCAGCAGATGCAACATTTGAGAGGTATTTGTAGTACGGGTGCATTATTGATCATGGTAGGGGCAGCAATAGTACAGTGCAGCAACAACATAGTGTTTGATGGGGCAGCATCATCAGTGCACAGGGAGATGCTTTAGAGTCATAGCAGTGTGCAACAAGGCATATATGTTAGAGCACATTCCTCGCTAAGAGGGAGTGTTGATTTTTGTTGGCATCGAATGTGCTCTAAGTCTCAAATTCTGTGGACAGGATTAGACACATGCATTACAGATAACCCATAAATCATTTTGGGAAATTCCACCCAGAAATAGTTTTATAATAAAATTTAATTATTTTTTATGAGGACCCTAAGTCTAGCTTAGGAAATTAAAATAATTAATCAGTATTAATGTAAATAGTGGGTGATACTTCTAGAAAAAGTAGATCGGGTCTAATATAATCTTATCCATTGATTGGAGATATAATCTCAGTTGTTGATTTGTCAATGAGAAGACTATAAAGGAAGGCTTGAGGGTCATTTGTAAAATACAACGAGAGGATCTAGAGATCAAATTTTTCTGACGGAGCAAGTGCTTGGACGAAAATCAGATCTAACTGATTCTTGATTGTAATTGACAGGCAGAGTAATTCCAGTTGGAAGGTATTTTTCTGAGCCAAGAATACACAAAAGAGAAGATAGAGGGCAGTACGGAGAATAGGTAGTGTAGCAGCGATGCGAAGGCAGCATTTTAGCCCTTAGGAAATCTGAAATTTCATTGAGGATCAATCAGATCCAGTGCCGGAAAGTTGGGGTGTGAGACCGGAAGGGGCCAAAGTGTCAGATCCAACCAGTAGCATAGAAGCCAAGAAATCCCCACGTAGAATGATGCAGTGACTGCGCAGAGCAGTGGAGGGCTTTCCATCCGGGGTTTGTTGGTTAGTCGGGCTTCTAGTATCAGTGTGATATTTCTCTCACTAACTCTTTGTCAGGGATATTCTCTGAAGGGATTTCCAGAAAGGCATCCCAGATTTGTATTTAAAAAATTACTGCATAATATATAAACCATCATATATTTTGTATTGGTTTTCCCGCATTTGGTTTTTATGGGGACATTCGTCAAAAAATAACGGTATCCTCTGTTTGCATTATTATTTTTTGCACAATTTTTGTTTTCACAGATGTATTTTAATGAGTGAAGCTTTCTTTAGTATTTTCTTTGAGTGAAGCTTTCTTCAGTTCATCTTGTTGCAATAGGGATTCCAAAGCTAGGATCTAGGAATTTTCGCACTGCGTAGGAAGCTGCTTGAAACCCCAGAGATGTTGCGCAATCCTTTAGCTAGAAGGGCAGGTTTTGATGAAATTTTTTTTCTCTGAGTGAGTCGTCAGATAACAAAATTTCTAGATCAAGGATTGTCAGAGGTAGAGGGAGCAGCAACAAAAAATTTCTGCAGAGAAAATATTCAGGTGGGACACAGTCATTTTGCAGCAGTAGTTGGCATAATAGCGTCAGAAGGAAAGAAGAGCACACACTGAGGGAATTTTTTCCTCGGATAATTTCTAGCTAAGAAATTCTAATTTTCCACACAGAGCAGAAGTATCCAAGAGCAGATTTACCCACTCCAGGAGGGAGTGCGTAAAGCCAGTCAACAGTTGTGCAGTAGAGAAGAGGTGGAGTTCGAATTTTGTTTGGCAATGAGGCATCAGCAGGGCTACGATATTAGGATCGGTTGGACGAAGCATCTAACTATGTGATTTGGAAGGCAAGGATTTCCTTCCTTCTGGATGAATATGATCTCAAGGCTTACATCGATAACGTGGTGGTTGTCCCCACGAATCCAGATCAGCATAAGACATATAAGAAAGAGATGGCTAAGGTGAAGAGGATTATTCTAGATGGAGTTCTATATCACGTGGTTTCACACATAATGGCCTTAGGTATGACCAAAGAGATGTGGGACTTCCTTGCGACGATGTACCGTGGATATTTGGAGCAGCCAAATATGTGCCTGGAGAAAAGTTGAGATGTACCTGTATGCAGAAGCAGGAGCACATAGAACACTTTCTCACCAAGCTTTAGGATGTCTGAGATCAGTTAGCAGCTGTAGGGTTAGCACCTCAGGCTTTAGAGATGGTGCAAATAGCTCTAAATTTTGTCTCCGAGGAATGGAAAGTGTTCATCCAAAGTATATTAGGCAGAGAAACATTGCCAAGGTGGGATAGGATGTGGGCATATTTGCAGCAGGAGGAGCTTAGATGAGATCTGGTGAACAACACCATCAGTGGCAGCAGTAGCAATGGGATGAAGGAAGTGAAGGAAGAGGAGAATGCAACCCTCGCATCAAAAGGGGCAGCAGGAGCAACGCAGAAGAAAGAAGGGTGTTTCGAATATCAAGTGCTTTAAATGTGGTGAAATTGGTCACTACAACACCTAGTGTCCACTTAGAAAAAGGGACAAAGAGAACCAGGCTTAGAAAGTTACATCTGTAGAGATCGATTGGATGTCCTTTAGATTGGGGAAGATTTTTCCATGATCACCGACATACCTCTAGGGGTGAGGTGGGGTCATTTGTTTTTTAAGCCCAGGAGAGCTAAAAGATGGGAAGGATCCTTGAGGAGTCCACCTCTTGGATCAATTCCTTGTTATGGGAGCCCATAACAACAGTAGAAGAATGGACTAGTGACAGTTGGTGCAGTCAGGTGCCAGAGTGACAGATGCAGTAGCTAGTAGAAGTCAGAGACTAAGCAATGCAGAGCAGAGTTGGAAATAGTGGAGGAGCACAATGCAGATTCAACAGCAGTGCAGAGGCTTTAGTGACAACGCAGAGACTAGTAGCAGTGAGGACTTGGGTGACAAATGTAGTAGACTAAACACAGTTGGTTTAGTATGATGGACATCTCTCAGTTGCAGCAGCACCAAATGAGAGACAGTTGTAGATGTTGCGGTGGCCGCAAAAAAAAATTTGCAGTGCATATGCAATAGTTAGCTGCAGTATGCAGGGTCAGCAATAATGCAGATACAGTGCAGAATAAAATTTGTGCAGTAGTTGTTGGGTAGTGTAGCAAGAGGTGGTACACAGTCAAAGTATTGCTCCAGGGAGGTTAACAATACTAGAGAACATTCCTCGCTAAGAGGGAGTGTTGATTTTTCTAGCATCAGATGTGCTCTAGCCTTGAGATTTTTCAAAGAGGCTAAGACATGTGTATTCACCAAGACCCAGAAATCGTTTGGGGAAATTCCACTTAGAAGTGACTTAATTAAAATAATTAATCAGTTTTTTAATATTTCCTAAGTCTAAACTTAAGAAATATGATTAATTAAAGGGTATTAATTAAGTCGAGTGTGAATCTTCTAGATAAAGGCGTTGATCGAGTCCAAGTTAATATTTTCCATTTATTAGATCTAAGCATGGTCGTTGATGTTTCAATAAGAGATTATAAGAAGGAACTCGATGGGAAACTGGAGAACATACTAAGAGAGAGATTGACCTTGCGGGAAAATCGATTTTCCAGAGTAGCAGTGCTGAGTTGTTGGAGAGAAATCCAGTGAGCTCGTTGCAATGAGAGAAGGGTAGGGATAGTAAGGCCAAAGTAAATTTTTCCAGATCCGGTGAGTGCATAGCAGAGAGGTAGTAGTTCCACAGAGAGTTAATGCATAGGCCACACATAGGTTGCGTAGTGCTTCAAAGGAGATCCACAATTTTTCTAGGAGACAGAGTTGATTCAGTTCCTGAAGTTGGAAAGAGTTTCCAGAGGCCAGGTTTCCAGAAAATAGAAGATCAGAGGTGGGGAGAATGAGTGCTCCCAGCTGTGTGACACAGAACTAGGTAGGGTGACGTAGTCACTACGTAGAGCAATTTTTTCAGAGCTAAGGTCAATGACGGATCACCTGTGAAAGTGATAATTTTCTCACCAGATTGTTTATCACCTATTTATGTGTATTGGATAGCCATTTTGGGCATCCAAATATTTGTATTCAGATTTGCTATTGCTTAATATTAAAACCCTCGGCTGCTGCAACGGTTTTCCCAAGTTGCGTTTTTTCAGGGAGTTTGTCCAAAAATATTTATGTACTTATGTGTGTGTGCATCTAGTCTTTCCTGCGTTGTATTTATTTTCCGCAGTATTTATTTGTGAGGGTTGTAGCATATTTATTTCCATATTTACCGTAGTACACGATAAATAATTTGTTTGGTAAAATAACAAATAGAATAAATTTAATCAGTTGTTGCAGTAGGATTCCGAGTAACGGAAATTTCACAGTTTTTTCAGTACTTCATCTTCATAAAAGATATGCTTTGTTCTTCATATTCAATATCTAAGGAGCTTAATGGTATGGATTCTTCATGTGGTCATGATATTTTGTCTTCTGTCATAAACTGGTGTTCCTTCATCTTCTCGCTTGATGACCTCTTCGTGGTTTCAGTTTCAGAAGTGCCTTTTGGCATAGTCTCCTTCTCCTCCTCTTTGAACATCACCTTACCATGTCAAGATATAATACCTGCAAGGGAAATCCACTCATGACAAGACGACATCAGTTTGAAAATATCCTAGCTTAACTTGCTTCATGAAAACCACTATTTGACCTGGAACTGGGTACTATATTGAGAGGTAGACTTGGGGATTGTGCAGTGTGCAGTTCTAGAGGTGAGGAGTGAGGGACTAAGGCTTGAGACTGTGCAATGCGCAATTCTGGAGGCTTGGGCAAGAAGAGTGTGTAATTGAGGGTCTCAGTGAGGCATGCTTGATCCTTGATACTGCCCAATGTGCAGTTCTGGAGGGAGATTAGTCAATGGATTGCACAATTCAAGGACTCAGGGAGGCAACTTAATGACTGAGAATGCAGATTGCATAGTTTATTAGGGAAGGGAGGAAATCCTTGACCATTATCATTGCATAGTGGACAATCATTAGAGGCAGAAACTATGCATTGTGCAGTTCCAGGAGGCAAGGTATTAACTTGAGGCTTGTTATTTCGCAATGCACAATTCAAGGAGGCTGAGTGAGGTCAAGTTGATTAGGCATAGGATTATTCTATAATTTGGCTAAGTGCAGGATCAATGAAATAGATATGAAATCAAGGTAGGACTTGGGACATGATCACACACTCAAAACAATCGACAATATGACATAGAACACTCAACGCTCAGAAACAACATGATCCCTACTCTCCCTCAAGTGCGACACTTAGGGTATACTTTACGACGATAGTGATGAAACTTGTACGATAGTGCTCAAGACTTCGGGAATACGTCTAATGCATGTCTTTATGATGAATAGGACACAATAATGCAAGAGAATGCATCAAAACTTCCCTTTAAGAATGTTCATGTGGCACCCTTCGACTAGGTACCACATTTAAGATATACTTTGCGATGATAGTGATGACACTAGTGTGACAATGCACAAAACTTTGGTAACGGGATTAATACATGTATATATAATAAATAGCACCCATTAGTACCAAATTTCCCCCCTGGCATGAGCCATAACTCTTCTTTCTGCGATGTGTGACACTTCCCATGCCAAAAGACGACACTTTAAAAAGTGAGAGAAAATTGCAAATGACACTTGCAAAGACTTAAATAAAGTGAAATCGACACATGCCAAAGTGCAGATAACATGAAAATGACAATTTTTAAAGTGAAATAAATCCAAAATGACAACCGCAAATATAAAAGCGACACTTGAAAAAACAAAGGTGTGCCATAGCGACAACTGACAAAACTCACCGAAATAATAGTACATTTGCAATCAAAGTGAGGGAGATTGTCAATGCCAAGTGCACATTGACTATAGACATGTGTTGCATAGTACATTGTGCTTATAGATTGCACAATCATTGTCACCAGCGATTGCGCAAGCCTTATCTTTAAGAGTTGAGCAGTGTCTATCCAAGTTTGCATAGAAAAATGTATGTTTGTGAATTCATCGAAGATGTAGCATGTGTGAGCAAGTAACTTTGACACTTAGAAGAAGACTTAACACATTAAAAAACATTAAATGATCACGAAGTTACCATATAACAATAAATCGCAAGATCCTCAATAAGCTCCAAAATTCAAGTGTAAGCACAATTTTGGAGGGTGTTTGTTGCAGTGATAACACCCCCAAACCCCTTCTGTGACCAAACTTCTCACATACCCTAGATCTAGGCTTGTGGAGTACCTCTCAAGATACACAATTCAACACAAATGAGATATATATTGTGTAATGGTCTTCCAAGGAATTTAAGTATTGGTTTGTGGTTGCATATATTTTGTGTGATAGTTTACCAAGGAATTTGACATTAGTTTGGTAACACAAATGATGTTCTGGTAGTTTGTTTCTAACTCTTCTTACCATGAATATATATAGTTAGGATATTTATTTTCATGAGGAGCCTTGACATGTTTTCTACTTCAGTGGCCTTCATGATTTGTTTGACACATAAACTTATGCTTCATTTTTAAGATATTATTATGAAAATTCCTCTCATGTTCATCATTTTGCAACAATTGGTCTTACCTTCTTCATTGGTCCAAGTAAATATTGTAGTGGATTTGATGAGTAGTTTATTTAAAGCTTCATTGGAGAGGTCATGACATGAAGAGGAGCATATTTGGGTTGCAAATAGCACTTTTGCATATATTTGGCTTTAACATAAAATAATATGCTTATGCTACCAAGTTCCCATTTCTAATTTCTCTCTCATCAAATTTCCTTAGGGAGATTCTTGTGAATCAACTCCTTATTTTCAATTTTTTTGCCAAGTTTTGTAAATTTGAAAATGAAAATTTACTTCAATCACTATACAAGTAATTTCATTTATCCAAGATAGTTAGAAAATCCTTCTATAAAGAATTAAAACTATAAAATATTTTAAAATATTTTAAAAAATGACCTAATCGTAAAGTAGATTTTTAATAAGTATAAAACATATGCCAAATTTTTTGCACCTACAAGTTGGACCCTTAAATTTATTATTTTCAAATTATTATTGCATAAAGCAAGAGGGAATATTGAAGAAGGTGGCATTTGTGATTTCTCCATTTTTGAATGAAGGAGACATTTGCAAAGATCTTCATGAGATTTTTTTACTAGAAAATAAACCCTTAAAACCTACTCTGTGTTCCCCACACCTATTATAGTTGATATGGGAAGTTCAATGGACAAAATACATTGAACATGTGAATGGGGTAATCACTAAACAAGGTGAAGGAATGGGAAAAAATCTAAGACAATCTTATTGAAATGAATATCAAAAAGCCTGTATATTGCTTTATGAGTTGGGCACAGTTATTACTTCCTATATTATAATCAAATTGTTAAAGATATACATACTTTGGTGAAACTTTAATTGCATACATGATAGTATTGAGTTAAAATTGCATGATTCTTATACGTTTAGGAGGTGACTATTTTGGATTATTACTTTGGTCAAAATATTCTATTATATATTTTAGAAAGTAAGTGCCTTATAGCTTCCAATAGGATCTAGAGTGTGCAGTCTTGGGATAAGTCTAATTTTCCCTTTGTTGATTTGTCTATGAATGAGCCTAATATTGTTTTTGTTGATTGGTTATATGTAGTTTGACTTGTAGTGGAATCTACATAGGATTTCAAATGGTATTGAGAACAAAGGGGTATTAATAATCGCATTTGCTTGTAAAATGTCTAGATCACCTTACATTCTGGCTTTAGCTCACAGCACTATTCCCCTTAGATCGTTATTCTTTCTGAAATTCTTCCATTTGAGAATTTAATTCTGATAATATTGGATCCAATCAAATATGTAAGTATTTAATCCATATCTTATAGTGTCTTACATGAAAGTGTGACGTGAAATACATATGGGGTGCTTTATATGTTTAAAATTTTGAAAATATTTGATTTTTTTTGTTAATTCTTTTGTAAGTTTGCCTATGTTTTTTTTATATTTTCCTTGATGTTGATAAATTTCTTTCTAGACCCCCCATGATATGTTCACTATCATAATGTTTTCAACTTTTTTCCAAAGTCACCTAATGCTCACACCTACTCTTGTTTGTAGTCACTTGGGGGATTTTGAATTTGGGTCTTCATGTTAATTTCAATCTTGATCACCTCATTTCCTTACGTTAAAACACAGTCCTTGTGGGTGAATTATTGTCCTATATTTAAAGTTACCTTTGAGTATGTGGGTTTTGGGGGTCCTTTCTAAAAAATGACCTCTATCATATATTTTATTTTATTTTGTTCTAATATTTACCATTTGCCTCCTAAAACCTCCAAGGAAAGAAGTTAATTTAGAGATATCTTTCCAAAATTGTATTGATTGCTTTCTATGTGTGGGATTGTCTATAATAAAAATAATGAATGTGAATGTTGTCTGATTGACATTTTTCTTACCATTCCATGTAATAGAGAAGAAAATTAGGATTGACATGTAGTTTTTTAATAATTTCTATAATATTAAATGATAATAGGGCTAGATATTCTCTAGTCTTTATAGGCTTAGTATACATCTATTCAACCTTGAGAGAACATGATCATCTCAAGTATGAAAGGGAATTGTTGCCTCAAAATCTAGTAGGCCTTGTGAGAGGCTTCACAAGGAAAGGGCTAGACCCTAATGCAACATTGAGATGGCTTCCATTGTCACTTTAAAACTCCACCTCCTTCTCTTTAGCGGAATTTCACCACGTCAGATTCTCCTCTGTATATATGACATAAGGGTATTATAAGTTAATATGATCAAGGTGATGTAAGAGAGGCTTGATCAAGGTACTTCTTTCTTGGAACAAGGCACAATTCTTTGTATAAAGGAACAACATGTCTATGAAGAAGCCTATAAAATAGCACTTGAAGCCTAGGCTTTCAAGTTATGATTAAAAAATAGTGCATCTAGGCGTGCAAGCACATGGAAAAGGTTTGCATGAAGGATACGATCAACAATAAGGTATGATAAGCCTTTAATAAGCCCTAAATTGAAGCCTTTTTGTTAAACTAGGGTTTCAAGAAGCCTAAATTGTCTAGGGTTGATGATGTCATCTCTAATTAGGCAATTTCAACTAAGGAAAAAGCTATATTTTGAGATAACAAGGTCAAAAAAGGTGGAAACAAGCCAAATCATCTCCAATGTTGACTTGAGGCAAGCCCTAGTTGAATTCAGCCCTTGCCCTAGCCCTATCAACTTGTCATGAAGAGATGAAAATATAAGAAAGATAGGAAAAAGATGAAAAATTCAAGTTTTTGATCATCAATAGTGATGTGAATGCCTTTTCCCTACTTGGGTTATGGAGTCTTGAGAATTTTAACCATGGAAATGTCAAATCTTTGAAGGGAGTAGAGGGGAAACGCTACTTTTCACTTTCTAACCATAGTTATCATTTTATGAGGGGAGAAATTCACTAAAAAAAGGTTCACTAGGAGGTTTTCTATGGAATTCAAGGATAAAGGATTTAGAAAGCAATATTTACCTAAAATTTCAAATAAACATTTATATTTAGACAAGGAAAACTTTAAACTCTAGCAATATTCCATTACATGCAAAACCATAAAATATAGTCAAAAAAATACTCACAATTTATCCTAGAACATGCCTTCTTTCAATCCCAAATGACATCTCCACAACAAGAACTAGTATCCAATAGCCAAAATCCACATAATATTACATCTCCAAAAGTAGGGAAGTACAAAAAATCAATTCAAGCTCTTATAGAGAGGTTGAAATCCACAAGTGTGATCATGAACAAATTAATGAGGTGATCCTCTATTTATATGAGGTCTATAACCTCTAACAATTGACTAAAATACCCTAAAACAAGTTTTATTTTGAGTAGACATAAAGTAAAATTGGGTTACAAGCCAACCCACTAGCTCAACAACAAATTATGCCAATAACTCCCCACATGTGTGAACTGTAAGCCTCTAAAAAGGATGACATCATGCCCTTTTAGGGCTCAAAATTCTCCAAAAAATAATTGGAATGGCTACAAAGGTATCCAAGCATCGTGATCATCCTTAATTCGAAGGAAGGTCCTCAAAGCATCTCCATGTGTCTAAAATCCATCTGTGGGTGCCCTACATCATCTCCACGGGTGCCAAGTTGACAACTTAGTGTGCTTTCTCTGCAAAATTAGGCCTTCTTCAAGTGCAACAAGCCCTCCTTAATCATCTTGGTGGATAACCCTCTGCATTCGGGCTTTGCATCAAGACACGTTTGTTATCACTCAAACTAGTAGGGGTCCTAGGAGGGGATCCTATAAAGAAACTACTAGTTCAAGGGGAAACAATGGAGTGATAGCCCATTATCACCTGAGCAACGTCTCCCTACACTTTATGGACTTTCACAGATGGGAGGAGTCCTGGTATGAGACGAATCATGAGAATGGGTGGGTCAGTGATAATATATGAGGTCATTCCTAAAGCCTATTCACAGGGGAGGCTAAACTAGATGGATTGCTTACTTTGAAAGTAAGGTGATTGGATCTCTAAGAATGACTATAAGGATGCTTAGGCCTACGGCTAGAGGATATGCCTTTTCAAGTGGATTCCTAGGCTTAATGATCCTTGTGAAGAAATGGATTTTATGTAATCCTTGTTGAATTTTAGTTGTAGAGTTGTGGCACCAAAAAAAAACCCAAGTGGACCCAGATTAGGTCAAGGGTATGGAGTTGACCAATCAAGGAGGGGCCTGACCTAATTTGGGAAGAGAATAGGATCAAAAGACTAATCTGCTTTTGAGATTTGAATGCAATGATCCAAGTGAGGACACTAAACCAAATCAAGCTAGGGAAAGCATTGCCCTTATGGATAGGGCTTGTTATATCTCAGGATTCCACCATCGGATTTGCTTGAAATGTGGAGGACCTCTAGAGATAACCCTAGCGCAGTAGTGGATAAAAATTTGAGGTGTTTAGATGGCTAGAAAGTAATTCGATTGATGCCCTATATGACCTGTTAGGGCTAGGCCTAGAAGGAGAAAAAAAGGGTGAGAAAAAATCATCTTTTAAGTGACCACCAGTGGTTGGTTCAGTGCTTTTCCTTTGGGAGATATGGATTCAAGGTGAATTTGTGATTTTGAGAGACTATGCCCAATCAAGGATACTTCTAGGCAACTTCGCATAACAATTAGGGCATGAGAGTAGCTACGAGAAGATTTAATATTTTGATGTGCAATAATTGATGACCTATCAAGGTTTATTCAATGGAAATTAACCTCTAGGAACATTCATTCTTTACACATGACACATGTAACATATGCAACACTATAATAGATCAAAAATTCCACAACTTTGAATAAATTAGAGGCAATTTCAGACCTAGATAGCGAAAATCCCAACAAAATTCATGTGACAAGATAAAAGTAAAGAATAGACGTGAAAAGAGAAGTTACAACAAGTATATCCAATCATCAAATCAAGACAAATTTGAAGCTCCAAGTTCAAGATAATAGTATACAAACATCAAAATTCATCCATGAAACCAAACTCGTCCTCCAAAAGGGAATGCAAAATTATCAGAAGAGCTACTAAATCCAAACACATGATGATGATAGGAATGAATGAACCTCTCATCAATATATATCCTCTCTAAAGAGTTAATTTTTCCTAATTAGGCCTATTTTAGCCCCAAATAATAAAATAATATGCAATAATAACATCCCTTAGTAACAAGCCCACCAAGATAACTCAATAATACAAATTAAGGCTTCTCAAGAGGAAAAAATTAGAAACATGACGAGTCGTCGGACCTTTAAGAGGGCTTGATGGAGTCCAAAATGTGCCAATTTGTGAGAATAGGCTCCAAACATAGTGAATGATGGGGTGGCCCCATGATATCAAGCAAGTCACATGTGGTGCCCCCAAGTGGGTGTCGGGGCACAATGACATCCTCATGGGTCTCCAAGTGAATTGATAATGCCTATAAACCATCTGCAATGGCTAGGATGATGACATAATCACTCCCAATCTCTTGCGGTGAGACACGTTCTCATCTGGACCCTAGAAGCTCTACCAAGTGTATGGTTCCAGTGTGGAGCTTTCTGGGCATGGGGTTCCAATTTCATCATCCTCATCCAAAAGGTGGAACACAAGCAATCTCTAAAGGGTGTTGTGGATCCATGAAGTGCTCTCTGCTATGGTGGAAGCCCATGGCTCTCAACTCTCACCTTACAAGTGCCAATGTGGCCCTCTAGAGGGCTTGGACCCTGTATAGGGAGACCAAACCCAAAATGGTTACCCACCTTCAATCCTGTATAAGATCCAATGCATCCCCTTGACGTCCAATACAACAAATCATTAGAATAATCAAGTAGAAGAGTTTATAGATTGTGGGTTCAAATGGTCATTTCATGGTGGAATGCCCTTCCATAGTGCGATTTGGCATGTACAGGTGTCTCCAAGCTCAATAAAAGAGTTAACCAAGGACCCTATTATGTGGTTTCAGCCTTTAAAGGGGGTGACATTTCTATGGTAGTCCATGAAATGGTAGGTGGCATGTGATTTAATGATGAGATGGAGTGGGGGATATCAAAGGAAAACTTCAAGCCACATGTTAGGGTACAAAGGTAGCTATGATAAGGGAAGCCCACACCTGGGTCTAGGAGTTTAGGAGGGAGAAATCACGGTACATAAGTTACCTTGAGCTTTTTTTTTCCACCCTTCTTCATATGCCTTTTTCCTTTGCTTGATTTTTCTTCATAACTGCTTAGGGCTCCAGGGAATGAGAGCATGATGTGTAGTATATAGAAGTACATGCCCCATTTTAAGATGGGGCATTTCATTGCCCACCAGGGGTTGGTAAAGTCATGGGTTCCTTAATGTGGATGGGGCCATAGATAAGGGGTAGAGCTAATAGGAACGAGGGTGATGGCCATAGATAAGGGGTAGAGCTTATGTTTGGCTCTTGCCCATGTGCTAAATTTGTATTTCCTGACCATATTTTGAATTTTGTGTTAATTTTCCTATTGAGAGTGGACAAATTATGATTTTTCTTTTCCTTTTAGCTGCATCAACCTTTGGGGCATCATTCTAGGCCCGACCCAAAGTGTGTACAAGGGGAGGAGGAGGCTAACCCTTTGTGGAACCAGTGGACAAATGTGAACCTGGATGGGAAAAATGATGAATGGGGCTAGAATGAGAGAAGGGGAGTGATGTATATAGTTTCAAGGAGCGGGACCATGCAACCAAATTCAGGATTTCCCATGTAGTCCCAACCCTAGAGCTAGTAGCCATTAAAGGAGATCCCATAGGACTAGGATACGAGGCTAAACACCAAATCGGGTAGAGGAGACAAGAGTAAAAACCTATCCAACCCTTTCTGTCGTATCTCCCCACCAATCCATGCACAAAATTTTCCATGAAAATTTAATAAAATTACTCAACTACACCAATGAAAATCCATACCTTTGCGGTCGGGAGACCCACCTTCAAACATACGATCATAATAGATGGGCAAGGGACCACATGGATGGCTCAAGGGGTGGAGATAGTGGCACATGAGCTATCCGGTGGCTAAAAGGGATTGCGGCCTGAGGATCATCTGGAGAAATTTTTTATCTTATGGATACTACCCACGGGTGGTGGGCAACATCTGCCTCCAACTGGGACATGAGCTCTCAGAAGAGTGCACGAACGTACTCAAATAGGAGGTCATGAGAACACCAATAATATTTTGGGACCGCAAACTTGTTACCTACACATATTAAACACCAAGCACATGGGAGAAAATATTGTGTGGTGTCTTATGATCACCCATGCTTATTATTAGGCCATAAAAGCAACAAGAAAATAAAATTTTATTCTAAATGGGAATTTAATATAAAAGGCAACTAGTCTAGCATGATAATATCACATGATATTAGTTTTAATGTTGAAGATCAATATGCAATGCATCCTGCCCTAACATACATGATTACATTGTGAAAATGTTAAGTGTATCGTAAATCCAATGCAACCAACATATCATCCAGTCAATGTGAGAATAATTTCTCCTAGACTCAACCTTGTAATGAAAACAAGAAAGGATAAAGCTACAAGGGTGGGAGGTGGGTGAATGACATGACCATGTGTCAAGGATCCCAGAGGGAAAATATGGATGGGATGTGCACTTCTCTTCTAACCAAAATATGGATATATCAATTATCAAGCTCATAAACCTTCGATGGATGACAACCTCAAGCATATCATCCTTATCATGGTTCTTATCATTACTATCATGCTTTACGACCACCATAGGGTCATGATAGGAAGGAAATGGAATGGGATTACATGGGGAGAAATGACAATCATTTTTCTCGTGATAATCGAATTCACAATCCTGAGGGTATGATGGGGAAGGAGGGATACATCTAATGCATATTTCTCCCATATCATCATACCTAGGTGAGTTAAAGGGATCATCAATAATTGTGATAATGTGAGAATGGGAAAGGCAAGGGCTCGTGGATAATGTAGCTATGCTATTGGGATCATGGAGAATTCATGGGAAAGAAAGGCCTTTGTGAGTGTCATCATCAATATCATGAATAGGGCCCATTATTTCCAATAAACCTAAGAAATTATATTTTCTCAAAACCCCGACCGTGTCCCGAATCCCATGAATCAAACCCAATTAGATGGGACATGTGTCCTTTGATCGTGTCCAACTTATGGGATTCGATGGGACATGTGTCCTCCAATCGTGTCCCATCGTGTCCCGATTTCAGGACACATGTCTCGATTTCGCGACACGTGTCCCCTGGAAATGTGTGTTTCGCGGTCCATAAAGCCAATGCTTGGCTCATTTCTCCTTCATTATTTTGTGTCTTTCTTCCTATGGGTGTGTGAGAGCGACTAGAAAAGGGTTTGGGGGAATTTTGGACTCGAATCAAGTAACAGGTAAGTGCATTTTTCTTCTTCTTTTTTGCATTTTTATTGCAACAGATTGCATGTGCATTTTTTTTTACAAGTTTGTGAATTTTTTATTTATTTTTTTACAGCGTTTCATCAGGGTCTGCAAGTGTTCCCTATATTGGAAGTTGGGTTGCAACTTTACTTCATGGTGATACTATTGAGGTGTCATCCTCCACACCAGCGAATGCAAATACAACATTGGATACAGAGGAGGATGCAACAGAGGAGAGCAGTGATGACCATGAAAATGACAGGGATGTTGATTTTAATGATGATGATTGATGACTCATGAGCTACCTACTCCCTTGAGGCTTGTAGTTGTTTTGTATTTTCTATCTCTATTTTCCATTGGAATTGCTACTCCCTATATAACATATTTTGATTTTGATGAATTAATGAAAAAATTGTAGTTTTAAGTTTCTTTTCTTTCTCCTATTGGATCATTGATGAATCTGTTACAATTGTATGTGTATGCATGTCGTTACTCTGTAAAACTTATAAATTCTAAATTTACAATGTAGAATCTAGATCTATGTCTGAATTTGTATCATGAATGAGAACAAATATATATATATATATATATATATATATATATATATATATATATATATATATATATATATATATATATACATAATAACATATAACATGTCCTATTATGGGCCTGGTCAACGTGCCCGTGTCGGACACTCAAATTTTTGTGTCGACCTACGTGTCCAGTGTCCTCATGTTAGGTGACTTGGCAATAAACCTTCTTTATACATGGGAAAACAATGATCCTCCCTTTCAATGGTGTGAGTAGTCATATCATTATGAGTAATGTCCTGGAGAAAAGGAGAATCAATTTCAACCTCATTTCCATGTCAGTATCATAAATAGGGTCACTTTCAAAATGATGGTTTCCCACATCCCACTTTCCCTCATTAATGTACAAGAAATCAGAAATTTCAACTTCACAGGGAGCTACAAATCTCATATCTTCAAATTCCCTTTCTTGAATGAAATTTCCCACTTCGTCGTGTTCATCCCTATGGACTTCAATGGGGCTTTTGTTAATTTTCCATAGAGCTACATTGTTCTTTGCTTTGATAGTTACATTTATTCAATAACATGTTAAGTTCACCCCAAATAATTATATCATTTTACAAATATACATTATTAACCATCATTATATGAAACTATCTAGAAATAACAACATTATCATCATCATCTAAGCAGTGGAATGTAAAGGAATAAGAGAAGAGAAGCATGAACACATAAAGACACCAAGATTGGTCTAAGACCAGGGAAAAACCCATTATGGGGAAAACCCTTGCAAATTATTCTTCTTATATTTTTATGTAACAAGAGTACAATGATACATAGATATATATCTTCATGATGCAGTAAAACAACTAGCACATGCATAATGTGACCTTACACATATCTCTACTGAAAGAACTTGATTCTGAGAACTGAGATGCACTGACACTGGCTGAAGTATACTTATGAATATTGTTGATACTGAGTGAAAAATGTAGATACATCTTGCAGCGGAAATAAATAGAGTAGACCTATAGATCTTTAGATCCACAACATCAAGAGCACAGATCTGATGGATCACCAAGTGATCTCAACTACCAAGTCTTAGATCTTAATCCAGGATGTTAATAAATATTGGTCTAAAGCGACTGTGATTGAGTGACAGATGTATGAAGACTTTGTGCAAACAACTGATTGTGACCCAATTGAGATCTGCCCAGAGAATCTCTTAGACGTGGTCTTAACACTCTTAGAACGCGGTTGAAGCTCCCTTAACCGCAACCTGAGAACTATGTGGCCGCAGCTGAGGTTCTAATCAGCCCAGAACCCTATCCACGTCGTGAAGATAGTTTTCCCATGGCTATACCAGCTT
This sequence comes from Pinus albicaulis, assembly GCA_034641835.2. Classification (NCBI taxonomy): domain Eukaryota; kingdom Viridiplantae; phylum Streptophyta; class Pinopsida; order Pinales; family Pinaceae; genus Pinus; species Pinus albicaulis. The sequence goes on from CM076569.1 coordinate 465,557,548, forward strand.
AGTCACGACCACGATAAGGCCTGCCCATAGCTCTGGCCCAGAATACTCAGATAAAATGTGAGCCCCTACCTATGACCCTAATCCTTTGTGTGATCTTCTCCTAATGTACCTATGCGACCCAAGACATAAAAATAGCAAACAATATCAAGAGAACATGAAGAAGATCTCATGGGTGAATGTGTGAAAATGATCTTAGGGACACTTCTATGTATTACTTTGTGAGGGACCGCTTGGGGCTTTGACCGAATCCACATGTGGTTAGACCGACCCATTCCATTTCATTTTAATAAATAAATTAGTTCATCATTAAACTTTCACTTAACTGGTTGGGGAGATCTATAGGTCGATTTTGGTCCTCTCTAAAAGAGCAAACTAATGCAATTATAATCTCGACCATCTGATTTTTCCATAGTGGAATGTGACCGCAATTGCATAATTTTAACACTCCCTCTCAACCAAAGAGATCTCCACCTGCCAATATATGTTCATCGATCAATATTCCATTCTCTCATATTCATGCATTATCACGTATCATCATTGATCGTCTCTGTCATGTAGTCATCATGATGTGGATATTTCTCATTACAAATCATCGATGCACTTCTCATGCTTATTTCTGCTCATCTCTTGATTGTACCTGCTCGTATGCTGAACATTCTCGGATCTAGAAGAATAATTTTCCATTGGAGGGGAGCTTAGGCTACCACTCTTTTTCTGTAAAGATATTAATTGGAATATTTTCCATCGGGTTACTACCCAGAATATCATCATCGAAGAGCATATTTTCAAGGAGACTATGTCGACCTATAACCACATTGGGGAGCACATCTCTACCTGAAATATCATGGGGGAGTTATGCCTCTACAACCCCATATCTAGCAATAGGATATCCATCCACCCATGGGAGCCCATGTCGACTCTGGTATCACATCGGAGAGCTTAATCTCAACCTGGAACCGCATAGGGTTATCTCAACCCATCCTATTCCCTACTGATCTTCCCATCGATGACCCTGAATAGTCATGTGGTAGAAAACCTGCATCATAATCAACTTGACTTGGATTGTACACCCAAATTACATTCTCAACTCGTTGGCCAAACGAGGAGTGTTATTCCTGACAAGCCCTGCTTGTGGGTATGATTTCAACTGGGGTATACTCTGCAAAGACCAATCAAGGGAGAAACATTCTCTGACCCTATGATAATAGGGGAGCAACATATCAGCCCTATGTGTAACAGATAGGGATTATGCCCTATTGTATAGATTTCTCTCAACCTGAGGAGCCCTCTATCTCAATTCCTCATCTTGGGAGCTCAGATAGGGAGGAAGAGTTGGCTCAATGTCCTTGATCAGCATTGCTCTCATCTAGTATATGTTGATTCCTATTCATACAGGACATCAAATCAAGTGTCATGTTAGAACATATATAATCATGGAAATCACAACAAGATACAGATAATATCAAGATGCCATAATCATCCTCCCTCTCATGGAGGTGTCAATCACACATGGATACCATAATCATCCTCACTTCCATGAAGGTGTCAATCACAAGTCTAATCTTGTCTCGAACAGCTACATTGTCTCAATAAATGGAGAAATCATAGTCCTAACTATATGTATATGGGATTCTATGTCATCAAATTATATGCATGTCTTATCCAGATCATTCTCAGACAACTCTCTAAGGAGCTTCTACATCATGCCTCGTAGCTAGCCTTGCTAGCAGCATTGTACCCAACCTCGGTCGTGCTATGGACCTCTTGTCCAAGATATCATGGAAGATCTCATATTAAGGAAACATCCAACTGTGCTCATCAATAATAATCCCAAACATCATCAGTTCATCCATCCAGCTACATACCATGGGAGAAATATCTCAACCTTTAAAAGTAGAAAGTTTCATGCAGATATTTCAAAATATGTTTTGTGGCAATTCTGAATGAAGCAACTCAATCATGAATTTAATCATGTTCAACACACATCATATACAGATGAATTTTTAATAAAGGAACATGAATGTTTCAATCAACTAACAAATGCCATGTCACGTTCAATCAACATTTGAACTTAAAATCAGAGTTTCCAAGGATTTACATTACACAAAGACATTTCAACAGTCTTGCAACATGGGATTTCTTTCCAAAATTCTAGAAGATGATTCATCATGCCATGATACATCATTTCGAGCTTTATAATCCATCTCCATTTTACTTAAATTTTCATAGGCTCATCATCTATCAAGGGTAGAATATCAGTATGTATAATCAAAGCCATAATCAAAATCAAGGCCATACCTTGGAACTCATTATCCTAACTTCACCAGAAAAATTTCAAATATAGACAAATATGAATCGAGGAGCTTGCATCACACAATGCTCTTGACAAGTATAATGCCTTACCATGCCAGCCTTACATAAATCAAAGTTGTGTCAACGAAGTCATTTAGAAGCCAAACCAAAACTATTATCAAAGACATTGATGTCATAGTATCAATTATTTCAACCAATGATAGGTAGAGCTCATATCAAGTCTTGACTTCATTCAATATCAAGCCATCAATTCTATCATTTAACATGCCATTATAGGCCATTTAAATCACTAGATGCAAGTGAATACAAATCAAGGTTAAGTCATGCATGTTCATACTAATTCACAACAACCATTGTGCTAGGAACAAGGAGGCCAATACAAAACCATAATTTTGTATACTCACATACGAAACTGAAGGTCACTATGCCCACATAACATTGTCATCGGGGAAAATAAAAAATCAACAGATCAAGTCCAAATAGAGAAATCTATAATCCAAATACATGCCTCAATCATAAATTCAACATTCCAAAATATCATGTCAAACATAGCTCATCTATATCAATTAGCCAAAACATGTAGCACAATTCTCAAACATAATGACATATTCATATGAATGTCTCGGTCACCTGCAACCAAAAGTTTGGATCAAACATATGAAATTTTGCTGCTGATAGATCCTACTGTTATCTGCAACACATCTATAGAACTGACATCTTCCAAGTGACCATCTAATTTCATGCTCAATTCCAGCAATTCCAGAAATCATTTTACAATGGCAAGACATGTCAGAGATCCCTTGATTTAGAGCATATATCAAATTCATTGTACAAAACTTCAATTGTGTCCATCGGGCATAGTCGCATATATGGTTCTTCCTTTGCATGAGAGAGGCTTAGACCTCTTTCGTAGATCAACAATGTTAGACACTCATAAATCATAGAAGAGAATGCAATTTTATTTTATTTCATGTCATCAACTTGTCTTTACTGGAGTCATGTAACAACAGATTTGTTAGATCATAAACCCATATCTATCATGATCATCAACATCATGTCATCAATCTTTCATCAGGGGCTAGACTTGAAAGATCAAGGCAGTAGGTTGATGTGACAAAACAATATTATGAACCAAATAACAATATATCAAGTTAGAGAATTTAATTTCACCATATGTCATAACCATAGGTAGTAGGAGATCAATCTCATAGATATGCTTCTATCATCATGGTTGCCAATACCATAATCAATAGTATCAAGTTAGGTTATTTGATAAACCATTAAAGTGCAATCTCTCTTTCCATGAGCTTTGATCATGCTTACAAGCATTATCAATGCCATATCAATGAGTAAAACTCCTATAAGAGATCCAACGGATCTTATGCATATCAAGAGTCAAGAGTACCCATTTACTAGAGTTGGAATCAGGATATCAAAAACAATAGATGTTAGCCAAACATCAAGCATGCCACTATATCTAAAATCAGCAATAAGTAGCCTTGCAGAATCAAGAAGATGATGAATGGTAGGTGTACCATTTCAACAAAAATACCAATCACTCTCATATGCATGCATGATCCATTTGCAAAGGAGACATTCTCAACATATCATAGGGTTTACCTAACCATCCAATGCTATAACAGAAACATAACATTAAGATAATATACCATGCATGCCTTGTGGTGTTACCTGTGCACCTTCACATAGGAAACTTGTTGTTCTCAAGTGCCTCTTTAACTTTTTAAGATCTAGCCATATTTATTGCATTTCAAAATATCCTCAAGAGGGATCCACTCATCACATCTCATCAAGGAGGTTATAAATATCCATGTGCTCAATTATACATGTAGGAAGTAATGACTAGAAACAACAACCAGATCCATAAGTATAAACAAGAGTAAGGTCATAAGTCAAGGAATGCTTATATTTAATGAGAGATGATCCTATCCCTCTTGAACCAACCTGCAAGAGACATCCATAGACCATAAAACAATGTTTCCCTTAATTAACAACTTTATTAACAACCAGGTTATTTTTCAAATCGATCCAAAGTACTTGAGCATCTTCACAAAGGCCATGCGAGGGTTTCATATACCAAATCTCAAGACTTTATCATAAACCGGGGTTTCTCTTAAAACCTTATCCACTAACTACATAGGGTTTTATTTATACCCTAGAATTATTTTAGGGCTCTACCATCCTCTTCTTGCTTCCATGAAAGTGTCTCCATGGCTTTTTTTCAGCCCAGCTCTAATACAATGTTAGTTTTCCATAGAGCTACATTGTTCTTTACTTTGATAGTTACATTTCTTCAATAAAATGTTAAGTTCACCCCAAATAATTATATCATTGTACATATCTACATTATTAACCATAATTATATGCAACTATGTAGAAAGGAAAACATTATCATCATCATCTAAGTAGTGGAATGAAAGAAACAAGAGAAGGAAAGCATGAACACACAGAGACGCCAAGATTGGTCCGAGACCATGGCAAAACCCACTATGGGGAAAATACTTGCAAATTCTTCTTCTTAGATCATCATCCAATGATTCAGCAACAAGAGTACAATGATCCATAGATCTATATCTTCATTATGTAGTAAAAAGACTAGCACATGCATATTGTGACCTTACACATATCTTTGTTGAAGGAACTGGATTCTGAGAACTGAGATGCACCGACACTGATTGAAACATACTAATGAATATTTTTGATACTGAGTGAATATTGTAGATATATCTTGTAGCGTAACTACAAATCTGTAGATCTATAACATCAAGAGAATGTATCTAATGGATCACCAAGTGATCTCAACTACCAAGTCCTAGATCTAAATCTAGGATGTTGACAAAGATTGATCTGAAGCGACTGTGACTTAGCGACAGATGTGTGAAGACGTTGCGCAAACAATTGATTGTGACTGAACTGAGATCTGCCCAGAAAATCTCTTAATTATGGCCTTAACACTCTCAGCCCAAGGTTGAAGTTCCCTTAACCACGACCTAGGCACTCTATGCCAGTGGCTGAGGTTCTTATCAGCCCATAATCCTAGCTACGCCCTGAAAATGGTCTGCCTGCGACTATACCAACTCAATCGCGACCTTGACAAGGCTTGCCTGTGGCTCTGGTCCAAATCAACCACTACCTCAACACGACGTGCCTGCGGCTCTAGCCCAGAATACTCAGATAAAATGTGAGCCCCTGCATGTGATCCTGATCCTTTACACGAGCTTCTCATAATGTACCCGTGCGACCCAAGACATAAAATATGAACCAATACCAAGAGAGCATGAATAATATCTCATGAGAGAATGGTTGCAAATGATCTTGGGGTTGCCTCTATTTATAAATTTGTGAGGGACCGCTTGGGGCTTTGACCGAATCCACACATGGTTAGGCCAACCCATTCCATTTCATTTTAATAAATAAATTAATTCATAATTTAACTTTCGCTTAACCGATTAGGGCGATCTATAGGTCAATTTTGGTCCTCTCGAAAAGAGGAATCTAACGCAATTACAATATCGACCATATGACCTATCCATAATGGAATTTGACCACAGTTGCATAATTTTAACAACTTTCACTCATGCCATGCTCATTCTCAAGCCTGAAATTTGCATCTTGAAGGTCTTCTATGGAATTATGGTCATCATGATCTTATTTTGATTGACTCAATTCCTCCATATATTCCTTTCTTTCATGATGGTCCTCCACACTTGAATTTTCTTCAAGGTCACCCTGGTCATCTAATTGATTACATTTCATGGGGCTTTATGATTGCTTATAATATTTTTTTATGATAAGGTTAGTCAAAATATTAAAAGCACAGGTGTGCCTGAAAAACTCAAAGAGGCGACTAGGATCCTTCTCATAGGCACATGTCATCATGAAAAGATGATCGTGTGTTATTTTATGAAATCTGAGCACAGATTCTTTATCCTTGTTCTTCAACAAATCTTCACAAAACTCAACATATTGGTCCACAATTTCTTATAGCCTTTGAAGGTCTTGATCTTTGAGTTTTGCAAATGGAGAGCCAAGGACATTTCCTTCTTGAAAACAAGCAATTTTTCATGATTTTTCATATTAGGATTAAAATGGAGTCTCCAGGGTGAATTAAAATGCCTTGATAGATGCTTTCTTCACCCTACAAGCATTAACTTTGAAGGTAAATGAAGAACTAGGGCTTCTCTTCTAATCGAGTTTCCAAATGATATATTAATAATGTCGTATGGGGAAAAATATACATGTCCCGTATCCTCGACAACAACGCCAAAATGGTACCACTCAAACTAGCAGGGGTCCTAGGAGGGGATCCTATAGAGCAACTACTAGGTCAAGGGGTAACAATGGAGTGATAGCCCACTGTCACATCAGTTAAGGCTGTGTGTTATTTATGTAATTTCACCAATGGGAGGAGTCTCGGTATGAGACGAATCATGAGAATGGACGGGTCAGTGACAATATAAGCAGTGATTCCTAAAGCCTATTCACAAGAGACGCTCAACTAGATGGATTTCTTTATTGGAAAGAAAGGTAATTGGCTCTCTAAGAAGGACCCTAAGGATGCCTAGGCCTAGGGCTGGAGGATATCCCTTATCAAGGGGATTCCTAGGCAATTAAGGGTCCTTGTGACGAAATGGATTCTATGTAATCCTTGTGGAATTTGATTTGTAGAGTTGTGGGACCAAAAATAACCCAAGTGGGCCTAGATTAGGTCAAGGGTATGGAATTGATCAATCATGGAGGGGCCTGACCTGATTGGGGAAGAGAATATGATCAAAGGACTAATCTTCTTTTGAGATTTGAATGCAATGATCCAAGTGAGGACACTAACCCAAATCAACCTAGGGCAAGGATTGGTCTTGTGGCTAGGGCTTACTATATCTTGGGATTCCACCATTGGATTTTCTTAAAACTTGGAGAACCTCTAGAGATAACCCCAGTGTAAAAAATTTCTCTCTCTATACTCTCTATCTCACACTCTTGGACACTTAGATTTTTCTTGGATCACTTCAGCATTGTAAGAAGAAAGGAAAAGAAGGCAAAGAGGAGGCAAACATCAAGGAAGGAAGAGAGGGATCAAGAAAATACAACGAGTTTACTTGCAGGTATTGATTTGCATGTGTGGTTTCCTTACTAGATTTGGCATGCATGTTTATGCATGTGTATTCTTGGTTCTCTTGTTTTCATTTCCACGATTTTTTCCAGGTGTGATAGTGTTCTTCAGCCTTGCCTTTCCATTTCTGAATAGCCATGGTGTGATGGGTTTCTCATGTTTTCTTTAAGCTATATTTCTAGATGGATTTGAAACTAAGTGAGGTGGATCTATGAATGAAATAACACATGGCCTAGTGATCCCTAAACTAGACCGTGGATTGTGGTAAATCCATTGGCCTAGTAACCCCTGAACTGGACTGTGGGCTATGGTAAATCCATTGGCCTAGTAACCCCTGAACCGAAATGTGGGTTGTGGTAATGCCAGATATTGTATGCGTCAGTGGGCCTAGGAATAATTAACCGATGAGTGGCGAGATATATCATAAAGACTATAGGATGGTTTCCCTTGATCAAGACTAGGATTCCTTGGTCGGTGAATGGCAGGATATATGGTAAAGCCTAGAGGGTGGTGTCTCCATTATGGCCTAGTGATCCCTAGATTAGACTATGGATTGCGGTAAAGCATAGAGACTAGGAGACAAGAAAATTCCTCACGGTTTAGGTGGAGAAATCTGCGGGCATCCATGCTTGTTTATGGCCTAGTGATCTGGTGAGGATTATGGTAAAGCCCAATTATATTGATGAGGGTGAGGTAGCTTAGCCTTGAGAATCCCTCGTTGATTTTTTTGGTTTTGAGTCCCAAATTGTTTCTTGGAATATGGCATGGAGTGTGTGTGTGTGTGTGTTTGGCGCACAAATGTACCAAATCACACCTGCTTAAGAGGAGGGGTTTTTTCCTCTTAAGTTCTTGGACATAGGCAGAAAATCAAGGGATTCAAGCAAGTCAGTGAACATGCTAATAAATAAACATACTAAATAATGAAACATCATGCATATTCAAAAATAAAAACTAAACTAAAACTCATAATACAAAAGCTTTAAATAGAGTCAAATAACTTCAATAATCCAAACGGTGGCACTTACGTCCCCTCTTATTGAGTGCTAGTAGGAATAAAGGATGAAATGTTTACCCACTTTCCAAGGGGCCCTTAGAACTAGGGATTTATAAGACCTGATGCAAGGATGTATTTACTTCTAAGCTACCTTGGCGCAAAGTCTTCCTCTCTCTACTCTGGTGGATGAGAGTTGTTGGATGGCCAACGACTAAGTCCCCTCTATCTTTGCTCTGGATCACACACTGCTGGATTGCTTGGGGAAATTCTGGACAGCATAACAATGTGTTCTCATATTTTTCATCTCTTGGTGGCTTTTTATAGGAGAATTCAAACTCTCCTTCCCTCTCTTGGTACATTGATGGATGGTGACCCAAGACAGGGGGGTGATTCCATTGTGTGCTCCCTTGAGGTCCTAAGGAGGCTTGGGTGGTTGTCCTTAGGCGGCCTCAACTGTGGGATCAATGTCCTGGAGTGTGCCTTGTGGTCCCAGAAAGTGACTTCCGCCACTCTCAGGTTTGTGCAGTTTTTTGAGGAAAAGTCACGCAAAGGCACACTTATTAAAGAAAAGTGCAAGCAAAGGCACATTTTTCTGGTTCCTTCAATGCGCAATTTGATTTTCCTCTTAAACCTTACATATTTTTAAATACTTCATATTCTCTAATGTGCCTCAGCCCTGTAAATCCTTCCGCCTAACATTTAATAATGTCATATTTTTCTTGTTCGATTTTCTAGTGATAACAGTTTCCCCCTAATGTGTGAGGTCTAGGAAGAAATGTATAGCCAAAATACATTATATTTTCTTTTTTTGTGTATTGTGAGGAGAGAGAGTGAGACTTGTGTGTAGTACGGAGTGGGAGACACCTTGCACCGGGTCGAAGAGAGACCATGTCCTGTGGGAACCCTGCAAGCAATGGTATAATATAATAGATAAAAAATTTCTACGAGGTGGGCATGTCCCATGCTCGTGATGCTTTGACTAGCTAAACAAATCTATTTGACATATACAGATTATGTCTGTGTCACTAAAATGGTAGTGATCTGTTGGTTGATGACGATGATTTTTGATGCCCTCAGCGGCATTTTTTCTTTGAAAATAGGTGGAATGTGGTACCCACATGCATAAGCTTGGCATGGCATATAAATGTGCATTGTACGCATGGGTGTATGACTGGGACCTTCTCGTGTAAGCATGACTGAAAGTGATGCTTATGAAGGCACGGGTCTTCAACGAATTTGATCAAAGTGCAATGGTTGTAAGGTACGATACCATATTGACATGAAAGCTTGTGTTGTAGTGAAATGTCAGGAGGACAGATGACATCTGTGGGAAATGATGTCTCCCACAGTGCCACCCAAGGATGTCCCTTTTTTGGTGAGGGGTGATCCAAGGTACCGCTTCCTTTTTGGAAAATAGGTTTTGATGTCGACAACAAGGAAGCCTCAACCAAATGAGAGAGTCGCTAATGCAAGGGATCGAGATCCTAGATGTGATAGGTTTAACATAGGCATTATGGTGAGGGGTGACTAAAAACTGATGATGGGGATTCAGTGGCCCAAGGTCAGAGTATAAAAAGTAGCTTAGCGACAGTCATAATTGTTTCTAATGGGGAAATCCCTAGAGTCGGTAGGACGTCTAGGGTGGGTATATATTGGTTATGAATGTCATGGTGGATTATGCACGAAGAGTGTGATACTCCGACCAAGGGTGACCAGGGACTACTGCCATGGGAGAAAAAATGGACGGATGAATGGGGGACATAGTGCACCATTTGCAGTTTTTGTACACTTACCAAAAGAATGAAATAATAGGGTTTGGTTTGTACAAAACAAAGAGACAGGTGCTCCAAAACATGAAAGTCTTTTCTCACTGATGATGTGAGGAAGGTGTTTCTCTAAGGATGGGGTCCCCATTAGTTGGTCTCATGTGTGGGGTTGATGAAGCACATGGAAAATGTCACAGATGGGCTATGATGATGGAGGTATGGTAGGCCAAATGCGAGACATGAAAGTGCACTTTCGATCTGCTTTCAAAAACTTGGTAGTCTGGGAAAGGGGTTTTATTTCGATATGGAAAAACTTGACCTGATGCATGGTCAGTGAAACGACCATGAGGTGCTTCCCGGACTAAAGTGGTATGGCCATGGCATCATTATTTTTGTGATACATTGTCTATTGTGGGTGACAGGCGCCATACAGGGGAGGCTCTTCCAACTAGCGAGGATGTTTATCATGTGCAAGGTGGGATGATGATAAACATGGCCGGATGCTTGGAACCTATATTTGATTTATTATGGAGAAATGATGTCAGGATATGCAGAGTTCTTCTGGGACTCTATCATGCAGAGGGTAGAATGATACTTGCCCTAGAACTTTCGGTGGATGGAGTGATGTATGGTTTGCACAATACCTGCAAAAACATACCCCAAGTGAAAGCATATTATTTTCTCAAATATTATTGAAATACATGTGCTCTTAAAAATATGAGAGAGGGCATACCTGTCGTCACTGAAAATTTATTTTTTCGGAGGTGCACATGTGTGGCACCGCCTTCGGGCATTATGGAGTGTTGGTCACGATGTTGCTTTCAGTTCGGTAATTGGGCCTTATGAGATCTTGTTATGGTCCTAATTTTCTGAAAAGTGCAAAATATAGGTGGATATGGCTCAATTAAATTCATTTGTGTTAGTTGAGCATTCGAGGTTTTCAAAGGTTAGACGCTTCTGTGGAGCATTTATTACCTTTGTAATGAGCCTGAGTATCTGGGACTAGCGATTTTTTAGTCAGGTAGGCCTCATGATGTCTTGTATTCTAATTTTTCGAGTGTGTCGGTGCCAGGGTCCGTACAAGATGGGTTTGTACGGATCTTAGGCCAGTTTTTGCCTTGACCGCGCAGGCGATCAAGGCATAGGCACGCCTTCTTCATGCAAAACTGAGGGTTTTGCGCAAATTGTTCATGCCTACACCGCTTTGAGCGTGCCTTCTTCACGACTATGGGAAGAACAGGTGCAACCTCCTCACGCTTGTCTAAGGAATAGCCACGCGGAGAGCCAAAGCACATTTTTTGAAAAATTCTAAGGAAATTTTGTCAAATTTTTTTCACTTTTAATGTTAATGATGTGTTCCTCTTTTGATGACAGGATGTTGTGGAGGGATAGAGATTAGCTTGATCTTCGGGCCGCTTTGGCTGCTGATGTAAATGCACACCAACAGCTGCCGCATTGGGGTCTTCTTAATTTTATTGAGAATGAGCTGCTTCGATCACATGATCACCTTCTACATTACCTGGTCCGATGTTGGAACAAACAGTGCAAGGTGATGGTGTTGAGGGGATGTGACATTGCTATCCATCCCGAGAAAGATATCTATTTTGTGACCGGGTTGCTGCCTCAGGGTGAGGCACTTCCATTTCCACTTCCTCCTGGTAGGGTGGATTATGAGTGGTTTCGGGCGCGTCATTGTGGCGAGGCGCATCTGATGAAGGGGTGTGTAGAGATTTCTATTGTGACTGACTTGGCCGAGCGGTGTGCTCTGGTGGCCATTGTGCGATTGGCGGGGTTGTCTACTCCTCATAGGGCATCGGGATGTTGGCATAGCTTTAAAAGGTTTGGGATGGATCAAAGTTGTTCACTTATGCCAGCATTTTATGCTGTATCATGTATGAGCAGGTGGTGCTGCTGACACCTACAGTGGCGGTGCCTATTGGTGAGCCACGGGAGCCTCATATGAGGAGGTGGGCCCCTGTGAGGCCTTGCGAAGGGGGAGGTAGGGTGGGGTGTTACTAGAATTCCACCACGGAGGCTTGGTTTGAGGCCAACCCTCAGATGTTCCTGCCATTCCCTTATGCGGGCATGGACTTCCGGGGAGACCCAGATATGGGTCTTCCTACTAGATATGCTTGGGGGTCAGCATGTATGTTTTTGTGTTTTATTTTGCATTTACTTGAGTATATATGTTTTGTATGTGTTTTATTATGACACTGACATAGTTTTGTTACTCTTACAGATGTTGGCAAGGTTGGACATCCCATGGCCCGATTGGTGGGACATCAGCCGCTTCGGTGACCTCGAGGTGGTCCGCCTGGGGGACAAGGAGGAGCTCTAATGCAACCACAGGGTGGAGCTTGTTGAGCCCTGGAATTGTCTTCTCTTTTACCAAAATTCACTTCATTTCATCATTCCTTTATCATTTCATAAACCTAAAACTCAATGAGAATGACTAAGATTACTTAAAGGTTGCATACAATGATTAACTTATTATAATTTTGTGATTTTGTTGTCTTAATGATTTTTGAACAGTTTTAGCTACAGAATGCAGTCATTCTGTAGCTAGTCCAGCGTTCTGTAGCTGTCTTGATGTTTACATATGTTACAGGTGTCATTTGGAGAAAAGGCACACATAGGAGGATTCCAAATCTTTCCTACATCATTTTTTCCCTTCCACAAAGACTGGATCGAAAGATGGAGGTGCCTATGTACGTGGTCAAAGCAAAAGTCAAGCAAGCTGTCTTCTATGGGAATTAGGACTCCTGATTTGCTTTATAGAAAATCAGAAATCCTAAAAGAGTTATATTTTGATTTTAACTTTAAAACTAAACTCAGACCTACTTTTATTCAATGTTAGTTATGTAATTGCATATAAATTCAGCTCGGTAAATCCGAGAGGAACAAGTTGGATACATATTTTATCATTCCTGTCATACTCTGTTTTCGAAGCATTTTGATAATAGAAGGAGTAAACTTTGATGTTGTTCTAAATACAACCTTGAGGAGTTAAAGGATTAATGCTGAATTGATAGCAGAGGGCCCCTACTATTCAAGGAAGCTTTACATGTTTTCTAGGTAAGTTTTCAATTCTGTTTTTGTCATATTTCCTTACTTAGACTACTTTCTGGGATTAAATCTTTTAGCATTATGTTTCATGTCATTTTCTTAGATAAAATATCCTCATGATATTACAGTTAGTCTTCTCTTTCTCAAGCTTTTCCAATATATCTCTATTAAATGAATGGGATTTAATTGTAATATTCTGAGTTACTAACACTTCAGTTTCTATCATCTAGATTAAGAAGATCCTCATTATCTTACAGCCATTCTCTTTCTCAAGATTTTCCAATATATCACTACTATAGGAATGAGATTTGGTTGTACTGTGTTGAGTTATTTTCATTTCCTATTCTACAATTAGATAGAAGATCCTCATACTATTACAAACAGTCTTCTTCTCAAGCTATTCCAATAAATCTCTAAATCATGAATAAGACTTAGTTGTAATACTATGGGTTACTGCTTGATTGTTTTATAGAAGATACTTATTACATTATGTCTAACCTCCTTCAATAAATTCTTCCAACAAACCTCTAATTAATGAATGAGATCTAGTTGTAATGTCATAAGTTGTTCCAGCATTCCATAGGAGATCCCTATTACATTATAGTAATCTTTTTCTCAAGCTATTCCAAAACACCTCTATCATATGAATGAGATTTCACTATAATGTTCTAAGTTGTTGTTTGTTTAATACTTCTTTTATGTTTTACGAAGATCCTCATTACATTAGAATTTAATCTCTTTCACAAACTATTCCAACAAACCTCTAACTAAATGGATCAGATTGGGTTGTAGTGTTTTGAGTTACCTTTCATTTTCATAAATGTTCATTTGCAATCTATAACATCCGTGGATTAGGATTCTCTGTTTTCACCATTTTTCTGATTAGGGACAGAATTTGTAACTAAACTCTGTTTTAATTCTAAGATTTCCTTTTTCTTTCCTTTTTGACATAGATTTAACTTCATCTCCTGAGCATAAAGTAGCATACTAAGACTCAAACATAACAAAACCCAAAACATCAATAAAACACTAAAAACAATGAAATAAGAAAAGGGATACTTAGGCACATATAGTGGAAGTACACTTCATCAGTTTACTGGCCCTGGTTGATAATTTATGCTATCAATTTAGGAACACTAAATTGACTAAACAGAGCTCCTGGCGGGGGAGGGCAGTAGCTTGGTCGCTGCCGAGGCTGCTACTGAGCGGGCTCGTGCCGAGGCAACAAAGGCTCACGTTGCTGAGTTGACAAAGCAGGTGGTTGCTCTAGAGGTTAGAGCTCGGGTGGTAGAGGATGCATGGGGTCGAGTGGACCGCTTAACCTAGGGGATTCCTACTCGAGGTTTTGTGGATCACCTCAACGATGCATGGCTAGAGACACTGATGGATGAGGAGAGGGGCTATCAGCTGATTTTGCGCCGAGTGGCAGTCTCTGTTTTGATGGCGGCTCTAGTACTAGTACTGGGAGTAGTTGTGGGTCCAGGTGTCCCTCCTAGGGGAGCACCGCCCTAGAGTCTTATTGTACATGGGGAAAACACCCATTATGAAGATGCTTCCCCTATTTTTTCCTACTTGTACTTGTGTATCTTTTGGCCTAACTTACAGGTCAGAGACATTATTTTTTGTACTCAAACACATACATTTTTGGTATATATGTGAGAGATATTTTTTGCGGCTCTACATGGTGTGCCCCTTGCTTTTTTTTATGATTATGTTATTCTTATGGGTATCTATGTTTTATATGTTCTTGTTTTTTATGTATTATGGTTTATTTGGGATGCATTCCAGTTTAGAATATTGTTAGCTATGTGATCAGTTGTTTGGTTTTGATTTCTTGGTACATGTGTGAATTTAATGAAATGAAATTATCAGCTTAATCCTTTTGCATGCAAGTATTTTCTAAACAGATGTGATTCTCGTATATCAAATGCTTGGTTTAACTGCAACACTACTAACTAGGAATCGAGGTAGATATGCATATGGCGTATGCCCTGATGACGATGAATATTCTTCCTGATTGTTTGTTGTTGAACCGATACAAACACCATTGGTGCAAAGTGGTGATCGGTCAGGGTGATAGATAACCCAGGCGGCTGTTGCTAAACTTTGAGACCATCG
The DNA here is from genome assembly GCA_034641835.2 of Pinus albicaulis. Classification (NCBI taxonomy): domain Eukaryota; kingdom Viridiplantae; phylum Streptophyta; class Pinopsida; order Pinales; family Pinaceae; genus Pinus; species Pinus albicaulis. Next base: position 465,572,933 of record CM076569.1, read on the forward strand.
CAATGCTCCATCGACAAATCCGAAGTAATGGTCAGGTTGGTAATCCATTGTGATACTAGAGCACTAGAGCACTTTTTGTGACAAGTATTTTGGTCAAAAATTTAAAGTGGTTGGGTCTGTGTGTGTTGACTCTAGGGGTGGGACTTTTCGGCCCTTATGGGTAGAATTTCTTGAGATAAAGGTCATTTACGGGGTTGTTGAGGCATGTTCCGTCTGGCTCAGTCAATATGTATGCCCCATTGAGGAAGAAATTTTTTATGATATAGGGTCCTTTCCACAAAGTTTCGAACTTTTCTGGCCCTGGGGCTTCTTTTGCAACATCGTAGCAGAGAAATAGTTCTCCCTCAGTGAATGAGCTAGGGTTGATGTGGCGGTCGAATGATGCTTTTATCCATTTATTGTGGGCCTCGTTGTGTTGCAGTGATTGTCGTCGGCTTTCGTCGACAAACTCTAATTGTACTAAACGATGCTCTAGAGGTTAGATATCATCGAGGAGTTCAATGGAGACATATAAATTTGGGCTCTCATGTTCTATTGGAATCACAACCTCGACCCTATATACCTAGTGGAAGGGAGTCAAACCAGTGGATGTTTTCATGGTCGTGCAGTATGCCCACAGGGCGGAGAAACGCATATGGTGCCAGTTGGTTTTGTGGTTATTCACCATGCATTGTAACATAGTTTTGAGGACTTTGTTCACAGCTTCTACTTTTCCATTGGATTGGGGGTAGTATGGTGAAGCGAATTTGTGGGTGAATCCGAGGTTGTGAGATAACTCCTGGAAAACTTCATTCTCGAAGTGTTTCCCATGGTCGGAGACTAACTCCTTGGGAACTTTGAATCTGGAAATAACATGGTTAAACAGAAATAGAGTGGTGGTTTATGCAATGTTGTCGTATGTGGGCATAGCCTCTACCCACTTAGTGAAATAATATACGGCCACGATGATGTATTTGTGATTTCCTGATGATGTGGGGTTGCAAGTCTTGAAGTCGATCCCCCATTTGTAAAAGGGGCTAGTGACGATGACAGGGTGCAGAGGAGCGCCAAGGGCTCTTTCCTTATGAGCGAAGTGCTGACATCGCTCGCATATCTTCACTGTTTTAATGCAATTGCAAAACAAGGAGGGCCAGAAATATCCTACCCGTTGGAATTTTTGGGCGATGGCCATCAAGAAGAGGTGGCCACCGTAAGCTTCGTTGTGGCAGTGATTAAGGGCTTGTTTCGCTTGGTCATGAGTAAGGCATCGACGTAAAATGGTGTCGATACCCCATTTGTATAAGACATCGCCCATGAGGAGATATCGGGGGGCTTGAGGGAAAATGCATCGACGGTCGTCTCGAGTGAGATGAGGTCTGAAGTTTTGGGTTCGTAAGAAGAGGAGAAAATCTTGTACCAAGGGTCATTGGTTTCTACGAAGAACAGATGTTCATCTGGTAGCGAATCATTTACTGGTGACCCTTTGTATGTCTTGGGAGGTTCATAATGAACTTCGCTAAGATTAGTGCCTTTTTTCTCTTGGGGAGTGAAACTGTAAGTCGTATTCTTGGAGGATGACTATCTAGTGGGTGTATTTGTGGTTCATTAGGCGGCGCGTGAGCATATATTTGATAGGGTTGATATCTGCGATGACCTTAGTGGTATTTAAGATGATGTAGTGGTGAAGCTTTTGGACTGCATGAATTAATGCTAGGGTACTCTTTTATTCGGGTTCATATCTTAATGTTGGGCCCGATAAGGTTTTATTGAGGTAATAGGTTACGTGCTACTTCCCTTATGAGCCTTCATGGATCAATACTCCTACCAAGGAGGTCTCGGAAGCTGATAGATATAGGATGTAATCTTTGTCATAGTCTGGGGGACTGATGAGCGGTGTTGAAGACAATGTTTCTTTCAGTGCATCGAACGCTTGTTGGGCATTATCATCCCATTTGAATGGGATGTCCTGGAAAAGGAGGCATAGGAACCCTTGAGTGCAAGTGGCATAATCTGGGACGAAGCGTCTCAGAAAATTGGCCTTCCCCTGCAGGCTTTGTAGTTTCTTGAGGTTCGAGGTGGAGGTACCTCTTTGATGGCTTGGCCTTGAGGGGGTCCACTCAAATTCCTTTCTAGGACACGATAAAACCTAAAAGTATTCATGTTGTGACACAGAAGACACACTTGAGGGGGTTCAAGCGCAAGTTGTATTTTCGGCATCGTTCGAATACCAATCGCAGATCCTCGGATGGTCTGAGCACTTCTTTGGTCGGATGGTTAGGTCATCCAAGTAGGCAAGGATAAGGTGTGCCAAGTCATGAAATATGTAGTTCATGGCCCTCTGGAAGGTGGCTCCGACATTTTTTTAGGCCAACAGGCATTACCTTGTATGTGCATGTGCCCCAAGGGGTGGTAAACGTGATTTTGTACCGGTCTGTGTGGTGGATTTGAATTTGATTGTACCCAGAGAATCAATCCATGAAGGAGAGGGCCTCATGACCCGCACAAGCATCGATGACCTGGTCAATGAATGGGGTAGGGTAGTTTCCCTTGGGACATGCTTTGTTCAAATCTCGAAATCGGTGAAAACCCATATGGTGCCCTGTTTTTTCATGACGGGAACAGGGTTGGATACCCAAGATGTGTAAGCGATGGAGTAGATAAACCCGTCTTTGTGAAGCTTGCCGATTTCTCTTTTTATTGCTTCTGCCTTTGATGGATGTAGTTGACATTGTTTCTAGCATATTGGAGGTACATCAGGCCAGGTGTCAATGTGGTGCTCTACGATAGTGGGACTAAGCCCAGGCATTTCTGAGTAGTCCCATGCGAAGATATCTCTATCCTCTTGTAGCAATTGGGTATAAGAGATTATTTCTTCTGGAGAACATGTTGCCCCCAGTGAAATTTCTTCGAACTTTTCAAGATTTTGGAAGATATTCACCTTGACAATAGGTGAGATGTTTTATATGTTTCCTTCCTCGAACACATCGGGCACTGAGATAGGGTTCTTGAACCAAATGAATTTCCCTATTGGGACAAAATATTTCGATTCAATCGCATAAATCTCCTGTTCTTTTGTCTTGTCAGGATTGAATACTTTTTTGGGGTAAAAAAGTGAGCGGTGATGCATCGCATCCCATGGATAATCCAGCTCTGTCATGGCCTCTAGGATGTCCTCATCCAAATGGAATAGGGACCCTAAAGGGGATTGATTATGCGCAAGGCTGTGCAGAAGAGGTTTAGTCCACACGGAGCTAGTTGATAGACATGAAAAGGATTCCATCATCGACATGGTGGAACCAGACACGGTTGACAGAGTGCAGACATATTGGGTTTGCACTGTCATAGGTACAACTACTCTCATTGTTGTAGCTGACTCAACACCTATGTCAGATGAGCAGACATCTCGAGTCATAGTTCCGATACATGATGATATGAATTGTATATGGTGTATCGTGTCGTCGGCGTTTGGTGGGCGGGGGGATTTCCGTGATGTGAGATTGCGTGAGCGCAAGGCTGGGTCCCTTGTTAGGATGGTCAATTTCCTGTGAGTGGAAATTGTGTCTGGTGCAGAGGCGCCTGAATGTTTCCATTACTGGGAATGCCTTTGGTTCGTGGTTATGGCCAGTACAAATGGTGCATGGTACCACTGTTCCAACTAAGTAGATCATTTGGGAATCAAAACTATTCTTCGTCCTTAAAGTGGACGCTCGGAAGGGATTAGACGTAGAGGAGGAGGTCTTCTGATTCCATTTCCGAGTTTTTTGCTTGGGTATGTCTAACTCTTTTGGGGAGTGTAAACTTAACACTGCTCTTGCCACTCTAAGCTTCAAGAGATGCTCGCATTTTATTGTATGATGAAAGTGTGAAATAATCCAGCAATATTTGTGCATGATATTCTCTTGGTTAGATAGAAGTCTTTGCGGGAGAGAAGAGATTGCGCGAAATTTGTTTGCAAGGTGCTTCAGTTTTTTGCACTGATTGACCCGGTGGCCAATGAGGTCGCATAGTCTGTGTGTTATCCTAGGTTGAACCTGGGTCGTGTTTGGTTGGCGCGCCTTCCTAATTTGCCTCTCATGGTGACCTGGGTATGGGGTAGATTTCCTGGGGGCATTCTGCCTTCCATATTGGTTGAGAAGATCCTCGTGTTTCTTCTCTAATGTATGTATCATGTCAATTAGAGGACGTACTCGTGGGATATAGGTACATCGTTGTTCATGGTGATTGCCCCAACATACTAGGAAAAACATCCTAGATACGAGGTTCCTGTCCTGCTCACTTGGTGGCATGACTGGGTACCAGCGGCGTAGTGATTCTAAGTTAGGGTAAGTGGCGACCACATGATTGGGCCTTTTACACAACGCACATGTTGCTATTCTCTGCAGAGGGTGGTTGGGGGTAACTAAGGGTTACTCGATTGGTCACTTTTCAGCTGACAGAAAGAGGATGGATCTACTAGTCACATCTTCTTGAGTTGTCGAGCTATTCATCGACTCAGAGTCGGAGCCATATTCTTGGGAGAGGCGGAATATGGCTAAGCGCAAATTAGCAAGTGCTAAGTGGAATCGAGGGATATAATAGCATTGTACTAAAATGTGGTTGTCAGCCCATAAAGGACATGTGAATTGCGCTACTCGCAAACCAACATAGTAAACGCGCTCCATAGGATACCACCTATGGATGAGTTCCAAGGTTGTGCATTCATCGATGAAGTGGCCACGTTCATCGCATAGTGCGTATGATAGGAGGGGGGAAGATGAACAGGAGTCTTTCAGGTGACTGTCGTTCCTCCTGTAGGTATAGAATGGTGCAAGGTTCATCTCCAGATGACTGGGTGGAGGGATCCTCTTGATAGGATTGCTCGATGGTGTGTAAGGCATCCCTATGTCGCGTGATCTCTAGGAAATGATGGGTATAGTGTCCATAATTGCTGCAGATAGCGCATGCGTGATTTGTACACAATGATTTGCCTTGAATTTTGGTGGCAGGTTCCTTTTTACGGGAACTTGTTGTCGCGATGCCTACCTCAGAGCTAACAAGCGGTTTTAATTCGTCCAGCTCTAGGAAAATGTGGGTAGGGTGGCCTACTACGTCACATATGGCGCAGCGTGGTGATTCCCTTGGCGTGGTGGGATTCTCTACCTTCTTTCCTCTTCTATTGTCTTTCTTAGTCGTAACCATCGGCTTTGCGATGGGAATTTCTTTTGAAGGGATGTTTGTGACAGTCTCCTAAACGGCTAGGGCCTACTCAGGATTGAGAGGGATTAACCCTGTAGAGGTGATGTGTGCGAGTCCCATTGTGGTAGGTGGGACTAGGTACCAAAGTAGTATTGAAAATGATAATTTTTGTAGGACCATCGTGGCCATGACCTATTATGACACAAAACCAACTGGGGGGAAGAGCAAAGGAGTTTGGGAGGAAACGTTGGCTAGAGAGGTTGTCATGGCTGAGGACTCGGTGTCATTATTGCTCGTCTCTGTGTCTTGGTTGGCTTTGATGCTAGATGTGGACATCATGCATACCGAAGCCTCTGTGATACCAGATGATGGTTCTAGGATAACAGGGGTATCTCCTAGGAATGAACCAAGGATGGACGACGCTTTGAACTGACCGGGGCCATATTCCTGGTACCGTGTAAGAGTCTTGGAATATGTGTCTATGTAGGGTAGAATGACATCGGTATTTGTCAGGGGTCGCTTTTCGTTGTGTGCCATCTGGTCGACGGTAATGATGCGGTCCTCTAGGGGGGACATCATAAATCAGAAGATGGAGGAGGTTATGGCTGACATGGTGTACCTATAACTATGTCCAAGGAGTATACTATGGTTGAGTTGAGCATCCAAGACTTCAATGTCTATAAGGACCGTCTTTCCAACTAAGCACATTGGAACATTTTGGTAGAGACCGACGGGAGCTAAGGGGCATTTGTCGTATGCTCTAAGCGTGATTTCTGATGTGATTTCTGATGACATTCTTTGACATGATGCATGTGGATTCACCCTCATCAATGATACATCGGTGAATGGCGATGTTTTGGACCGACACCGGTATCTGAAAGGTGACCATTGAGGGAATCCTAGGGGTGGATTTATCTAAATAAAAATCCATCAGACGTGAATCGGCAAGGTCGATGGCGCCTAATGCAGAAATTAAGGCTTTCCTTTGCTTCAGGCATTATTGTAATACCTCTAAAGACGACATAGCAGCGGGAGATTGTTACACGTTATTTTTTCACCATGACATTTTAATATCTATATAGGTTCATCACTACCTATATTATGCTCCCTTAGAGGTCAAAAACCCTAATGTTCCTAAACCAAGTCTTGGAATTGGAGAAAATCTCATTAAAACCCTTAAAAGTCTAACTCCGCACTTTTCCTAGCTCTTTCCTGCGGATCCGCAGATATTTGTTCTATAGCCTGTGGCACATCCCCGTACATTCTGCTAATAAAACTTGCGGACCCCTGTAAAGAGTCAAATAAAGGAAAAAGTAATTTCTAGAAGCCCAACTGGTCAAATATTCTCCCAACTGGAAGCTTCTAGAAGCGCGATCAGTTCAAGCTTTATCTCTCCACTCATGGAGCCCTATCCCTCCACTCATGGAGCTTATCCCTTGGTCTATGGGGCTCAAATCCCTTCATGAGAGGAATCCATCCCCCTCTTCATGGAACTGAAACTACCTCCATTTCCCTATAAATTGAGCTCATGTTTCAGTCTCAAGAGTAGACTGTAGACATACATGTTAGTTGTTGAAGAAATTATCAAGAGAGCATACTCTTTATACTAGTTATTGTTGGCATGAGAATGATCACACACTTATGTCCATAACTTCATGCCAGTTCAAAGAGACGAAGGCTTGTCAATCTAAAGGAGGAACGATTGTTCAGGACCCCAAGAGGAACTTGTAAGACATCAAGGCATCAAGTTGTAAAGTTACTCTTTTCATTCAAGATAATACATATGGATCTCCTTTTCTCATTGAGTTTTTCTTGTGTCTATTTGAATAATTCAATACTTAGATTCCTTGATCACTAAGTTAGATTAGCTGCTCTTAATTATTATATTTTTCAGGTGCTTTTAATTCTTTTGTCTGTCTTTGATTGCAGGTTCTACTTACTGAAGAAGCCTCTTTGGAGTGACCGGATAAAAGACTGCACCAAAAGTTGGATTTCAAGGTAGGGCATGTCCTCCTTCTTTGTTTATAATAATTATGAATTGCAAATAATCTATAGAAAACAATTTACAAATGGATGTTTGTTTCTAGCTATCCATAGTATACTAGGGAGATCGCTCTTGTCCGCAAGTGGGATTAATCTGCATAACAAAATGGTGACTCCACTGGAATAAGCTAAGGGAAAAGAAGTGGGATTCTCTCCAAAGCAAAGGAAATCAAAATGGCACCATAACCAAAGTTTTTTAACTTTGCATTCTTTGCTCTGGTTAGTTGGCCTTTCATGTTTTCCAATACCCCTTTGCACCACTTGCATATGGTGCCTCTGAAACACTCCACTGTAGTCTGCTTTTGAGATTTAGTGGCTACATGTGGAGCCACACTTCCACACAACCTGGTTACTGTGAATGCAATCACTTTGAGATCTAATCTCAAGATAGTTTTTATTTCTATGTGATTATCCTTTGGATTTTCCGCATCACCGCAAAACTTTTGTTTGTAGCTAGCAACGAGTAGGCCACCTTGTCTAGCTCCAAACAAGGATATGTTTTCTCCTCTTCGGGACATTCCGGTGAGAAAATAGATATCCTCGAGCTCAATTGTGATCCGATGGTCACCAATGATAAATCATTGATCTTGAACATCCCATGTGTTCACTAACCATGTCATCAGCCCTACTTGTGCTCTCATATCTTGAATCACCCAGAACTTATATAAACCACAATTTTTTAACACTCACATTGTTTAAGGATTATTCATGGCTTCATTGTCTATATCTTCATGGTCACGTTCTCTCCACTCTAGCATGGTGAAATAGCCTACAAATGAACACATTTGGAAGTTAGAAACCATTGGAATGAAAAAATTTAACCATTTTTTAGAGAATTTGTAGATTTTAAAACGCTCACGGCGCCTCTGCAGATTTTGTTCGGAGATAGTGCGGACGTCCGCATGGGCTCCAAACAAAAACCGTGGTAGCCCAATAATTTTCCTTTAGAAAATTATCGGGGTTCGCAGGTAGCGCGCGCATGACCTGCGGACCCCCAAGAGCGCATTTTTGAACATAATTTCTCCCTAAAAAATGAAATTAAAGCCAAAAATGAGAATTGAAAGGGATAGAAATGAAGAGTAAAGTGATGTGGATTACCTGGTTCTGACGAATCATGATTTGAACAGTCAATTCTCCTAATATTGGCTCCGGAACTTTTTTGCCAAAAGCTCTCAATTTGTTGCTCTAAAGATAAAAGGTGAAAATTATTTTGTTAAACTCCTTTTTATAGGTTTTGAATGAATAAAATATTATATTTTATTTATTTTTCACTTTAAAAAGGCTATTTTTCAATATTTTTACTTCTTTGGAACAGGTATTTTTAATTTTTTGAGTTTTTTGTGCAGATTATAGTCTCTTTTCTTTTTGGTGAAAAGAATTATTTTGATGATGAGTATACTTTTATCACTTTTTTGGGCTCTTGAAAATTACGAAAAAGCGAAACCCTGGATTTCTCTTTTAAGCCCTTTTCAAACTCTCTAAATATGAAAATATTTTCGAGTACTTGACTATTCGAACTCGTTAAAGGAAATGAACAGACGTCCCTTCAGTATAAGTTTACCCCTTTTCCGGAATAAAATGGACTATTTATGAAAAAGGTATACAATGACTAATCATGGTCAATAGAGTTCTCTCCTGCATTATTTTATCCTTTTTCAAACCTGAGAGACTAAATTTAAGAAAAAGTACAACCATGGAGTTTACTTATGTTTTTCTTCTGACTCCCTAAAACTGAAAAATGTTGAGTTTCTCCTATATTAGACTCGTTAAAATTTAACAGTAAAGGACCTGTCAATTACAAACAGGAACGAACCACTCCTTCTTAGGGTTCGATTTTAATACTAAGATGGACTCATCCGAAGGATGAGCTTACACAACAAGCAAATGTTATCCTCCTCAAGCTTGTCAAAAATAAAGAGGTACTTTCCAGTAATGGTGGGGGGGAAAGAGAAAAGGAATCCAGTTGTCACCCTTGTTTTAAAAGCAGTATACCACTCTTGAACACGACACTATTTGTCACACTTGTACCTGGGTTGGGAAAATCCTTTGTCTAACAATTAATCAAACCACATTGAAAGTCTTCAGTCAGTTTCTAGGTATTAGCTTTAGGTCAATTGTTACCAAACCATCTGCAGTGTCATTATGTGTTCAAGGGATAGTTCAAATAAACCATTCATTGCAAACATTTGTCTCCATTCGCGTTGACCATTCCTGAGTCAGTCCTTGCAAATATTTATTCAAAACCTGATCTAGTGGTTTCATGTCGTGGGCTTTCCTGCGACGGGTCACTTTTTATCAACGACAGCTCATCATCTAGAAATTTGATCTAGAATCCTATCAGTGCCCTGGGATCTACATGCCCTAATGGCAAGTTTCTCACCTTCGACGACAGGTTGCATCATTAACCTTCGATCAAATGATTCCATGAAGTGTTCGAATGCAAATAATTCATTCACATTTCATGGATTGTACTGATTACTTTCAGATCCATTGTCATTATTGTTGGTTTCTATCACACTTGTTAACAGTTCACATCATTGATTGGTAATCAATTGGTTTCTACCATGTTCGACTTCGACACAATCAATCGCATGGATAGAATTGTACTAGTTCGAGAAGCAGAAATCAAGACCCTGGATCTAGTTTCCACCATCTAGGCTGCGAGGAGTTTTATTATTCATAGTACAGTAGACTACTTATGACAGATGGTTGCGTCCATGCTATTTATACTATTGATGTAATTTTAAAATCATTTATGTACCAGAACATTTAGTTAGTTTTGATCTAAGTATGGGAATGCCTACTTCAGCGATGACATATATATACATGCTTGCATTGAATTTTTTTACAAGTTTTCGACTGGTGTGTCCGCAATCCAATCCTCATAATGATAAAGCACTTCACTCTTCAGAACTACCTTAAACTTTTCACTTTAGGGGGCAATCTGTTACACATTTTTTTGTCACCATGACATTTTACTGTCTATATAGGTTCATCACTACCTATATTATGCTCCCTTAGAGGTCAAAAACCCTAATGTTCCTAAACCAAGTCTTGGAATTGGATAAAAGCTCATTAAAACCCTTAAAAATCCAACTCTGTACTTTTCCTAGCTCTTTCCTACAGATTCGCAAATATTTGTTCTATAGCCTGCGGCACATCCCGCACGTTTTGCTTATAAAACTTGCGGACCCCCGTAAACAGTCAAATAAAGGAAAAAGTAAGTTCTATAAGCCCATCTGGTCGAATATTCTCCCAACTGGAAGCTTCTAGAAGCACGATCAGTTCAAGCTTTATCCCTCCACTCATGGAGATTATCCCTTGTTCTATGGAGCTCAAATCCCTTCATGAGAGGAATCCATCCCCCTCTTCATGGAACTGAAACTACCTCAATTTCCCTATAAATTGAGCTCATGTTTCAGTCTCAAGGGTAGATTGTAGACATACATGTTAGTTGCTGAAGAAATTCTCAAGAGAGCATACTCTCTATATTGTTTATTATTGGCATGAGAATGATCACACACTTATGTCCATTACTTCATGCTAGTTCAAAGAGAGGAAGGCTTGTCAATCTAAAGGAGGAACGATTGTTCAGGACCCTGGGAGGAACTTGTATGACATCAAGGCATTAGGTTGTAAAGTTACTCTTTTAATTCAAGATAATACATATGGATCTCCTTTTCTCATTGAGTTTTTCTTGTGTCTATTTGAATAATTCAATACTTAGATTCCTTGATCACTAAGTTAGATTAGTTGTTCTTAATTATTATATGTTACAAGTGCTTTTAATTCTTTTTTCTGTCTTTGATTGGAGGTTCTACTTACTGAAGAAGCCTCTTTGGAGCGACTAGATAAAAGACTGCACCAAAAGTCGGATTTCAAGGTAGGGGCATGTCCTCTTTCTTTGTTTATAATAATTATGAATTGCAAATAATATAGAGAAAATGATTTACAAATGGATGTTTGCTTCTAGCTATCCATAGGATATTATGGAGATCGCTCTTGCACGCAAGAGGGATTAATTCGCATAACAGAGATCATCCACAATGCTATAGTTATGGGCTACTTTGGAATGGTTTCCTGCCTGCTTAGTTGGTCCCTTAGCCATTTTTGGATAATTTTCAATAGGCATCTTTGATATGGTCAAAGGTGTTGTTGGTGCACTTGTACTAGCCCTTGACAAATTGGTGTCTGGTCAAGTATCGTAATTTCAATTCCATGTCTGAAAAACATTTCTTCTCCAGTCATGTAGATTTCATGGCTTTTCTTTACAGAATCATCGGGAGTTTTTTGTTGTTGCTGAGTGCTAACTGTCCCTTGATAGGGGAAAGGCTCCTAAATAACTGTTGTCTGTTAGGAGTATCCCCCTTTTCCATGGTTACCTTGAAGCTTCTTCAGCTCAGGGAGGTCGGGATAGTGGTGAGTGTAATGGTCGTACTAACCACAGATTTAATAAGAGTGGTTTGTCCGAATATTTTCCCTCGTGTTTTTCCTTTGGGGGTTATTTGGCTCCTGGTTTTGATTTCAGTTGGAGTTTCCTCCAGCCTGATATCGCGGGGGGGTGTTGCTGATTATTGCCCCCTTTTCCAGGATTTCCTTTAGGCTTATTTTTACTTTTTTTCTTATCCGCGTTAGGAAAATAATTTGGATTCTCCTGATTCTATGGTTGGTATGGTTGGGCTTGGTAAGGTTGCACAAATTTCACCTATGCATTATTCTACATGGGTGGGTTTTTTGTTGGGGACTGGGCATATTGTGATTCTTGTCCATGGTTTATAAATGGCTGTTGGGGGGAATATCTTCTGTCAGCATCTCTAGTTGCATATTGGGTCCCCTGAGCTGGAGGATAGGGTCCTCCATTCTGATGGTGGTACGATGACACTCTATTGGTCAAATTTTGTGGAGGCGCAGAATGACTTTGGTATCCAAGTTGTGGTATGTTCTCGGTAGAATCATATTCGTAACTAGGGTATGGAACATTTCTGCTTATGTGATTTTGGGTCAATGACACAATTAAACCATCTGCAGAGTTCGATGCGCATGGAAATTCTTTGTAAGTCTGCAAGCGCGGGGCATTAGGCAGGATATTGTAAATATACCATGACTGCATATAGATCAGTTCGAGTTGTTGGGCCTTACCACTAGCGTCCTCTTCGAATATGGGCTTTTGTCGCGCCACATCCTTTGAAATCTCTGAAGTGATATTTTTCAGGAACAGGTCTAACAGAACTCGATCGTCGAGTTTGGCTTTGCACAAACTATGACGTCGCCGCCATTTTTGGAGATAGTCCGAGATATGGACAGCAGGTGTTTGCCTAAAGTGGGTCAGTAATTCCATTATGGAATCATGGTGGATGGGTAACTGAAAATAGGTCAGGAACACAGTAGCGAGAACGCTAAAGGTTCCATGTGTAGCAGCAGGCTGCTCCACATACCATTTCATGGATATTCTAGTCAAAGTGCATTGAAATAGTCTTAGTCGAATATTATCGTCAACGATGTTGTTCGACGAACAACATAGGTGGAAAGTCATAACATGATTTTCGACTTCTTTCACTTGCTTCCCTTTGAACTTTGGTATGTCCGAAGGGAGCTTCATGGGCATGGCAGGCCGTGTGGGGTTGTGTGCAATTGGGTCGTTTATAAACTTGGTTAAATCTGGTAGATTTAACGAAGCTAATAAAGGCGACTGCGAGTTTGCATTCATTGCAACTTGTGAAAACACAATGTTCTGGTTAGGAATAGGGTTTTCCGACAACTTACCCTGCTGTGCGTTCACATGGCTTCCCGAATGGGAGGCACTCCTCTATCCTCTAGGGGTTGTGGGAGGAGTGGTATGTGGTGACCCCGCATGAGTGTTCACCGGTGTGGCGTTGGGTGACTGACGAGGGTTCCCAACTAATGATGCCCTAATAAATGATGAACAGATAAGGGTGGAAGTGTTCCCTCTTTGACGCATAAATTGTGAAAGACTTGGAACCCCTCCTGGTAATGGGGGGAGGTCCAAAAGGCATCTAGATCAACAAGGTCCCATTGGGTCCGTTCTGGTGTTGACTAGGTATGGTTTTGTAAATATTTGAGAGGATATAGATTACAATCAGAGCAAAAATCCGATCACATACATAAAACAAAGTGAAAATAAAAGATAAATTTTCCCTTTAGATTAATCCTATGTGACCAGTCAATCAAAAAATATGGTTTTTGTATATGATACTCAAATCCCAGAAGACCTAACTGTCCTCACACGCTCAAATGTAACTGGGCCTTGAGAATATATCTTGCGAATGCTGGCAAAACATCCCGAAAGAACTAGCGACGCCCCTAGTCAACCAAAGAAAATCAACCAAGGTGAGGGTAGAGGATCTATTATTGCCTGCACTATCATCTATAGGGAAGTATGCACTAGTTTTGACCACTAAGTACCTTCGTCCCACGTGAGCGTTCAAGTCTTGAGCTTCTTGGTAATTCAGCTACCAGTAGCTAGTATTAGACGGGTCAGGTAGCCCTGAATAATACCACACACACTGGGCCTAAGCTTAACCCCCACTGAATCGGGTCTCTGTTTCACTCGGGTTTTCTTTGTCGTGGGTGGATAGATGGATTTGAAAGTTCCCTAAACAGTCAAATTCTATGTTTCAAGATGTAAACTAACCAAGGCGGCTTATTTGATGCCTACCCCTTGGTCCTAACTTAAACTATAAATTCTCTTGTGACCCCTGTGGGGAGAGTTTAGTGAGTTTGGTTATGTTAGTTTTAGGTGGCTTTAATTTACTTAGGGTGTGAATGTGTGTGAACAAAAGGTGAACAAGTGCATAGTTTGAACATGTGGATATGCAGTGATCCTTTTCAAAATCACCTATTTAAACTATGTTTGGTTGTTACTTGCTTAAAAGGAAAACATGTGTGGATATGGGTCGCTTCCAATGTTTCCTAGTTAATCTAAATGATCAACTATAGGGAGATGGTGAGTTATCAACAGAGAGTGTTCATATGCTTGTCTAGGATCACCCAAAGGTGTAAAGGCAACAGAGATTACTTTCTCTCTAAAGACAATTCGATCCTGGTCCCGAATCCTAGTGCAAAAAATTGAACTAAAAACTAATGACATTTACACTAGAGAAATGAAAAAGATTTAGCTAAGCATGTGTGGACTAGGGCCACTTGCTTTGGCTAGTTAAATTATTTTTTTTTGGTGCCTAAATTTACAAAACATAATTTTTTCATAATGAAAATTAATTTTCCCCTACTTAAACTATGTGTTAACTTTGCGAAAATCAACTTGCAATTTTTAAAACTAACACCTAAACTACTAAACGCAACTAAAAGTGAGCTTTAACAAGTTGTGGGACACCTCAACTAGTGTTGGCAGATTTATTATGGGATGTCAGTCACTATACAAGCAAGAAATAAATGGAAATAGTAGCAATTTACTACTTCTGGTTTTTGCGCGCAAAAGGCTAAGACAGGCGCGAAGGTTGCGCGCAGGTTACCGTTGAACGCGTGCGGGCGTGTCTATCTGTGAAAAAGCCTCGCAATTTTCCTGATAATAAATTTGGGAGCTCTTCAGCTTCAGCCTCTCACTGAGGGTGAATCAGGCAGTGAAGGAGAGAAAGGGGGAAATTCCAGCCCAACTCCACAGCAAAGAAAGAGGCTTGCGCAAAAGCGCACAACCACATAAACTTGGAAATAAAAGTAGTGGAGTCACCAATCATGTGTGTGTATGTTTGGCGCACGAATGTACCAAATCACACCTACTTAATAAGAGTCATTTTTTCCTCTTAAGTTCTTAGTCACAGGTATAAAATCAAGGGAGTCAAGCAAGTTAGTGAACTTGCTAAGAAATAAACATACTAAATAAGGAAATAGCATGCATATTCAAAAAGAAAAACTAAACTAAAACACATAATACAAAAGCTCTAAATAGATTCAAACAACTTCAATAATCCAAACGGTGGCACTTACATCCCATCTTATTAAGTGCTAGTAGGAATAAAGTATGAAACATTTACCCACTTGCCAAGGGGCCCTTAGAACTAGGCAGTTCTAAGACACGATGCAAAGATGTCTTTACTTTCGAGCTACCTTGGCGGAAAGTCTCCCTCTCTCTACTCCGATGGATGGGAGCTGTTGGATGGCCAACAAATGAGTCCCCTCTATCTCTGCTCCAGATCACACACTACTTGATTGCTTGGGGAAATTCTAGCCAACATAACAATGTGTTCTCATATTGTTCATCTCTTGGTGGCTTTTTATAGGATAATTCAAACTCTCCTTCCCTCTTTTGGTACATTGATGGATGGTGACCCAAGAGAGGGGGGTGATTCCATTGTGTTCTCCCTTGAGGTCCTAAGGAGGCTAGGATGGTTGTCCTTAGGTGGCCTCAAGTGTGGGATCAATGTCCTGGAGTGTGCCTTGTGATCCTAGAAAGTGACTTCTGCCACTCTCAAGTTTGCGCGGCTTTTTGAGGAAAATTCCCGCAAAGGCGCGCTTATCAAGAAAAGTGCGTGCAAAGGTGCATTTTTCTTGTTCCTTCAGTGCACAATTTGATTTTCCTCTTAAACCTTAGAGATTTTTAAATACTTAAGATTCTCTAATGTGCCTCAGCCCTGTAAATCCTTCTGCTTGAAATTTAATAATGTCATCTTTGCTTGTCCGATTTTCCAGTGATAATAGGGTGATTGTCTTAAGAGATATTTGGCTCAGCCAATATATGGTCGACTGGAACATGGAAGTCCCAAACCTAGTTGGCTTTTACATTAATTAATAAGAGTTCATTTCCATGGTATTTTATGTGCAAATGTATCGGTTCATATGTGGCATTTATGGTTGTTGCATCCTTATTATTTCTATTGTTTATAGTGATGATGTGTGGCTCTCATCATGTTTTGATTTATAAATGAATTAAAAATGAACATGTGACCTAATAGATGATAATTAAGCTAATGTGATAAGGCATCAATGCTTCTTAGCGATCCTCAGATAAGTATGAGACCCTTATGCTCAGGTATGTTATTATGACTTGTAGAATGCATATTTATGACATGTTTGACGAAATTCCTATCATGGCTAGTAAGGGTCTAGTCAAGTCCTTGTTCAAATATTTAGATTTGTATCGTTGTTTCTATGTTACTTTTCATTTCTAGAAGTTTCATGGATTTTTGGGAAGTGGCCCGAGTTCTGGCACTAAAAAAGTGGCACATAATCCAAAGTCGTTGGCACAGAAATACCTAGAAAACTGCCCAATCGCAGGCATGTCCTTGCTATGGGAGCGACTAGAGGGTTCCAGTCGCATGCATGCCCATGTCATGGGAGAAATTGAGGCTTTAGTGCAGTAAAATGTTAGGTTGTCTCAGTGGTTGATCACCTAGAAGGGTTGGATGGCTCCTAAGGGTTATGTATCATGTGTTGATATGGAAATGGAGGAGGTGTTCTCTTTCCTCTACTCCAAAGACAAACAAGGACCGTTCTGACACTTTACAAGGTAAAATGGGTCTTAACACAAAACGTTTTTTTCCAATTTCTCTTCAAGTTATGAGTTCGTCTTCACATGTAAACTTAACATAAGCAACATAATATCACCTAACTCATACAGGAATCATGAAGAGCATAACAAAATATTTGGTGATGGAGTTCACCCCTCCTGGGATACATCTCTAGGTCTACCAAAATAGCTAGACCACTCCATATATTCAATAAAAAAGGCAATACATAAAATTTTGTTGATGAAAACATGTGGCTATTTTCCCTACAAGGAAATGTTCTCCTACAAAGAACTCTCACATAAAGAAGCAACACAATGCATCTCCTACAAATATCCTATACTCCAATTGAAATGAGATTACATAAGCATATGAGCACTTAAATTCCACATTGAAGAGCAAAAACAAATCCTTTCTCAACATGACATAGTGAGAAAAGTAAACCTGAGCTTAACCCTATAAGTAAAATCTATTGTAGTAGACTTATAAAGGTAAGAAAACTCCTAAAAGGTCTTCTCCATGCTCAAACACCTTCCACAACTGCTTCAAAAACTTGATTGATCCATACACCCTTGGTCTTCAACCTGTAAAATTACTCCCTAGATATGCTCAAATCAATAAATAGAGGTCACAATTGGATCCAGACTGTCCAAAAACCCCTAAGTAGAATCTTCTTTAGCTTAATTTGGCCAAAAATTCCAAAAGATATGGCTCTACAATCTCGTTATGAGTTTTTCTATTAACTGTCCTACAAATACACCCTATTTTTCACTAACGGAACGACATTTTTTCCCTCCGTCAGTGCAATTTGTTGGAGCTTTAAATTAGCCAAACACCCCTTAAGACCAAAAAAATGGGTCATGTGGCCACATATGACCGCGAGTTAGGCGTTAATGCCCACCCACACCGGCTTAGCACATAAAACATTAGCACGTGGTCTTATCAAGTGCCATGGGACCGAGGGTCGGGCTAACAACCCGCCCTTCCTGCCGGGCCCCTTGACTTCATGGCATGTGGTCTTGTGGGCAGTCCAACAGACCTGGGGCTAGCCTCCATTGATATCACCTCATGTTAGTGCCTATCTCCATGTGATGTGGTCACATAGGAGTGGCATATGCCCTTGGGCCCAGGGCTAGGGTAAGCCCCTCTCCACCAGCACTCCCCACTGCTCTATTGATGGTCCTGTCAGCATTCAAGTGACCAAGGGTCAGGTTAAGCTCCTAATCCCTTCCATCATTGCATCATGGACATGTGGTATGGTCGTGACTAGGGGCTAGGCCTGGCAACCCGACCCCTTCCTTTAATGAGTGTTGAACTAAAATTCAAATAAAATTTCGGCCCATATGATATTAAGAACCACCATATATCCCACTGGTAAGGAGTTGCGTTTGTCGAAAAGAGGTCTTGTGTTTGAACCTCTCGGACCTCAGTCCTGCCATTACAAAAAAATTTCATGACCCTGGGGTGCCATGTGGCAGCGCATGATTAGGCCATGTGGAACAATATTACTGGTCCAAATCAAACCAATAAAATTCACCCAAAAACAAACGAACTTAGAGTTTGACACTTGGCAGCTTGAGATTGGCCCGAGGGTACACACAATCACCATGTTGACTCAGTTGTACGGTCACCCAATCAAAAGACCTGCTAAAATTTTAGTTGTTGGGCCAAAAGGTCAGAATGTGATAACTTGAGGATACGGTGTCAGATTGAGGTGAAACAAACGTTATTGGATTCAAAACGATTAGAAATTTGACTTGACGTTGTTTTCAAGACTTTCTAGGCACTTTGATTTTTGAGCTAAAATTTGATCACCTCATCATGTGTAGAAGGTCATATTGGTGGTGTTGTGTCGGTTCCACTTCCTTCACTATACATGGGGATTTGACTCAGATCATAGTAGCCTCTCGTCACATTTTTACCCTAGCAGACCAGTTAACTTAGATAAATGTGGGAGGAGGGTGTTACAAAGGACAGTTTACATAAGTTACATAAGATATAAAATTTAGAAAATTGTGCCATTCAATCCCCAAAAAATAATCTATGGACACAAAAGATGAACTAATATAGAAAACCGATTGTCGACTGTTGTATAATTTAGAGGGAAAATCATATAAGTTTTAAGGGGTATAATCCACTTGTATCAACTGCATATAATTAGGAATATCGATAGATCTCCTCCTCAGAAGTTGAAGGCCTCTTCGTTCTTCAAACAATATGTTTCCTTCCTCATCCTACAAAACATTTTTGGATAGTAGGTCTGCCTGTTGGTTCCAATCTCTTAAGATGTGTTGGAAATTCAATTTTTTAAAGAGGCCTTTGAGATGCTAAATATGGTCCATTTGTTGGAAAATTGGGAGACTTATGTATTATAGATGATTTTCCTTAACTTAATAATTACTTGTGATTTGTGTTGGCATTTTTATTACTTTGTTAGATATTTTTTCATCAAGAAATTTCCAAAACAATGAAAATCACAAGATAGAGTACACAAGATATATGCTCCAAGCCAAGGAAAAATCCCTCCAAGGGGAAAACCAAGAAAATTGCTTCTCTTCTTATTTAGAATCTTCTTACAAAGAGACTTCCAAGACCCAATGACTAAATCCAATAACCTTATCAAGCACCAATTCAACCCCCAACTAGATCTTCTTCAAGGCAACTTCCAAAACTTCGATATTTCTACCATCGTGCTGCAACTTCAGGCTCCTGTAAGCGCTTCATAGAATTCCAGCCCCCTGCAACAAAACTTCGGCCTCCTGCAACTGGAAGCTTCACAAACCCTAGAGCGAAATAAGAGAAGATGACCTTAAACAAATTTATACTTATGCTTCTCTTCTTCGTCCTTTCAGCTACTCTCTTTCTTCTTCACTATTGCAGATTAAACTTGTGTTTGATGTCTGTGCTAAATGGCTCAAGCTCATCTCCTTTTATAGCCTTTCTCGAGGGTAAAATTACCTCCATAAGGCCGACTTGATCTACTCCTCGGGGCGACTTGGTCTTGGAATTATAAGTGGATTCTTCTTGACAAAATAAATATTTCTATTTATTATAATGAGTCCAAATGGGACTATGACACATGACCAATAATATTCTTTATCCTAGAAAACCTAAAATCACAAAGAACACGATTTTGACTCAAACTTAAGTATGAAACCCATACTCCAAAACAAAATATAATTTATCTCTTTCTTTTTCTTTCTTTATAAAGAATATACATTGTCAGGATTACAATTAGGTCATTATGAACACCGAACCTAGTTACAATCTTCATCACTCCCTCTTGACTAGGGAGGTATTCATAATCACATTACATGGTACAAGGAATCTCAATCTTGAAGCATTCTCATAAGAAGAGTCATATTGATTAGCCATATTTTTTCAAGCATCTTTATCATAACCAACATTATCCTTAAATGCCTTATTTAGACAAGATCATCCTTATTCGAGAGCATTATGCTAGGAGGCTTTACGTGAGCTGCCACACTACCTCTAAGGCACATACCCCATCTGGATGTTCACCGAGTATTCCCTTTTAAGACTATTATTATCTTGGATTACCAAACCAAAATCCTCAAAGAATATCAATCCTCTTCGACTACTCTTACCTTGGATTCCCTACCTCATCCTCAAAGAGTATCAATCAACAACTTCTTTTTCCTAGATTCTACAATCCATAAGATTCTCAATCTAAGATGTTTATCCAATCCTCTGGACTCCATTCTTTCTTTTTGGACTTCACTAGAAACTTATGATTTTTAATCCTGTTATAGCGCATGACTCATAAAGACAAAAACTATATAGCATCACTCCCTCTCAATTACCGAAGCGACTCCCACCAAACGAAGTTTACCTCTCAGGTACTCAAATCTTCTTATTTGGTAACACTTTAGTTAGTATGTCTACTACATGTTCATCTGTAGGTAGATAATGCAACTCCACAACCCCATCTCGTACCAAGCTTCTATTGTAGTGCTACTTATTATTTATATGATTTGTTCTAGCATGAAACATTAGGTCTTTCATCAATCTTATGAAACTCTCATTATCACAATGTATCTGTGTAGGGCTAATTGGTCCTTCAAACAAATCTATAATTATTTCCTAAGCCAAACTACTTCCCGACAGGCCTATATTGCAACAACATATTCAGCTTCAACACTACTCAAAGCAAATGTATCCTACTTTATACTCATCCACGAGACCATGGAAGACCCTAGGTTGAAGCATCCACCTATTGTGCTTCTTTCATCTGTCTCACTACCACCCCAATCTGAATTTTATATCCCATGAGTTGCATTTCATTACCAGCATACCAGAGGCAATGATGTATAGTTCCATGCAAATATCTTATGATATCCTTGGCTTTAATCCAATGATCATGTTTCTTCTCCACTTGAAATTGACTAAGGAAATTCATTGCAAAACAAATGTTCGGTCTTGTATTTGCAAGATACATCAAGGACCTAATCATATTTTGTAACAGGTAGGATCCACCAGACTAGACTATAAACTCCTCAACTTATTTAGATTGGTAATCATGGGAGTCATTATAGGCTTGTTATCCATCATGCCAAAATTACGGAGTATCTTGATCACATATTTTCCTTGACCAAGATATATCTCAACTGGATTTTTCCATACTTCTAGTCCCAAGTAATAATGCGTAATCCCGAGAACCTTCATATCGAACTTCGTTGCTAATTGCTTCTTGCATTTTTTACTTTGATGCTCTACACCTCTGACTAGTAGATCATCCACATACAAAAGTATGATAATCGGTTCACCCTAGACCACCTTGATATATATGTTAGGATTTGCATTACTATTAGTAAAACAAAGTCTCGATAGGTATGCATCCATTTTTGTGTACCAAGCTCTAGGTGCTTGCTTTACGCCATATAGAGCTTTCTTCAACCTATAGACATGAATCTCCCTCTGATTTATTTAGAATCCTTGAGGTTGCTCAATGTAAACCTCCTCATCAATGGCCCCATTCATAAAATTTGTATTGACATATATTTGATGGATGTTTCATCCCTTAGTAGTAGCCAACGAAACAAGTGATCTTATAGTTGTATATCTAGTTGTGGGAGCAAGTGTCTCCTCGTAATTAATCCCTTCTTTCTGTGAGAAGCTTATTGCTACAAACCTTGCTTTGTATTTATCAATGCTCCCATATGTAACGTGCTTTATCTTGTAAATCCATTTTGAAGTGACTATAGACTTTTCACTTGGCCTAGGGACAATTTCCCAAACATCATTTTTCATTATGGACTATTATTCTTCCTGCATTGCATTCCTCCACTCTATATGTTTAGTCACATCTTCATAGGAGGAAATTTTTGCTTCAATAAGTTTTTTCACATATGCAGCATATCCAGAATACCTCTTAGTTATTTTACTTTCCTTGAAGGTCCCTGATTTCTTATGTCCTTCTGCTTCTTGCAGAGTAGATCTCAACCAAGCAGGCCTTGTAGAAATTATACAACAAGCATGTATATATTAGATTCATCCGATCTAACAATGTGCTAAAGTCAAATAATGAATTGCTTCTACAAATCTTTTGTGGAATTGAAAGCACAATTGCTAATTGCATGAATATGAAGAAAGATTAATCACACAACACAGATAATTTCCTGGGGAAATCTTACAGCTAAAAACCCCACTATCTTCTATTGTATATTATATCATGGATCATGAAACAATTACATAAAAAACTCTTCTCACAAGGGCCCTCAGTACATCAACTAATTGTCTCACGTTGTCATACAAAAATTGGCAAATTCCTTAGCCAATTTACTGTCTCCAAACATCTTGCCTTCACTGCGCAATCCCTGCTAAATGCAATCCCTGAATTGATGCAATCTTGCGTGCCTTGACTACGCAAGTATCATGGGCACATCCAATGAGTGTTTACTTTCATGTGTGCAAGCATATAATGTCACAACTAATAGTCAACTTCCCTTTCACCTATAACTTAACTTGGTCTCCACTGGATCTGACATGCATGCAGCTAATAATAGTGAATCTTCAGTTGCATGTGAGATCACTGCATGTGAATTAATTAATATTTAATTCACTTGATCTCTTACTACTTGTGTCTTCAGTTACAACTAAGTTTAACTCACTTAACTGAGTTAAACTATTTACAACTTGCACAAACTCATGCACCACTGCACTTCAAAATTTGTTACAACTAGAATTACTCTACATGTCCCACCAACCAACATCTAACTCGAAATTCACTAGCTAACTGAATTTTCCACTTCGGTTAACTATTACAATTCCACATTGAGAATATATTATAGTTTAATGTCCATCTAAATTAAGGGAAAATAAAAATAGACATGCACCCAAAAATAGCGATGTGGGCCCCACCCTAGTGTAGGTGCTTAGTGCAACCAGGTGCTTAATGCACTAGTACAGGTGTTGAATCTTCTTTTTGAATCTCAACACCCCCTCTCAACAAGAAAGGGATTATCCTTCACCCCAATCTTGTCTCTATGGTATTCGAATTTGCTCCTAGTAAGCGCCTTCGTCAGAATATCTGGTGACCTATCATGAAACACAGGATTAATCGAGAGTTTTATGCAACTTTGATTATCACAATGAATCACTGTCGGATCCATTTGAGAACCAAACAAACCAACCAAGATCTTTCTCATCTAGATAGCCTCACATGCAGCTTGAATTGCTTCCATGTATTCTGCTTCCGATGAACTGAGTGCCATGGATTGTTGTTTCCTGATGTACCAGGAAATTGTTGTCGACCTAATGCTAAAGATCCCCCCTGATGTGCTCTTTTTGTCCGATGGACTGCCAGCCCAATCTGCATCTATGAAGCCATGCAACTTCACTCCGTCCATCTATCTGTACCATAGACCATACTCTGATGTGCCCCTCAGGTATCTCAGTACATGATTCCCTGGCTTCCAAAAGATCTTGGTAGGCTTGACCATAGCTTGTCTCAGCTGATTAACCGCGTAGAAAATGTCTAGACTATGGTTCACTAGATACATTAGCGAACCCACTAACTGTCAATAGATAGTGGCATCCACTACCTCTCAAGAAGTAGCATCCTCTTTCCTCCAGTTTCCTGGAAGAGGAGTATCCATAGGTTTGCAGCTCTCCATGTTAAACTTACCCACTATCTCCTTTGCATGCTTGCCTTGAGACACAAAAATTCACCATCTCGCTTTCGTATTTCCAATCCAAGCAAATAATGAAGGAGGCCCATATCCTTCATTTTGAACTCCCTTGCAAGATCCTCCTTGCATGAGTGTATCATCTGCACATCACCAATCAAAATTAAATCATCAACATAAAGAACAATGATCAATAGCTTACCCTCAACCACAATCTGGTACAGGTTTGTATCTGCTTCACTTTTGGTGAAGCCCAGTCCGGTGAAATAGTTGTCTATCTGAGTGTACCAAGCACGAGGTATTTGCTTCAACTCATACATCACTCTTTTGAGCCTGCACACATGTGACTTGCTATTGAAGATCTTGAAACCTTCAGGCTGATCTATGTACACCTCTTTCTCAATGATCCCATTGAGAAACATAGTTTTCACATCCATCTGTTGAATGCACCAACCCATCTGCGCTGATAGTGCAAGGATGGATCTTATGGAAGATTACCTTGCGACAGGTGCAAAGGTCTCATCATAATCTATCCCCTCGATCTGTGAGAAGCCCCTAGTAACAAATTTGGCCTTGTATTTCTCCACACTCCCATTAGTAGCTTGCTTTACCTTGTAGATCCATCTCGAACCTATCACTGATTTTTCAACCAGTCTTGGGACTATCTCCCATGCACTTTTTTTTACAATGGAGTCATACTCCTCCACCATTGCATCATCCCAGGTAGGCTACTGCACTGCTTCCTGAAAGGAAGATGGTTCAATCACAATACATTTTCTCATGAGAGCCATGTATCCAGTAAATCGGTTAGTAGTCTGTCTTTGTCTGCGCTGTGAAGAAGGGGCTCCTACATTCTTTGTAGCGTCAAGTCTCAGCCTATCAGCTTCTGTGGTGCACCTTCTGCCATTTCTGATGGATGGCTCTACATGAGTGATTTCCTCCACTCCATGAACCTCCTCATGTGGTTGATCCACATATTGAGACTCATCTTTGGGAACCATCATTTCCTCCTCTACATGCAAGTCCAACTCCCTCTCAAGGGACAATCGCATGGCTTTCCCTTCATCGAATTTTATATCTCGACGCACAACAATCATTTTTTTGTTTGGAAAATACACACGATAATGATGGGGTGTTTCTGTGTACCCCACAAAAATCCCAACCTCAGCTGTTGGTTCCAGCTTCCTCTTGGCGTCCTTGGTCACATGCAAATAAACAGATGAGACAAAAAACTTAAAGTGTGAAACATCGGGTTTCTTATCAGTGAAAGCCTCTTCAAGTGTACTCATGCCAAGTGCTCTATGAGGACAACAGTTTTGCACATAAACCGTAGTGTTGCATGCTTCCGCCCACAATAGCATTGGTAGGCCCTGATCATGCAACATCACTCGTGTTACACCCACGATCATTCTGTTCTTCCTCTCCGTGACCCCATTTTGTTGTGGTTTATGAGGCGCTATGAGTTCTCTTCGAATTCCTTCGTTGTTGTAGAAGTTATTGAATTTGTTAGAGATGTATTCTCCACCATTATCGCTCCTAAGAGCCTTCGCTTGCTTCCCCGACTCCTTCTCCACCAATGGAAACTTAAACTCACAGAACTTAGAGAATGTTTGATCTTTCTTCTACATGAAGAAGATCCAACATTTACGAGAAAATTCATCAAAAAATATTACATAGTACTTATGTTTTGCTGTTGAAGAAACCAATAATGGTCCACCCATGTCTGTGTGAACTCTCTCAAGGATCCACGAGGCTCGGTTCTCCTTCTCATGAAAGGTGGATTTTACATACTTCCCCATGGTGCAACCCTTGCACTAATCTAACTAAGCAAGTGTTCCCATTGAAAGTCCAGTAGAAATTTGGTGCATGACTTTCAAGGCTCCATGATGAAGATGGCCCAATCGCCTATGCCATAATTCGCCCTCATCCTGGGTCACCACTTTTTCTGCCTTGCCCATCATGGTAGCATAGCCATCTACCTCCATCTTGCAGAGATTCTTAACTCGAATCCCTATCCTCTTGGCTTGACCCGTTGTTTTATGTCGCAGGAAAGATTTTCCATCACTAAAAACAACGTCATAGCCTCTTTCCTCCAACATTGCAACTGAGACCAAATTTTTCTTCAAACTTGGAACATCCATTACATATTTTAATTGAAATGGTTTACTTGAATCCCTATGAAAGTTAATGGTACCAATCTCGGTAGCACTGTACCGTCTGTCTTTGCACATCTCAATATGCATATGGAGATCTTTATCCTCCAAGCTATTGAAAATTTCCTTATCTCCCGTCATGTGAAAGGAAGCGCCACTATCCAAATACCACATTGATCCCGATGCACTTGACACCATGCATGCAAGCAAGGAGAAGTAAAGCTCAAATTGTGAGGCAAGGGCCTCACTAGTTGCAGATCCATCAGCCTCCTTTTTCGTCTTCTTTTGTGGACAATTAGTAGCAAAATTCCCATGTTCGTGACAGTGAAAACACTACACCTCGAACATGTCCCGCTTCTTGCCTTTAGACTCGGATTTAGAATGGAATTTCTTCCCTTTCCCCCTCTTTGCCTTAGCAGCCAAAGCACAACCATATTCATCATCATGCTTTGATTAAGATCCATCTCTGGTGTTTCGTCTGAACTCCTCCTGCACCAAATCTGACCACAGTCATTCCCAATCCGGAAATTTTCCCGTCCGTTGACAGAGTCTTCATAACTGTTCCAACTCTTAGGAATTCCTAGTAGAGCCAAACTCACTAAATTATCATCAACGACTATTATTCCCACACTCCCTAGTTCATCCCGACATTGGATAAACTATGTGAGATACTTTGGAATGGTGTCGCCCTTTTCCATCTTGATCTTCTTGAGTTTATATTTGAGCGTCAATTTCATATGGTCGTTGTTGCTTTGGAATAGATCTGTAAAATCCTTCCACATAGCATATGGTTTGGATTTCCCATGGAGTCTTGAGACAATGTGGTCTTGTACTCCCTCCAACAAGATCCTCCTCGCCTCTGCCACTTTCTTTTTCCATGCATCAAGATTTGCAGCATTTATCACAGTGGGTTTATGAACATCAGTGTCAATGAATTCCTTCAAGCCATTGTCTTCGAGTAGTGCCTCCATCCTGTCCTTACAAGAAATGTAGTTTGAGCTTCCCTCGAGTGCATACTCTAACCTTAAGCCATTGAAAGCCATTTTGACCTTGAATCAGCTGTAGCGCCAAGAAATTCTTTCTACAAATTCGAATTCTATCCAGTCACAAACTCAGCTCCTGCTTCACTTCTGCAATTTCCTGTGCTTTGATACCATGTAGAAATAATAAAACAAGCATGTATATCTTGGATTCACCCAATCTAACAATGTGCTAAAGTTAAATATTGAATCGCTTCTACAAATCTTTTGCGGAATTAAAAACACAATCGCTAATCACATGAACATGAAGAAATATCAATCACACACAAAACAGATAATTTCACGGGGAAAAATTACAGCTAAAAACCCCACTATATTCTATTGTATATTATATCATGGATCATGAAACAATTACATACAAAAATCTTCTCACAATAGCCCTTAGTACATCAGCTAATTGTCTCACACTGTCATACAAAAATTGGCAAATTCCTTAGCCAATTTATTGTCTCAAGACAACCTGCCTTCACTGCGCAATCCCTGCTGAATGCAATCCCTAAATTTATGAAATCATGCCTGCCTTGACTGCGTAAGTATCATGGGCACATCCAATGAGTGTTTACTTTCATGTGTGCAAGCGGATAATTTCACAACTGATAGTCAACTTCCCTTTCACCTAGAACTCAATTGGATCTCCACTGGATCTGACATGCATGCAGCTAATAGTAGTAAATCTCTAGTTGCATGTGAGATCACTGCATGTGAATTAATTAATATTTAATTCACTTGATATCTCACTACTTGTGTCTTCAGTTACAAATAGCGCAACTAATTTTAACTCACTTAACTGAGTTAAACTATTTACAACTTGCACAAACTTATGCACCACTGCACTTCGAACTCTGTTACAACTAAAATTACTCTGCATGTCCCACCAACCAACCTCTACCTTGAAATTCACTAGCTAACTGAATTTTCCACTTCTGTTAACTATTTCAAGTCCACATTGATAATATATTACAGTTTAATGTCCATCTAAATTAAGGGATAATAAAAATAGAGATGCACCCAAAAATAGCCCTGTGGGCCCCACCATAGCGTAGGTGCTTAATGCACTAGTGTGGGTGTTGAATCTCAACAGGCCTTTTTCTAATTTATGGAAAAATCATGTGTTGTATAGGCTCACTTGGACCTTCAACGTATTCTTGAGCATATGCCTAATCTTGAAAACCGTTATCCCTTGAGACATCATCAAATAGGTATCTCTTCTTCATTAGAGTCAACCACAACATCCTTCAATTTCTTGTAAGTTATGCATTCATCAAATATGACATCCCTACTTACTTCAATTCGATGATCCTCCTTAACATAGATTCTATACGCATTTGATGAAGTACTATACCCAACAAAGATGTCCTTTAAATTGGTAGGATCAAACTTTCTTCTCTTGTCCTTAGGTATGTTAATATATACATGACACCCAAATATTCGAAGGTGATCCACACTTGACTTCTTTCTTGTAAATTCTTCTTCTGGAGTCACATTGTTGTGAGGAATTCAGTTCTGCAAATAGACAGTTTTCATACCTGCTTCTTCCCATATTAAGTGAGGGAGATCTTGATCGTGTAGCATGGCCCTGACACATTCTTAAATATTTTTGTTCTTCCTTTCAACCACATCATTATGTTCGAGAGTATAGGGAACGATAATATTCCTCTTTAATCCATATTCCTTGCATAAATATATCAACATTTTGGATGTGTATTCTCCTCCATTGTCTAACCTTAGAATCTTGATCTTTCTCTCGATTAGCTTCTCCACTTTATTCTTGAACCCCTAAAACTTTTTGAATACCTCATCCTTGTTCTTGAGAAAGTATAACCAATTTTTCCTTAAGAAATCATAAATGAAGGTTACATAATATTGATGCCCACAAAGAGACTTAACTACCATACGTCCACATACATCTGAATGTATGAGATCAAAACTTCCTAATTAGATCTTGTATCTCTTCTTGCAAATGAATCCTTTACATTATTTCCTAGAGCACATCCCTTTTTGGTTACTCCATGTTCTTCCTCCAATTCGGGGATTCCTTTGAACATTTGACTTAGATATGGAAAAATATTATAATGAAGGTGTCCATACCTTCTATGCCATAGTTCAGAAGGACTCACATCTAAGTGGACTAGGGCATGAGATAAATATGTAAAAAGTCTATATAATGTACCCTCACGAATCCCAATCAGCCTAGCATCATCAATACTAAAGTCGTTACCATAAACCAAAATCTTGCCATCAACAAAAGCACCCCTATCACCCTTATCCTCTAGAAAAGAAATAGAAAGTATTTTTTTCTTAAAAACTATAACATATAGAATATTGTTGAGGTGAATTCTTCCACTAGACTCGGTCTCCAACGAAGTAGATCCAATCCCTTTCACTGCATTATTCCATCATATGTCTAGAGGCACTACTATCAATAACCCATACATTCTCGTCCTTGAAAGTGTCGGATAAAGCACAAACAAAACTTCCATATACTACTTCCTTTGCGAGCTTGGAGATGATCTTCAATAGACAATCCTTGATCTATATAACAATATTTTCAAGAAACTTGAAACACTTCCTTATAACTATTTCCATAGTTCCAACTAATATGTGTTCTTTAGTCTCCTTGCACCTTACCTCTGATATAATATTGGAAAATCAGGTGACTTGTGTATTATAGATGATTTTCTTTAACTTGATAATTACTTGTGATGTGTGTTGGTATTTTTCTTACTTTATTAGATCTTTGTTCATCAAGAAATTACCAAAACAATTAATATCACAAGCCAGAGTACACAAGATATAGGCTCCAAGCCAGGGAAAAACCCCTCCAAGGGGAAAACCTAGAAAAATGCTTCTCTCCTTCTTTAGAAATTGCTTACAAAGATACATCCAAGACCCAACAATAAAAGCCAATAACCCTACAAAGCACCAAGTCAGCCCCCAACAAGATCATCTTCTAGGCAGCTTCCAGAACTTCCATATTGCTACTATGATGTTGCTACTTCGACTTCCTCCAACTAATTCACAGAAATTTCCCCCCTTGCAATATAAATTTGGCCTTCTTCAACTGCCAGCTTCACAAACGTTTGAGTGAAACAAGAGAATATGACCTTCGAAAAACTTCGATTTCTACTCCTCTTATTTGTCCCTCCAACTACTCTCTTTCTTCTTCGTTATTGCAGATCAAACACACTACAAGGAAAAGACCCTCTAGTGGAGGTTATAACGGAGGTTTTTAGTGTTATAAAATTGGCCAAATTTGTCATAAAAACATTTGCTACAACATTCATTTTCGGTAACGGAGGTTTTGGCAAAGATTCTAATGGAATTTCAACACAACTAAAAAAATTGGGCGGCCGAAGGTTATTACGGATGTTTTTCTCATCGGTGCGTTATTTAGGTGTTAATGCACCGGTGTGTTTTAGAGTAAACACATTGGTGCAAACCTACGAAGCACTGGGACGGAAAACAAATAAAGGATGCCCCGATATGTTTAGAAAAGCCCCGATGCTTGTCATCCAGATGGTCGGCCTGGGGTGGTCAAAGGTGCATGCACCGGACCGTAAACGTCTAAAACCGCATTGGGCGCACTGTAAGTGATATAACACACCAGGTCACTCTAATTGATATTGGTATTTGTGCAGTGCCCATAGGTCATATCAATGCACTGGTTCGTAGTATGATAGAACAGCACAGGTGCGCAGTATCACACAAATGCACCCATTTTTCTGATTCGTATTGGTATTTGTGCGGTGCCCATAGGTTGTACAAACGCACCGGTGAGCAGTATCACATAAACGCACCGATGCGCAGTATCACACAAACGCACCGAGAGTTATAATTGGTATTGGTATTTGTGTGATGCCCATAGGTCGTAGAAACGCACCAGTGCACTTTATCATACAAACGCACTGGTGTACAGTAACTAACACGCACCGTTGTTCATTTTATATTTTCTAGAAACATCGACCTGTGACAATGCAATTATTGTGATTTTTAAAAATTCATTATATATCAAAATTCGACACATATCTTATAACAGTATTCAAATCAATTAATTTTTTATTAGTGCATTTGAATGTGATGTTTGGATTAATTTGTTATATCATATCATAATTATTGTGATTTTTAAAAATTCATTATTCATCAAAAGACAACACATATCTTATAACAGTATTCATATCAATTAAATTTTTATTAGTGCATTTGAATGTGATGTTTGGATTAATTTGTTCTATCATATCATCATATTTCACATCTCTTCATTATAA
Organism: Pinus albicaulis; assembly: GCA_034641835.2. NCBI lineage: Eukaryota > Viridiplantae > Streptophyta > Pinopsida > Pinales > Pinaceae > Pinus > Pinus albicaulis. Next base: position 465,604,215 of record CM076569.1, read on the forward strand.
TAATTAATCATCCATATATTTAATCAGTGGTTCTACATTTCACAACGACAATGGAGAATGCAATAGAATAAATTAAAACATATTTTATTATTACTATTATTATTATTATTATTATTATTATTATTATTATATATATATATATAAGACACTCTTTGTCATACAAAATGGGATAGTTATTGGTATCCCTTCGTCTTTCAATTGGGACACTATGTCCATTACATTAAACAAAATGCTTGATTTCACACACAAATATTTCAAAAAATATGCCTTGCTTTGATATCTATTAGTGTCAGAATATGCATTCTGCCATTAGTGATCAAAATCACTATTTTCATTCTCATTTTAGGTGTCCCACTCTGAAATTCTTATTTCATTCCATTAGGTCATGCTCAAAATTGTTTCGTTGATGGTATCCCTAGTCATAAAACCTCACTCTCACTCACAAACTCTCATTTGTTGGCCCACCTTCATGTCTTGCTGAGCATAAAAACACTTTTGAAAAAACTCATTTCACTATGTCTTATGTCAGTCAAAGTCAACCATGGAGTCTGGTCTTGTCAAGGTCATCATTATGTTTTCTAGGGTTTTCATGGTCCAATAAAACTCCATTCCATTGCATAAGGTCAACAAAGTATGAGAGTGATCCCAAATAATGTCTCTTTACCATGTAAAGATGGTTTCCAACATTGTAATTTGATTTCAAGTGTGAGTTTCACTCCAAGATGTAATTTATATTTTTTCTATGTAATTTTATGTTATTAAATATGTAATAAGAACTGGTTCCCAAGGCTTCCAACTCAGAGTTCCACGTGATAGCATATCAAATTTAAAAGTGCAATAGTTTTTAGTCCATCAATTGATCAAATGTCAAAGGGAGTTGTCTTTTCCCAAAGCGTGCCCAAATCATCATTTTCCACAAGCACTAAACCCTAAATTTCCTCTCCCACTGAGATAGGGTTTGCTATGGAAACAGAGACATCTGAGCAGAGGAGGCATAAGGTAGGTAATATTAGTAAATATGAGGTCATTTCAACTCATAAACATCATGTCTCCGTCATTTTTGAAGAAGTCATTCCAAGAGTCAAATCATTTTCCATTGATAAGGCCAGTTTTTCTTCAAACTATGTTTTCGACCAAGCAGAGATGAATTTGACAAAAGTGAGAGAGTTTTTTGTCCACCACAGGCCAAGGAATAAAACCTCCTTCATTTTTTACATAGGTGTCATTGTTTTCGAGAAATGTCAAAAATACAGTTTCTACAAGACGGTTGGTGCACTTCTGAAGAGACCTTGGCAAAATCAAATTTTCTCCTAGATGGAGTGTCCAAATGACTTTCTTAATGAGTCAAATGATAACGATATAGAGATATATTTCCAATGAGCTATCTTGATCCCAATTTGGAGTTGAGTAAGGCCTCCAAAATTTTCCTGCAGCAACACACTGCATTTTTGCACCCTCATTCTGCAATTTTTGACCAGTCTTGGGAGAATCACTTTTTGATAAGACAAATAATATCCATTCTGCAAAATAAACATAGATTTGGAAATTATACGGGATACGATTTCCAACGAGCTATCCTGGGATCAATTTGGAGTTCGAGAAGGCCTCCAAATGTGGTCTACAAAAAGGTGCTATGAAAATAACATAGTGAGGGAGAAAATCCTGGCACAAAGAGGGTGCAAATACTCAGCAGAGGGTGAAAATGTGTAGGTAAGGGTGAAAATGTGTAAGAAAGAGCACAAATGTGCTGAGAAGGGAAAAAATACGTAAAGGAGGGAGAAAATAGCTTGTTAAGGGCAAAAATGACCAGCAAGCTCTCCAAAGCATCCAAGTGATCATAAATTACCTTCAAAGATCCTCCACTCAGTCATTAACCTCTAGCAAACGAGTAAGAGGCACATGCCATGAAAAATCATCTTCTTAAGTTTGTGTGTTGAATTTTTGAAAGTTGAAGTTGTAATTTGGTGTGCAAATTGAGGAAAAACCCTAGTATCCCATTACACTTGTGAAACTCCCAAGATTCACTCCCTTACCCTTTAGATCCTTCCCACACTTATAAAAACCCGTTCCCAAACCCCTCACTTGCAAAATTTCCTATAGATTCACTCCCTTACCCTTTGGATCCTTCCCACACTTATAAAAACCCGTTCCCAAACCCTTCACTTGCAAACTTCCCTATTCCTGTAAATTTCTCCCAAAACCCTAAGTCTTAGGTGTTACAACTACTTAGGCTCCCAACCTCCAACTTGTGAATAATTTCCCCATCTTAAATCCATCATATCACTACTCCCTATCCCCTCCCCCATTACATAAATCCCTTACACCATCTCCCTCAATTTCCCTTTCTCATTCCCTAATCCTAAAAGCCACTCTTCACCATCATCATACCACCCTAGGGTTTTGACTAAAACAACATGGAAAAAGAACAAAATAGACCATCAATGACCACTTGGAAACAACCAAATTCAAAGGAGAATAGCCAAGCACTATGCCAAGAGAGAAAGAAATATAAGGGAAAAGCTAAAGGCAACAAATGCAAAAATAGAAGCCCTAACTCACCAAGAAGAGAAGAAGAAATTAGACATACTTGTTGAGGCTTCAATCCAAGCCGAGCCACATCATCATCAGCCATTCCAACAATTTTGAGGCATTTTCTAACTTTTTGTCAAAATCTGGAAAACTTTGTGTTTTTTCAGGCAATTATTTAGGAGAAAATTGGGCATTTACGCAACACCCTAGGCGCTATGCAAATAATTGGCACACTTTTTGAGGATAAGGAAGACACCATTGGATTCCTAATGATCCATGCATCTCATAAAACCATGTTTCCAGCCTTGGTTTGCAATTTTGATGGCTGAACAGCTCAAAAAATCACCTTTCTGCCCCTTTTTTGACCTAGGCGTTGCGTAAATACAAGTCTTGGGAGAATGGCTTTTTGAGGGGGAAAATGAACTCCATTTTCAAAAATTGAGGCATATTTGGAAAGAGGACAGACAGGGATTTCCAACAAGACATGTTGAGCCTGATTTGGACATCGAGAAGGCCTCCAAAAGTTTCCCTGAACATGGAGGGCGCAAATGCACAATGGAGGGCGCAAATGACTAATTTGCTGATTTTTTCCAATTTTCTTTGAAATTTTGACTTTTATTCAAGAACTCATGTTTATACTTATGTAATTCATTATATTAAATGTAATTATTTCAAGGATAATTTACCTAGGGTTAGATTCATTGGGTAAAATTCATCATTGAGTCATAACGAATCAGTTGAACGTATTTAGGGAGGAGTCACTTAGAGCTCCCTACACTCTAGGTATCAGTTCAGATTATTGTGGATTAGCTCCTCCACTTAGGGATTCAACCCTTGAGGTTGGGAGAGGTTGATTGAGGCCTATATCATGTAATTTATGACTCATTTTCAAAGGTTGGAATTAGTTTGTATTCTTTCTAGTTAATCAAGGAGCTATTGTACTCAGTTTGGCCAACTAATAAAGAGGAGTTACAACTACTTTATGGGATACTTGCGGTATTGATGTCTATCATTGTCTTTTCTTCAGTATCATATGTTAGAATGTATTGTATTCATGTTCACTTCATTTCTATTTTATGATCTCTTACAAGTTAGATAATTAGAATACATGTTTGCACATGCTATGTTTTGGGTAATTAATCATAGTTTGTCCACTTTCATCTGTCTAAGAAAAATACATCTCTTATGCTTTTCTTAGTTTTCTTTCAGCTTCAACGCCATTCCATAACAATCCTATTCAAGTGATAAGCCTTGTGCCTACCTTGCCCCATTGGTCCCTGCAACCCCATCTCATATTCCCTGACCTAGCTTCCATTGACCTAATTTCTTCATTCAATGATTCCCAAACCAAAATCAAATCAAAACAACCCCCTGCACTCAATATCTAGCCTAAAAACCCTAATTTCTCCAGCCCTCATGGTTGTGACCCTTTTGGAGAGAGCCCTCTCCTATTTGATAGGGCTAGCTATAAAATCAAAAGCTTGGTCTGTGGTTACCTCTGTTGGGATCTCTTCTTCATCCTTAGAGATATGGCATAGTGATAACATCTTGGCGTCATTGCCGGGGAGGCGAAAAGAAAAATCTTCCCTGGGAAAGAACGACAAAGTTTAGATCTGATTGTTGATGGTGAACAATGATCAGGCACAAGAAGGTTGTGCATCATTCACCTAGCGACTCCAGTGTCAAAGAAACCTAAGGTTCATAATTCTCATGACGACTCCACTCTTCAAAAATCAGTAGTCTAAAGATATTCTTGGTGAAATCACTGTTGTCAAAATGGATTTGATTGCTCAAAGGTATGCTCCTATGAATCGAGTTCATATTCCTGGTTTTCCGAACTGTATTCCTCGTATAGATTGGCAATAAGGACTGTCAAAGTTTAAGGGTCAGGATTGTGAATATGTTAGTTTACATTTGGTCAAATTTCATTTGCATATTCACAAACTAAAGATTGAATTTCCCGAATATTTTCTAATGAATATGTTTATGGCTACCTTAGAGGAAAAAGCGAGATCCTAGTATGAGAGTCTACCATCTGCTATTTTATATTCTCTAAAGGACTTTCATTTAGTTTTCTTTCAAAATTATCAAAGCTCTAATTATTCCTTGTCGATGATTGATATTTGTTGTGAGATATCTGATAATTTTATTGAGTTTCTTGAAAATTTGTATGGGGATGAAGAGAGTCTAGATGATGAGATCAAAGAAGCCCTATATGATTTTTCCTCCCAACAAGAATCAACAGTTTCCTCCTTGGATGAAGAGATCCTTGAGCCTTTGCATGAGAACCCTTTACATCACCAACAAGAATCAATAGCTCCCTCCTTAGGTGAGACAGACTGGGATCAAGAAAGAGAAGTGCCAATTCCCGATCCTGAAAATGAAAATCACCAAATCAATGTAAATTGCTTTAAAACTCAGTTTTCTCCTTTGTTTGAAGATGAAATAGATTAGTTCCTAAAAAATCATGTTACAACCCAAGCGAATGTAGATTTGCAGCTCTTACAGTGTTCAAACAGTCAAGAATGTGTGAGTGAAGCATTTTCCATTATTGAAAATGAAAGTCTAGGTTTGAATGATGATATTCATGAGAGTGATGAAGACATACAGGAAGTTGTTGTGAGTAAACCGATTTGTAATGATGATTTTTTGCAAGGAGATCAGCTAATAGATATTGTTTTCTTTCATGAAGAAGATACGGTTGCCATGTTTAACAATATTGAAGAATGATTTATGTTCAAAGATGATCTAGAATATGAATTTGAGGAGTATGAGCCTAAGAGAGATAGTATGCCAGAGACAGAATCAAAGTTGCTCGTGCTTCAGGAATTTGCAGCCAACACTCAGATAGCAGAAAGTCATACTTCCCTATTCTCTCTTATGGATCAACAACCGAGTGTTCTTTCAGATCATAATGAAGAGTGTGCTTGTGTTTTTACTATATATCGAGACAAGGTAACATTTCAAATTTTTGAAGATCCCTTTATTGATCTGTTGCAGTTAGCAGGGAATATGTATTTTATTGTTTTCATATACCATAAGCACATGTTCAGTAGACATTTGGAGTGGCCTGGTTTTTGTTTTTTCTGCCTACTCAAGGAAAATGAGAGCGGAATTTCAGTAAGTAGCCATCTACTGGATTGGTTACACTGGAAGGATCACTTCACATGATTGTACATATGTCTTCAACTCGGAGTTGGTTGTCATCAGGATTTGAAGCCCTCAAGTCTCGGTGATGTACTGCCATCAATAATTTTAGTAATTTCTTTATTTTCGGTCAATTTTAAAAGTCAAATTAAGTCATTGAGCTGTCAGTATTTAGTCTTGCATTTAAGTTTGAGTTATTTTTTAACCGTATTGGCCCAATGGAAGAGGCACTGATATGAAAAATTCAGAGATCTGTGGTTCTTGACACTTCTTTCAGAGCTGTGATCCACAAAATATCCAATGTTAGTGTTAGATTATGCATTCTGCCAGCAGTGATCAAAATCATTCTTTTCATTCTCATTTTAGGTGTCCCACTCTGAAATTTTTATTTCATTCCATTAGGTCATGATAAAAATGGTTTCACTGATGGTAGACCTAGTCATAAAACCTCACTCTCCCTCACAAACTCTCATTTGTTGGCCCACCTTCATGTATTCGTGAGCATAAAAAGAACATTTGAAAAAACTCATTTCACTATGTCTTATTCCAGTCAAAGTCAACCATGGAATCCAGTCTTGTCAAGGTCATCATTAGGTTTTCTAGGGTTTTCATGGTCCAATAAAACTCCATTCCATTGCATAAGGTCAGAAAAGTATGAGAGTGATCCCAAATAATGTCTCTTTACCATGTAAATATGATCTCCAAGATGGTTTCCAAAATTGTAATTTGATTTCAAGTGTGAGTTTCATTCCAAGATGTAACTTTTATTTTTTCTATGTAATTTTATGTCATTAGTACTTGGTTCCCAAGGTTTCCAACTCAAAGTTCCACATGCCAACACATAAAATTTCAAAGTGCAAGTGTTTTTATTCCATAAATTGATCAAATGTCAAAGGGGGTTGTCTTTTCCCAAAGGGTGCCCAAATCATCATTTTACACACGCACTAAACCCTAAATTTCCTCTCCCGCTAAGCTAGGGTTTCCAATGGAAACAGAGACATCTGAGAAGAGGATGCATAAGGTAGGTCATATCAGTAAATATGAGGTCATTTCAGCTCATAAAAATCATGTCTCCATCATTTTTCAGGAATTCATTCTAAGAGTCAAATCATTTTCCACTCATAGGGCCAGTTTTTCTTAAAACTACGTTTCCGACCAAAAAGAGATTAATTTGACAACAGTGAGAGAGTTTTTTTTCCATAATAGGCCAAGGAAGAAAAACCTCTTGCATTTTTTACATGTGTCATAATTTTGGAGAAATTTCAAAAATACAGTTGCTACAAGGGGGTTGTTGCACTTCCGAAGGGACCTTGGGAAAATCACTTTTTCTCATATTTGGAGTGTACAAATGACTTTCTTGATGAGTAAAATGATAATTAGATAGATATATATTTCCAATGAGCCATATTGAGCTTGATTTGTAGTTGAGTAAGGCCTCCAAAAATTGCCTGCACCAGCACACTGCATTTTTGCACCCTCATTCTGCAATTTTTTACCAGTCTCGGGAGAATCATTTTTGACATATAAAATCACGTCCATCCTGAAAATTAAATGCATATTTGGAAAGTAGACAGGATAATATTTCCAACGCGCTATCTTGGGCTCAATTTTGAGTTCGGGAAGGCCTCCAAATGTGGTCTGCAAAAAGGTGCTACGCAAATAACACAATGAGGGCGCAAATCCTGGCACTGAGAAGTCACAAATACTCAGCAGAGGGCGAAAATGTGTAATCAAGGGTGAAAAAGTGCTGAGAAGGGAGAAAATAGCTTTTCAAGGGTGAAAATGAGCAGCAAGATCTACAAAGCATCTAAGTGATCAGAAATTTCCTTCAAAGCTCCTCCACTCAGTCATTAACCTTCGGCAAACCAGTAAGAGGCACATGCCATGAAAAATCATCTTCTTAAGTTTATGTGTTGAAGTTTTGCAAGTTTAAGTTGTAATTTGATGTGAAAATTGAGGAAAATCCCATTAAACTTGTGAAACTCCCAAGGTTGACTTCCTTACCCTTTGCATCCTTCCCACACTTATAAAAACCCATTCCCAAACCCCTCACTTGCAAAATTCCCTATTCCTATAAATTTCTCCCAAAACCCTAAGTCCTAGGTGATAAAACTACCTAGACTCCCAAACTCCAACTTTCAAATAATTTCCCCATCCTAAATCCATCATATCACTACTCCCTATCCCCTCCCCCGTTACATAAATCCCATACACCATCTCCCTCAATTTCCTTTCTCAATCCCTATTCCTAAAAGCCACTCCTCACCATCATCATACCACCCTAGGGTTTTGACTAAAAAACCATGGAAAAAGAAGAAAATAGGCCATCAATGACCACTTGGAAACAACCAAATTCAAAGGAGAAGGGCCAAGCACTATGCCAAGAGAGAAAGAAATACAAGGGAAAAGTTAAAGGCAACAAATGCAAAAATAGAAGCCCTAACTCACTAAGAAGAGAAGAAGTAATTGGACATACTTGCTGAGGCTTCCCTCCAAGCCTAGCCACATCATCATCAGCCATTCCAAAAATTTTGAGGCATTTTCTAACTTTTTTTCAAAATCTGGAAAACTTTGTGTTTTTTTAGGCAATTATGTAGCAGAAAATTGGGCATTTATGCAGCGCCCTAGGCACTACACAAATAATTGGCACACTTTTGAGGATAAGGAAGACACCATTGGATTCCTAATGATCAATGCATCTCATAAAACCATGTTTTTAGCCTTGTTTTACAGTTTTGATGGGTGAAAAGCTCAAAAAATCACCAAAAAATCATCTTTCTGCCCCTTTTTTGACCTAGGCGCTGCGCAAATACCAGGCTTGGGAGAATGACTTTTTGAGGGGGCAAATGAACTCCATTTTCAAAACTCGAGGCATATTTGGAAAGAGGACATGCAGGGATTTCCAACAAGCCATGTTGGGCCTGATTTGGACACTGAGAAAGCCTCCAAAAGTGGCCCTGAACATGGAGGGCGTAAATGACACTGTCAGGGTGCAAATGCACAGTGGAGGGTGCAAATGACTAATTTGCTGATTTTTTCCAAGTTTCTCTGAAATTTTGACTTTTCTTCAAGAAATCTTGTTTCTACTTATGTAATTCATCATGGTAAATTTAATTATGTCAAGGATAAGTTACATAGGGGTAAATTAATTAGGTAAAAGTCATCATTGAGTCATAATGAATCAGTTGAATGTATTTAGGGAGGAGTCACTTAGAGCTCCCTACACTCTAGGTATCAGTTCAGATTATTGTGGATCAACTCCTCAACTTAGGGATTCGACCCCTAAGGTTGGGAGAGGTTGTTTGAGGCCTATCTCACGTAATTTTTTACTTATTTTCAAAGGTTGGAATCAGTTTGTATGTTTTCTAGTTAATCAAGGAGCTATCGTACTCAGTTTAGCCAGCTAATAAAGAGGAGTTGCAGCTACTTTATGGGATACTTGTGGTATTGATGTCTATCGTTGTCTTTTCTTCAATATCATATGTTAGAATGTATTATATTCATGTTCACTTCATTTCTATGTTATGATCTCTTACAAGTTAGATAATTAGAATACATGTTTGCACATGCTCTGTTTTGGGTAATTGATCATAGTTTGTCCACTTTCATCTGTCTAAGAAAAACACATCTCCTATGATTTTATTAGCTCTCTTTCAGCTTCAACACCATTCCATCACAATCCTCTTCAAGTGATAATCCTTGTGCCTACCTTGCCCCATTAGTCCCTGCAACCCTATCTCATTTTCCTTGACCTAGCTTCCCTTGACCTAATTTATTCATTTAGTGATTCCCCAACCAAAATCAAATCAAAACAACCCCTGGACTCAATATCTAGCCTAAAAATCCTAATTTCTCTAGCCCTCTTGCTTGTGACCCTTTTGGAGAGATCCCTCTTCGAATTGATAAGGCTAGCTATCAAATCAAAAGCGTGGTTTGTGGTTACCTCTATTGGGATCTCTTCTTCAGCCTTAGAGATCTGGCGGAGTGATAACATCTTGGCACCATTGCCGGGGAGGAGAAAAGACAAATCTTCCCTGGGAAAGAACGACAAAGTTAAGATCTGATTGTTGATGGTGAACAACGATCAGGCATAAGAAGGTTGTGCATCATTCACTTACTGACTCGAGTGTTGAAGAAACTCAAGGTTCATAATTCTCTTGACAACTCCACTCTTCAAGAACAGTTAGTCTAAATATATTCTTGGTCAAATCACTGTTGTCAAAATGGATTTGATTTCTTGAAGGTATGATCCTATGAATCGAGTTCATATTCCTGGTTTTCCGAACTGTATTCCTCGTATATTTTGGCAATCAGGACTGTCAAAGTTTAAGGGTCAGAACGATGAAGATGCTAGTTTACGTTTGGTCGAACTTCATTTGCATATTCACAACCTAAAGATTGAATTTCTCGAAGATTGTCTGATGAATATGTTTATCGCTAACTTGGAGAAAAAAGCGATATCATGGTATGAGATTCTACCATCTGCTAGTTTATATTCTCTAAAGGACTTTCATTCATTTTTCTTTCAAAATGATCAAAGCTCTAATTCTTCCTTGTCGATGATTGATATTTGTTGTGAGATATCTAATAATTTGTATGGGGATGAAGAGTATCTAGATGATGAGATCATAGAAGCCCTATATGATTTTTCCTCCCAACGAGAATCAACAGTTTCCTCCTTGGATGAAGAGATCCTTGAGCCTTTGCATGAGAACCCTTTCCATCACCAACAAGAATCAGTAGCTCGCTCCTTAGATGAGACAGAGTGGGACCAAGAAAGAGAAGTGCCAATTCCTGATCCTAAAAATTTAAATCACCAAATCATTGTAAATTGTTTTAAAACTGATTTTTCTCCTTTGTCTGAAGATGAAATAGATCAGCTCCTGAAAAATCATGTTACAGCCCAAGCGAGTGTAGATTTGCAGCTCTTATAGTGTTCACACAATAAAGGATATGTGAGTGAAGCATCTTCCATTATTGAAAATGAAAGTTTGGGTTTGAATGATGATAGTCATGAGACTGATGAAGCCATACAGGAAGTTGTTGTGAGTAAATTTATTTATGATGATGATTTTCTACAAGGAGATCAGCTAATAGATATTGTGTTTTTTCATGAAGAAGATTGGGCTATCATGTTTAACAATATTGAAGAATGTTTTCTATTCAAAGATGATTTAGAATATGAATTTGAGTTGTATGAGCCTAAGAGAGATAGTATGCCAGATACAAAATCAGATTTTCTAATGCTTCAGGAATTTCCAACCAACACTCAGATAGCAGAAAGTTATACTTCCCTATGCTCTCCTATGGATCAACAACCAAGTGTTATTTCATATCAAATTGAAGAGTGTGCTTGTGTTTTTGATGGATCTCGAGACAAGGTAACATTTTAGATTTTTGAAGATCCCTTTACTAATCTGCTACAGTTAGCAGGGAAGATGTATTTTCTTGTTTTCATAAACCAGAAGCACATGTTCAGTAGACATTTGGAGTGGCCTAGTTTTTGTTTTTTCTTCCTGCTTGAGGAAAATGAGAGTATAACTTCAGTAAGTAGCCATCTGCTGGATTGGTTACACTGGAAGGATCACTTCACATGATTATAAATATGTATTCAAGAAGCAGGTGGTTGTCATCGGGATTTGAAGCCCTCAAGTCTCGCTGATGTACTGCCATCAATAATTTTAGTAAGTTATTTAGTTTCAGTCAATTTTAAAAGTCAGTTTGTGTCATTGAGTTGTTAGTATTTAGTCCTGCATTTCAGTTTGAGTTATTTTTTGACTATATTGGCCCAATGGAAGAGGCACTAATCTGAAAAATTCATAGATCTGTGGTTCTTGATTCCTCTTTAAGAGCTTCCATCCAAAATAAGGCCAATGTTAGTGTCAGAATATGCATTATTCCATCAGTGATCAAAATCACTCTTTTCATTCTCATTTTAGGTGTCCCACTCTGAAATTTTTATTTCATTCCATTAGTTCATGCTAAAAATTGTTTCACTGATGGTAGCCCTAGTCATAAAACCTCACTCTCCCTCACAAACTCTCATTTTCTGACCCACCTTCATGTCTTGCTGAGCATAAAAACACTTTTGAAAAAAATCATTTCACTATGTCTTATGTCAGTCAAAGTCAACCATGGAGTCCAGTTTTGTCAAGGTGATCATTAAGTTTTCTAGGGTTTTCATGGTCCAATAAAACTCCATTCCATTGCATAAGGTTAGAAAAGTATGAGAGTGATCCCAAATAATGTCTCTTTACCATGTAAAGATGATCTCCAAGATGGTTTGCAAAATTGTAATTTGATTTCAAGTATGAGTTTCATTCCAAGATGTAATTTTTATTTTTTATATGTAATTTTATGTCATTAAATGTGTAATAATTACTTGGTTCCCAAGGCTACCAGTGCAGAGTTCCACATGCCAACACATCAATTGTCAAAGTGCAAGATTTTTTAATCCATCAATTGATCAAATGTCAAAGGGAGTTTCATTTTCTCACAGGGTGTCGAAATCATCATTTTCCACAAGCATTAAACCCTAAATTTCCTCTCCCATTGAGATAGGGTTTGCTATGGAAATAGAGAAATATGAGAAGAGGAGGCATAAGTTAGGTCATATCAGTAAATATGACGTCATTTCATCTCATAAACATCATGTATCCGTCATTTTTCAAGAAGTATTCCAAGAGTCAAATCATTTGCCACTCATAGGGCTAATTTTGCTTCAAACTACGTTTCTGACCAAAATGAGATTAATTTGACAAAATTAAGAGAGGTTTTTTTCCATCATAGGCCAAGGAATAAAAATGTCCTTCAGTTTTTACACAGGTGTCATGGTTTTGGAGAAATGTCAAAAATACAGTTGCTACAAGAGGGTTGTTGCACTTCTGAAGGGACCTTGGGAAAATCAAGTTTTATCCTATATGTGGTGTCCAAATGGCTTTCTTGATGATTCAAATGATAACTAGACAGAGAGATATTTCCAATGAGCTATCTTGAGCTCAATTTGGAGTTGAGTAAGGCCTCCAAAAGTTTCCTGCACTAGCACACTGCATTTTTGCACCCTCTTTCTGCAATTTTTGACCAGTCTTGGGAGAATCCATTTTTGACAGGTTAAATCAAGTAAATTATAAAAAATAAATCCATATTTGGAAATTATAAAGGATAATATTTCCAACTAGCTATCCTAGGCTCAATTTGGAGTTCGGGAAGGCCTCCAAATGTGGTATTCAAAAAGGCGCTACGCAAATAACACAGTGAGGACGCAAATCCTGGCACTGAGAGGGCACAAATACTCAGCAAAAGGCGCAAATGTGATGAGAAGGGAAAAAATATGTAGAGGATGGTGCAAATTTCTTGTCAAGGGTGCAAATGGCCAATAAGCTCTGCAAAGCATCCTAGTGATCAGAAATTGCCTTCAAAGCTCCTCCACTCAGTCATTAACCTCCAGCAAACCAGTAAGCGGCACATGCCATGTCAAATCATCTTCTTAAGTTTATGTGTTGAGGTTTTGAAAGTTGAAGTTGTAATTTGGTGTGAAAATTGAGGAAAAACTCTAGTATCCCATTACACTTGTGAAACTCCCAATATTCACTCCCTTACCCTTTGCATCCTTCTCACACATATAAAAACCCATTCCCAAACCCCTCAATTGCAAAATTCCCTATTCCTATAAATTTCTCCCAAAACCCTAAGTCTTAGGTGTTATAACTACCTAAGCTCCCAACCTCCAAATTGTGAATAATTTCCCCATCCTAAATCCATCATATCACTACTCCTTATTCCCTCCCCCATTACATAAATCCCTTACACCATCTCTCTCCATTTCCCTTTCCCATTCCCTATTCCTAAAAGCCACTCTTCACCATCATCATACCACCCTAGGGTTTTTACTAAAACACCATGGTAGAAGAATAAAACAGGCCATCAAAGACCACTTGGAAACAACCAAGTTCAAAATAGAATGGCCAAGAACTATGCCAAGAGAGAAAGAAATACAATGGAAAAGGTAAACGCACCAAATGCAAAAATAGAAGCCCTAACTCACTAAGAAGCGAAGAAGAAATTGAACATACTTGCTGAGGCTTCTCTCCAAGCCTAGCCACATCATCATCAGCCATTCCAACAATTTTGAGGCATTTTCTAACTTTTTTTCAAAATATGGAAAACTTTGTGTTTTTTGAGGCAATTATTTAGCAGAAAATTAGGCATTTGCGCAATGCCCTAGGCACTATGCAATAATAGGCAACTTTTTTAGGAGAAGGAAGACACCATTGGATTCCTAATGATCCATGCATCTTAGAAAAACATGTTTCCAACCTTGGTTTGCAGTTTTGATGGGTGAAAACTCAAAAAACCACCAAAAAATCACCTTTCTGCCCCTTTTTTACCTAGGCGTTGCACAAATACCAATCTTGGGAGAATGGTTTTTTGAGGGGGAATTGAACTCTATTTTTAAAACTTGAGGCATGTTTGGAAAGAGGACAAGTAGGGCTTTCCAAAAATCCATCTTGGGCCTCATTTCAACATTGGGAAGGCCTCCAAATGTGGCCCTGAACATGGAGAGCGCAAATGACACTACCAGGGTGCAAATGCACAGTGGAGGGCGCAAATGAACAATTTGCTGATTTTTTCCAAGTTTCTCTGAAATTTTGACTTTTCTTCAAGTAATAATGTTCCTACTTATGTAATTCATCATGTTAAATTTAATTATGTCAAGGATAATTTATCTAGGGGTAGATTCATTGGGTAAAATTCATCATTGAGTCATAATGAATCAATTGAATGTATTTAGGGAGGAGTCACTTAGAGCTCCCTACACTCTAAGTATCAGTTCATATTATTGTCGATCAGATCCTCAACTTATGGATTCGACCCCTGAGGTTTGGAGAGGTTGTTTAAGGACTATATCATGTAATTTTTGACTCATTTTCAAAGTTTGGAATCAGTTTGTATGTTTGCTAGTTAATCAAGGAGCTATTGTACTCAGTTTGGCCAGCTATTAAAGAGGAGTTACAGCTACTTTATGGGATACTTGTAGTATTGATGTCTATCATTTTATTTTCTTCAGTATCATATGCTAGAATGTATTGTATTCATGTTCACCTCATGTCTATGTTATGATCTCTTAAAAGTTAGATAATTAGAATACATGTTTTCACATGCTCTGTTTTGGGTAATTGATCATAGTTTTTCCACTTTCATCTGTATAAGAAAAATGCATCTCCTATGCTTTTCTTAGCTTTCTTTCAGCTTCAACATCATTCCATCACAATCCTCTACAAGTGATAAGCCTTGTGCCTACCTTGCCCCATTGATCCCTGCAACCCTATCTCATTTTCCTTGACCTAGGTTTCCTTGACCTAGGTTCCCTTGACCTAATTTATTCATTCAGTGATTCCCCAACCAAAATCAAATCAAAACAACCCCTTGCACTCAATATTTAACTTAAAAACCCTAATTTCTCCAGCCCTCCTGGTTGTGACCCTTTTGGAGAGAGCCCTATCCGATTTGATAGGCTAGCTATCAAATCAAAAGCTTGGTTTGTGGTTACCTCTATTGGGATCTCTTTTTCAGCCTTAAAGATCTGGCAGAGTGCTAATAATATCCAAACATAATGATCATCATTCTTCGCTTGAAATGTTGTCACTACTCGAGATACTTCCATGACTTGGGTTATTTTGAGGAACGTTTTGTTCACGGTGTTGATTGTTCTCTTCTTCTTCACCTTCCATCTACAAACATAAAAATAAATTGTAATGAGTGTATATACATTGGTGAGAATAATGAAAATTGAAATATTAAATAATATACATCAATGTAAATCGAAAATAAATGACGTACCATAGCAACAATTGACGCATGAACTATACACATTCTTTCAAAACAAAATTTCATGCCATCTTTCAAGATTTCATCTGTTGGTGCGGTTCCATACTTTGTTTCTTGGAAGTTTTATACCCCGTAACAAATCATATATTTAATATAAAATACTTTTTTGTTCTATTAATTATAGATGGAGCTAAGTAAAACAAGATCGATAGATGCTTACAAATTGCACAATTAATTTATGATATGCCAACATATACTCACAACCCATATTTAACGCAATGCCAATCAATTCATTTAATGGTTCTTCTTTGTATGTTAGCACTTGTTTGAAGACATTCAATGTTGATTGTTGTAAAACAACTTAAAATATACAAAAATGAAATCTAGTTAAGTTGTTATAAGGAAGTAACAATTACTCACAAACTTAGATATCAACCCTTTTCTTCCATGTCGTCCTGTTTTATGTGCTGAATGGGTTTCGTTTTCTTTTCTTTTTTGCAAGAAAATATTTGAAAATTAATATTTAATGTTAAATTGTTTATTTATTATACCTAATCGAAAAATTCAATGATTACATATTACATTTGAAACACGTTGTTGTTGAGATGGCTCCTTCTGCGATGCGCTTTTTTCCATTTCTTTGACCATCTCCTTGCACACCTTTTTGGACATTCCTACTGGCATATTTCTGATATCAGCTCGTTCATCTCTTGAGATTTTCATAATATTCGTAAAAATGTAACATGACAATAAACTATTTAATTTTTATATTGATATATGAAAAATAAATATAACAAAAGTGATATTTATAAATAACTCTAGAAAAACATTTAAAGGAATATTACTTTTTCATTCCTTCTTTTTTGTTGTTGTATGTTTTTGCGATTAAAAGTCTGACATGTCTCATTGACCAATTCTCTGGAAACTCTTCGTGTAGTTTAGATAAAAATTTGGTTCTTGGAATCATTGGATTGATTTTTGTATTGTAAGTGGAAAGAACACTTATACATTCGTTCCACTAGATCCCTCAAACTTTTGTAAAAGTTTTTCCCCCTTTCGTTAACCTCTAGCACCACTTCAAATGAGTTAAGGAGCAATTCATTTTCATTTTCATGTTCTACTTTTTTCTTTTCTTTTCTTAGAACAACATTCATTTTCTAAGTTGTTGGTCCCTATAGAACATTAAACATATGTGCATTAATAGATTGTTTGAAACATGTTATCTAATAATTTTAAGTATATTATTAATGAGAATTAAAAAAGAAACTCATATTGGATTGATAGTATTTTTTCATTCACTTGATTCATCTTTTTGCAATTTTTCCATCAAGTTTTTACGTTCTTCTGGGCCTGGATCAGAAATAATCTTATCGAGCTTTATTATTTTGTGGCTCTACATGATACACAGTAAACAATACATATTAATTAAACTTATATATAGTTCAAAAATGATATTTGTTGTAAAGAATTTACGAAGAACTTGTCTTTTTTGCTTTTCTTGATGTGCTATCAGTATTTTTGTTACTTGATCTTTTGTCAGCCATTTATTTATCAATATAAAACTTGTGCCATATCATTCATTAATATATTTTATAAATAAATCATCAACTTTTAAGGTAAAAAAATATATCAAGAAAATGGTGCGCCTTTAATGCTGTACACATTGACGTCGGTGCGTCGTGTTCTTATAAACGCACTGCCAAAACAGTATAAAACATCGTACGGTGCTCTATGTCAACAAGAAGCACCGGTGTGTTATATGTTAACCAGCGCACTAATTAACACAGAAAATTTAATAAAAATCCTCTAGTGTTAGTTTTTGTAGAATATGGTGTCGTGGAGGGGGAAGTGCGGCCTATTCTTATAAACGCACCGCGCAAACAAGGGACCACCGTACGGTGCTATCTGTCAACAAGGAGACCCGGTGCGTTATATGTTAAATGGTGCACCGATTAACACATAAAATAAAATAAAATAAAAAATTTTGCCAAACTGTACGTGTGCGGTGCGCTACAATGAAATAGCGCACCGGTGCCCTATTTTACATATGTGAATTAATAGATTGTTTGAAACATGTTATCTAATAAGTTTAAGTATATTATTAATGAAAATTAATAAAAGAAACTCATATTGGATCGATAGTATTTTTTCATTCACTTGATTCATCTTTTTGCAATTTTTCCATCAAGATTTTACGCTCTTTTGGTCCTGGATCAGAAATAATCTTATCGAGCTTCATCATTTTGTGGCTCTACATGATACACAGTAAACAATACATATTAGTTAAACTTACATATAGTTCAAAAATGATATTTTTTGTAAAGAATTTACAAATAACTTGTCTTTTTTGCTTTTCTTGATGTGCTATCAGTATTTTTGTTACTTGATCTCTTGTCAGCCATTTCTTTATCAATATGAAACTTGTACCATATCATTCATTAATATATTTTATAAATAAATCATCAAATTTTTAGGTAAAAAAAATATCAAGAAACCGGTGTGTCTTTAATGTTGTACACATCGACGTCGGTGCATTGTGTTCTTATAAACACACTTCCAAAACAGTATAAAACACCATACGGTGCTCTATGTCAACAAGGAGCACTGGTGCGTTATATGTTAACCAGCACATCGATTAACATAGAAAAATTAATAAAAATCCTCTAGTGCTAGTTTTTGTAGAATCTGGTGTCGTAGAGGGGGCGGTGCAGCCTATTCTTATAAGCGCACTGCGCAAACAGGGGACCACCGTACGGTGCTCTCTGTCAACAAGGAGACCCGGTGCGTTATATGTTAAATGGTGCACCGATTAACACATAAAATAAAATAAAAATTTGCCAAACTGTACGTGCGCAGTGCGCTACAATGAAATAGCGCACTGGTGCCCTATTTTACATATGGCGCACAAATTTAAAAAAATAAATAAATAAAATAAAATAGAATAATATGTTTTTAAATTTTTTTATAAAACTGTACATGCACGGTGCGCTAGTTTACGCAGGGCGCACCAGTTAAAAAAATTCACATAAGGGTCGACATGGATTGGGACCCGACTATGCAAGTCGTCTCATGGTTTAGATGTCATAGGCCTATATATATAGCAATACAAACCCTATAAATCTAAAATGAAAAGCCATAATTCTAAAATCACAGAAACAGGAAGAAGCAAGGGCAGAAACAAAAAGAATGAAGGGTTTAGTGTAAAATGGATTTTTTTTTTTAACTGCATAAAAAATAGTGCAAAAAATGTAAAAAAAACAATAAAATTTAATCACGAGATCATTTGAAATTCTATGCTACAGGGTTTGAATCACCAGAGGTTTCGAATTCTGTTTGTCTGAATAGTTCTGTTTGAAAGTATTTCGTTGTTCCAGAGTGCTCTCGTGCTACCTGATCTGATATGGGTAGCTAACTTGTTTTTCTATGAAAGCACCTCCCACTCAATTAAAAACAAATTAAGGATTTTGCTTATAAATGCATGTGCTGAATTGAATTCTTGATTCAGGTATATGTGTTTTAACCAGTTTAAGGCTTTATGTGTGAGTAATTAAACATTTGTTTAAGATGATTAAAAGAATCTACAACAACCATAAATTGTAGCAAATTAACCAACAACACATAAAAACAAACATAATAAAGGAGTTCACCCTCAACACTTGGGCTACGTCTCCTTGAGCCTTTGTCAATGGACTTGGCTCTTTGGGATTAAGATGGTAAATTTATTTTACTAGTTGATTCTCAACTCCAATGGTTGTATGGACTGTACCAATGGGTTTAGAATACCAAAATACCCCTGGATTGACTGCTCAATCTCTAGAAATGGACCTAGGCTCCCTTGGGCTTGACCTTTTCAGTCAATTTCCTTGAGCTTCCCTGAGCTTCTTTGTGGAACAAAATCTCCTAGAAGTCCTCTTCTGCTCCTGAAACTTGTTTTATTGTCTTCATCACATATTAATCATCCAAAATAGGCAATTCATTCGCTCATAATGAACACAGGCTCCCCATTCTATGCCTCCAACACCTGGTGGCACTTGGCTCTCTGAAAACTTCCCTGTAGCATCTCAGCCTTCAGAAGTCTCCAAATTATTCTACAAACCCCATCATTGGATTCATAAGGTTCAAGATAGTCATAAATGACTATTGTTTTCCTGAGAATGGTCTCTGGCTTCTTTGGCTAGGCCTCATTCTCCTACTGGCTCTTGGTGGCCCTAGTGGCCCTTGGAACTTCTCTGAAGAAAAATCACGCTCATAACTCCTCAGCTGGCTCTACAAACCTCACCAATGTCTCGAGAATTCACAAATTCATTAATAATGACTCTTCCTTTTCTCATAATCATCGAAAAAATTGAGCCTTCTACACTTTTTCCCAATATCTCGTAGGAAAACTCCAATAAATGTGGAGAACTCCAGTTAACTGGAGTTAGATTAGGGATGACCTCCAAATTTGGCACGCTCTTATCCACTCCGCCAATAAATTCATGCATTAAAAGTTACGGTTAGGGCAGTGGCTTATGCGTTAGCGGAAACAGCAGAATACCATATCGGAGTTTCATTATACATACATACGTTTGCAATCAACATCGAATCCCTTTTACAGGACTTCGCAATATCAAAAAAATTTGCAACCATAATACAAGGTACATCGTAGATCACATGTCGCGGAATATAACAATACCTTTAACGTTTAAACAATACAAGTGTCGACGCGAAGTTGCAATCGCATCGCCACATCACAATTCGACCGAAATACCTTTTCGCAAATCGCGAATGTTAACAATTTGCAATACCGCCACTTTACTGACTTTGCAAACCGCAAAAATACATTATTTCTATCGCATATGATATGCGATCTAATCGCATCGCATACTAAATAGTTTATCATGCAAAATTATTATCCATAACCACAGAAATTTGTGATATGCACTCAAGCGCTATATCGACATGTGGCTCCTCTCGCATCATCGCATCGTCACTTATTTATTTAATTTGTGATGCATTCCATGTAAATAAAACCATTTCCGATTGTGATGCACACAATCTCTCCTGTTGCGATTTAAACTCTCTACCGTTGATCTATCACTACTGCTTTTGTGATCTAATCACCACCATTCTACCCTTGTTGTTGACTAGATCACGACCGTCTGTTCCACCTGCAATGTTTCCGCAGTTTTGCAATCCCTGATTCTATATGCAGAGTTCAAGACTCCATGACAACCACCAATTCGGATCCCACTCTGCTGGTCGATCCAGTTCTGAACTTGTTTTGGAAAGCAATCAGTAGCCCATAACTCAACCATACGAACTCAGAATTTGATGAAACGAGTTGTGTTGGAATCTTGGTGACGAGCTCTACGCTCTCGTCTTGGTTTGAATAATTTTTGAACGCTTTGAAATTTTATCTAATCCTTAGGCCTTGATCCCAATCTAATCACTCCTTCACACTAACGAGCTTTTGGACACACAAAAGCTTATGATTATTTGCCTTGAGTTTCAACACTTTGCTACTTTTAAGTTGTATCAACTGATTTTTCTTTACAAGTCTCTTTGGCAATCACCCTGACATGCCTTGCACCGCAACTGGCTATGTCTCTTAACCACTGCTCTCTGGTTGTTGCTGACCCACTTCAGCATTGTTGGCTGCTATAAACTGATGCATACCCTATTGTACCATTGTTCTCTCTATTTTCTTGGCAAATTGTTAGCCTTCCCACTGAGAATGAAGTCCCTCTTGCAACTATGGCATACAATATTCTTCTTGGAAATCCACTTTCCAAATTAAGCTCGCAAGATGAGTGAACTCTTGTCATCAACAAAAACACCAGCTTGTTCTGCAATGGCTGCAAAACACCTTGCATCTTTTCCACTTCTTCACTGAATGGACCAAAAATTCCTGCAACATCTTGTCACAAGAACACACGATCAATCTTGAAAATAAAATCTTATGCAAGAATTTAAATGAAGACCACCTCTTTTTGCTTCTTCAAAGCACTGATTGTCACCTTCCTGTAACATCACATACATGGCTATCCTCTTGCACATTGGTGTATCCAATTATCGACTCACAATCGACAAACACCCTCGACTAAAACATAAGTTGTGCATATACCTATTTACAATGAACCTATTTACAAGTTCGCCATTTACACATACAAACTCGTGCATATTTACACTTTCAACTCTTCCTTTCAAGTACAAACAAGTACATAATCCCAAAATGTATGGGTGACTATAAGAGTTGAACTGAATGATATTGCTGCAACATAAGTGAGTAACATGCCCATCTTTTACACCTCCACGGCAAAATTGTGCAACAAAAAGAAATGCCTTCAACTGAACAGCATTCACATGCAATCTTGCATCATACAAGTTGTGATAATCTGCTGCAACTTGTCATACTTTCAACAGAAATTTAGGCATACATAAGGCTAAAATTTTCATCTATGTAAAAAGTGAATGCATGCCTTACTTGGTCAAGAAATTAAGCCATTTCTTGCCAACCCACTTCAATGGTGATTTTTCCTACTGAACATCTTCATCTTTTGAATCATTGGGACTCACATCGATGATGGAATCACTGGTCACATTCTCGCCATTCTTTTTATATTCTTGCTTCATGTGCTTGGGATGAGTGGTTGGATGCAGTGTCCAACATTGGGCAATGAGATGTCCCTTTTTCTGGCAATGTGTGCAAATATTTTGCATCTTCTGTGCAAGTCGCCTTCGCTTCGATTGTTTCCTGTATGATTTCATTCTCTTCCAGCATTTTGAAACTTCATGGTTACACAAACCACAATAGGAACAACAAATCTCTCCCATTCATGAATGCAGATTTGTCATGCTTAACATAATCATAAAAAAAAACATTATTATAGGAATAATTATACCTTGAATGATTCTTTGAATGTTCATCTCTTTCACCTTCTTAAGAAGATGAACTTGAAGAGGTTCCAGCTCTCTTTTGAAGACCAACAACATTGTTCATGTCCTTAGAGCTATCACAACTCTCTTGTTCGCCATAAGCTGCATGTCTAAAAGCATCTTGCTGCAACATGGGTTTCAAACAATTGCATTCATATTGATTGGAAACTTTGCATGTTTGAGGATTTGAACCTGCAACAAAAGTTCTTCTTGGAACTGTTTCAAGTGCCTTCATGGCTGTAGATTTTTCGCCATAAGGTTTTCCATAGCCTAGACCAAACTTCTTAGGCCTTTCCTCAATCATAATAGGCTCAACCATGCCTTGTACATGTTTTCCTAGACCCTTGCCTTCATATCCCATTTTTAACATCAATTTGGACCCTATACCTCTAGTGTGTTTTTCAAATGAACCTACACATCTATCTGAAAAGGAATTTGAAGACAAATTTGAATGATTTACCTCTACTTCAAGCATGTGTTTGGTTAAGGTTTCTTGGGCATGATGGAGCTACATCTCCATCTCATGCATTCTTTGAAGAAGTCCTTATTTCCTCTGCTTCATAGCAACCAATTTCTCATGAAGTCTAGTGCTTTCCCTTACATCTTCATACAAACTTTGCACCATCTCCTTCAGGATGTAGAAGTCCCACTTCATCTCTTTATCAAAGAGTCTTGCAAAGGAGGAGGATTTAGAAACATCACTTGATGAAGTTGTCATCACTATGTAAATGAATTAAAGAACTTAAACAACAATTCACAAAGCTTCAAAAACAATTGACAAAGCTTCTTAACAATACGGCTGTAGATTCAAGGTCTTCTCTGCAGCTTGTATCTCTTCTTCAAGCAGCCTCTTTTGCAAACAATCCCTCTTGTGCTTCAAGTGTTTTCTTAAGGTCCTTTGAGTAAGGAGGATGCTTTCAACCTTCTTCCTTCTTATGGACTTAGCTAGCAGTAGCTCCCCTTCACCTCTATAAAACTCAAACTTGTAAGCATCACTCAATTTGCAAACAGTTAAATTATTTTCATTGTTAAACACTCTTCAAGTCAAACAAGCAAGCAAGTAACCTTGTGCTCTGTCAAGCAAGCAACCTAGTGCTCTGTCAAGCAAGAAACCTAGTGCTCTGATACCAACCTGATTTGATATGGGTGTCTAACTTGTTTTTCTATGCAATAGCCTCCCACTCAATTAAAAACAAATTAAGGATCTTGCTTATACATGCATGTGCTGAATTGAATTATTGATTCAGGTGTATGTGTTTTAACTGGTTTAAGGCTTTATGTGTGACTAATTAAACATTTGTTTAAGATGATTAAAATCATGTACAACAACCATAAATTGCAGCAAATTAACCAAAAACACATAACAACAAACATAATAAATGAGTTCACCCTCAACACTTGGGCTACGTCTCCTTGAGCCTCTGTCAAGGGACTTGGCTCTTTGGGATTAAGAAGGTCAATTTCTTTTACAAGTTGATGCTAAAATCCAATGGTTTTTTAGATTGTACCAATAGGTTTATAATACCAAAATAGCCCTGGATTGATTGCTCAATCTTTGGAAATGGACCTAGGCTCCCTTGGGCTTGACCTCTTCAGTTGGTGTCCTTAAGCTTCCCTGAGCTTTTGTGTGGTAAAAAATCTTCTATAAGTCCTCTTATACTCTTGAAACCTATTCTAATGTCTCAAGCACATATAAATCATCCAAAATAGGTTTTTCATTCGCTCAGAATAAACTCAGGGTCCCCGTTCTATGCCTCCAACACCTGGTGACACTTGGCTCCCTGAAAAATTCCTTGTAGCATCTCAGCCTTTAGAAGTATCCAAATGCTTCTGAAAACCCCATCATTGGATTCAAAAGGTTCAATATAGTCATAAATGACTATTGGTTTCCTGAGAATGGCCTCTAGTTTCCCTGGTTAGGCCTCATTCTCCTGCTAGCTCTTAGTGGCCCTAGTGGCCCTTGGAACTTCTCTGAAGAAAAATCACACTCATAAGTCCTCATTTGGCTCTGCAAACCTCACCAATGGCTCTAGAATGCTTGAATTAGTCTAGAATGACACTTTCTTTTCTTAGAATCATCGAAAAAATTGAGCCTCCTACACTTTTCCCAATATCTCCTAGGAAAACTCCACTAAATGTGGAGAACTCCAGTAAACTGGAGTTAGATTAGGGCTGACCGCCAAATTTGGCGAGCCCTTATCCACTCCACCAATAAAGCCATCATTGAAATTTATTGTTAGGGTGGTGTCCACATGCGCACCCCCAAACGTTAAGTGGCTTATGCGTTAGCGAAAATAGCGGAATACCATATCATAGTTTCATTATACATACATACGTTCGCGATCAACATCGGATCCCTTTTACGGGACTTCGCAATATCAAAAAAATTCGCAACTATAATACAAGGTACATCTCAGATCGCACGTCATGGAATATAACAATACCTTTAACGTTTAAACAATACAAGTGCCAACGCAAAGTTGCGATCGCATTGCCACATCGCAATTCGACCAAAATACCTTTTCACAGATTGTGAATTTTAACATTTCTCAATACCGCCACTTTACTGACTTCGCAGATCACAAAGAATACATTATTTTTATCACATACGATATGCAATCTCATCGCATCACATACTAAATAGTTTATCGTGTGAAATTATTATCCATAACCATAGAAATCTGTGATATGCGCTTAAGCGCTATATTGACACGTGGCTTCTCTCGCATCATCGCACCGCTGCTTATTTATTTAATTTGCGATGTCTTCCATGTAAATAAAACCATTTCTGGTTGCGATGCGCACAATCTCTCCTGTTGCGATTTAAACTCTCTACCGTTGATCTCCCATTGTTGCTTCTGCGATCTAATCACCACCGTTCGTCCCTCGCTGTGGACTAGATCATGACCGTCCGTTCCACCTGCAACATTTCTGTGGTTGTACGATCCCCGATTCTATATGCAGAGTTCAAGACTCCATGCCAGCCACCAATTTAGATCCCACTATGCTGGTCGATCTGGTTATGAACCTGTTTTGGAAAGCGATCAACAGGCCATAACTCAATCATACGAACTCAGAATTTGATGAAATGAGTTGCGTTGGAATCCTGGTGACGAGCTCTACGCTCTCGTCTTGGTTTGAAGCATTTTTTAGCACTTTGAAATTTTAGCTAATCCCTAGGCCCTGATCCCAATCTGATCACTCTTGCTCCAAGTATGTCTCGTGCAAATATCTGGTTGAATTTTTTTGCAAAAATAGCAAAATAATGAAAAGTGTTGTATTTAAAGAATTTTTTATGAAATTAGATTTTCAAAAATATTTTTCGCCCATTTTTCAATTTACCGTTTTTTTTTTCACTTTAAAAAAATAAAGCTATTTTTTTTATTATTTGCGGCTATTCGTCATTGGTGCGGCAATTAATAGCACCGCACTGGCGCGTCAGTTAATAAAACGACACCGATGTGCAGTAACTAAAACGCACCGGTGCGATTATCTGTACATTAGAACCGATAACAATAAGTCCATTTTTAAGGCACCGAAATTACTTTTAGGTTTGTACACCAAAATTTATTGTTGATTTTACTCAGATGCAGGGAGAAAATATCATAATTATATTGAATGGACAATTCTTAAAAATCCAACTCGTTCCATAATATTTCTCAAACTCCATTGCGAAGTTCTCCCTGTCTATCTCAAGACGTAATATTTACTTCAGATTTTATTTATATTTTCATTATCTAATTGAATTTATGTTTTTTATCCATGTCAATCGGCTTAATAAAATTTATAATGTATACAAATTTGCAAGTTCATGCATATTCAGAATCGAATTCAGATGCACAAAATATGAAAACAGCGCCAAAACGTTGAAAACTCTTATCAGGAGCAGTATACCGCAAGGCGCATTTTGTCGATGAAAATGGACAGCCGCTTCACCCTGCCAATTGTAACAATATTGTATCTTCTAGCCACAATATCGGGACAATGATGGTAATAATAATTGTTTGGTATATTAATGTAATTATTTCAAGGTGAAACCAATTAATCATTGTCAACGTTCTTACTAATTGATATCATATATTTTTTACTAATCATGTTCAAATATATTTTTTGAAATTATTAGGATTCTAGTGATGATGAGCGACCTACCTACCATCTTTCGTTGCACCCCACGACAATGTCAAATCAAGAGAAGGCTGAATTAAGAGAAAAAATCAAAGAGGAATGATACCAAGAATGGTTGAATCAACCATCGATTCAATTCCCACCATGTCCAGATTCACCAATTAGGAATGACTACAGCAATAGTAGTTCTTCACAAGCTAGCAATGGAGGCAATCAAATAGAGGTTGGTATGGATGACTACTTAAGGGATACGACTGCCATGGAGATAATGTTGTTAGATGCATTCCAAAACGATGATAAGCTAGGGGATGATGCTAATATCACTGACACCTTTTTCGAAAGGCTTAAATTTGCTTCCACCACCCCTCTCTTTAGACCTAGCGGTTAGTCAAAGTCTACCCAGTTAGGGAAAACTATGTTACTGTACAACTTGAAAGAAAATTTTGGCTTGTTGAATGCACGTTTATTGGAAATTTTGAGTTAAGTTACCATTAAGTCCTCCCTTATATAATTTTGAGAAATATAATCACACAATGAACATTACATATGATCAATTTTATGAACGTTAATAATTATATCGACATTAATGTACATTTAACATTTTCCATGATCACCAACTACATATTATTCAAAGATAAGGTTATTCTAAGTGATAATGTCTTGCCCGGTAGTTGCGAAGAGGCAAAGAAATTGTTGAAAATGTTTGGTGTTGAGTAAATATCATATTATATCATGCATGTCCAAATGATTGTATTCTATATAGAGGAGAATATGCAGATAAAGAGATATGTCTGAAATGTGGGCATGACAGGTATGATAAATAAAAAAATGAGGGTAAATCACGTGGTCCTCCTTCTAAGATACTGAGGCACATGCCTATAATCCCAAGGATTCAAAGGCTCTTTCGTTGCAAATAATTAACTATGTTGCAGCGATGGCATGCCTCACACAGAAGTGAGTTGGGAGTTATGTGAATCCCAACTGATTCAATAGCCATAAAGCATATAGAGGATACATGGCCCGAAAAATTCAGGGATGAAGTACGAAGTCTACGACTTATCATAGCCATGGATGGCGTCAACCCATATTCCCTCCAAAACACCAAATATTTTTTTTGGCGTGTAGTAGTGATCAATAACAATATCTCCCCATGGTTGTCCGTGAAGAATGAACATCTTATGTTGGCTCTCATAGTCCCTGGTAGAAGACAAGTGAAGAATATGGATGTCTACTTACAACCAATGGTAGATGAATTGAAGGAATTATGGGATGGGATAAATGTATACGATGTATCAAGACCCATCGCAGCAGAGAGGAGTTTTACATTGTATGGCATATGTGCTTACACGACACATGGTTATCTAGGCTTAAGAGTTTGCTCTCGTAAATTACATGTTTATTGATTTTTTTATATACATAACAATATTCTTTCACATATTAGTTATTTAATTCGTTGTAATTTTTCTGATCTTCATGATATTCTTTAATGCTCCATGCATATAAATTGTATACAATAATCTCGCAGGTCTTGTAACAAAAGGGTATTTTGGATGTAAATGTTGTGGACCTTCTCTGAAAGCTAGATGGTCCAACGACCTACGAAAGCTAGTGTATGACTGCTCCAGGGTATTCCTCCCAGAAGAACACCCTTACATAAGATAAACATCTCCTTTCAATGGTAAACGAGAGAGAAACCAAAGGCCTCCAATAACGACACCAACTGAATGGCTTAGAGCACATGAGAGAGAGAAGGAGAAGGATTTAATAGAAATGTTTGATTCAAATGGGGAGCCTATGTTCGATGATCCATAGTTCTTCGACACCTATGCTGAGAAATTTCCCATTTGGATGAAAGGGAAATCTATCTTTTATAACCTCCCATGTTGGGAGTGTTAGACTCCTATACCAATAGGTGTCATTTTTCATGATTGACTTGTTGAACTATGCAATATGTTCAAACCTTTTTCTTGTTGCAAAGGTGTTCCATATTCTTATAAAAAAAAAAAAAATTATAAAATCAAATCAAATCAAATCAAAAAATCAAAAAATTTAAAAAATGTAAAGAGGGTATACCCTAAAAGAAAAATCAAAGGGTGAAAGAATAAAATTGGTCAAAAAAGTGAAAGAAAATGAACCCCACCAAAAGATAGACCAGGAAAGTGTGCAAGTCTAAATGCCACTACTATTTCATTTTCTGTAATAAGCAATTGTGTGCAGATTGTCAAACTTTTGCCACAATTTATGAATAGTCAAACAGTTTAAGCTTGGCTAGTTCATCTTTCAATTTTTATGTTTTAGAGATAGAGAATAAAATCTGACCAAACTGTTTAATCTTGGCAGATGAGTATGTTGAATCTTTAATTAAACTGAGAGGGGGGGGGTGAATCAGTTTAATACATACATAAGCCTTTTAAAATTTTCACCTAAATTATTTACAGCTTAATATGTGAACAAATTTCCTATTTGCACCTACAATATTAATTAAATGTGACACCATACTTATGTTGAGAGCAGCAAGCAATTAAGCAACGATTGAAATAATCACATCAACACATAAGAACAGTATATAGAGATCAACATGTAAGTGGAAACCCATAAAAGGAGAAAACCACATCTTATTATTGTTGTGATGCAAAGGCAAGCTCCAACTCCCTCTCCCCACTCAAGCTTTTCCGCAGCACCAACCCACATGGAGGATCCTACCTCAATTCTCAGGCTACAACTCGCAAGGAAGCACCAACTCCCTAATTTTCTGCGTATACCAACCCACAGGAGGCTCCAACCTCAACAAATTATTAACTCCATTTACCATCAAGTCGTTAAATGGATAAAAAGCTCCAACTTCCTCAATTTATCAAATTGAATGGTTGCTGATTTACTTCAGATATCAGCTCTGTTCTGTAGCTTCTCCTTTTGCTCTTCTTCTCTTAATCTTCTCTGCTTCATTCTTCTATACTTTGCATTCTCTATATTTGTTCTATCTTCCTCTTGAGCTTATCAAATTGATATTATATATAGAAATTCTCACATGATTGTTTGTATTTCACAAGGAATTTGGAGTGAACAGTCATGACTCTTTGGCTTCTGTCTTCTTATTCCTTTTTCCAACTCATTTTTAGAATTACTACAATATGTACAAATTTCCATGCTACAGTGGGATTTTGTCTTTTCCTTAGGATACTTTCCTTTGCATCACAAACAACAAAAAAATTAAATTACATCATTTACATTCACATTTTTAATCACATATTTCAATATCACTTAGCTCCTTTCCTGGATTTTGGCTTTACTAGATTTGTCTTTTCCTGCTGCTGTTAAGAACCTGTTCTGCATGCTATTTTTTCACTTTCATCTGCATATTCCCTGTTTTCTGTGCTTATTCATGTTCTCGGGCTGCCTGTCTACATTCTCTGTTCATATATGAGTTAAACATAATGGTTTGAAAATCACATTACATTTTCAGTTCATCCAACCTTATTCTCTTTTTCATTTTTCAATATTTCACGAATCAGGTAAATGCATCCCAAAATTTCATCATTTCAACAATTTTCCCAATCCTGTGAAATTCCCACTTCTCTTTAATTCACGCTCGGCAAATTCAATTAAATAAACAAGTCCGGTTTATCTAAATTCAAAAGGATTTAGATATTAAGTCCATACCTCGTATAATTATAACCCCGACAATCTCTTATATGTACATATGCACTAACTTCAAGATACAATCCCTCATACCCAACATAATAGTTGACTATTGAACCATATAATTTAACCCTCTGTAAACACATGTAGTAAACCCAAATAATAAGGCTTCCACGCTATGCGTATTAAACCTTCAGTCTTTTAACTACGCATATAAATCTTAATTCATATGGTACCCACTTGGAAAATTTAAACATTAATGAAATATTTTCGCATATATTCCCTCGGACCTCATAAAGCGTCGAATAACATTAATAAACCAAATTCATATATATATGACTCCGCCGGGGCCCGCAATTCAATCAAACGAATGCATCCGTACCTGGCTTAACCTCCGCACACCTTAGTTAAACTTCGAGCAAGTTCTGCGAATGATCGTCGTCGGATATCGAGCCTCCAGATCAACGGTGTGTATCGATTTCGCTCGATGTCTTCAGTTGATGTATAACGCGCGAAGGCGCACTTTAAAGGGCAGTTTTGAAATGGGTCCCTTGCCACGTGTCGATTCCTGTATGGAATCGCTCCAATTCAGAAAATACCACCTGCTCCAGAAAAGCGGTGCGAAATGGCAGGGTGGTTTTCGGCAATCCGCGTTCATTGTTCATTTGGTCGTGGTTCCGTTCTCCACTCCAGGTTCCGGTCTGACTTTATTATGTACCAGGGTTCTATCAAATGTATAACGCACAGTTCTATTTCTCTGTGCTCCCAAGGTTCTGTCACCCCGAATCATCAGCCTCCAATTCGGCTCTCACCACCGTGGTTGATCTAGGAATGGGATTCCTTTCCGGCCTTTCTGCGCTTTGATAATCACCATAAACACGTTAACCCTGGACATGAACTCAACTTCTCACTACGTCTGAGCAGGGAACTCCTCCAATTTTCAACTGACCTCCATAATCCCTCACGAGGATTCATACCAACATTCGAACAGAATTCTGATATGGTCGGTCTCTCCTCGCATGACCATTAAATATTCACTAGATATAAAAAACGTGTGTTGTGGCGCCAAGGTAAATATAGTTTCACAGTCTTATCCCTCTAATTTCTTCTACAGGTATGGCTAGGCATACTAAATAATTTCATTGACATAAATTTATTTCAATCCCATGTAGATTCACTATCAACTTGGTTGTACAGAAATTTGCTACCATTCATCCAGAACTCATATGTTCCTGAAGCTCCTCTAAAACTGCCTCTTCTTCATGTCTCATGCCTTATGAATAGTTTAGGTGCTGCTCCTGTCTTTACCTTTGACATCAATGACAACATTTCCAACAATCTCCCCCTTTGGCATTGATGGCAACACCCCCACCAATAATCCTATGCTTCTTCTGCTTTCCTTTTAGAAGTCCCTTTTTGCTTTTCCTGCCCCTTTGACATCAATGGCAAAGGGTTGCTCATTTCCTAGTTTGCTTTCTACATTTCCTCTCTCTGAGTTATGTTTAGGCCCTCTTCTACTGACTTTGTACCATGCTGCTCCAGACTGATATATAAGACTGGTTGAGAGAACACTTTGAAGATTATCGATCTTGAATATACACTTGGTGTTCTTTTGCCTTAATCCTTTGATCCTGAGGACCTGTATTATACTTTCCCTGTTGGCTGATCTCCCCCTGGACTGATATGTTCGTTTTTGTTCTCCCCCTGAACCTGTGCTTTCTCTTTATTTCAGAGAGTAGCATCAACAGATACTACCCCTAGTATATCTCTTAAATATTCAAATGGTTCTCTTGCAAATGGTTTGGTAAATATATCTGATGTCTGTTATTTTGTTGGTACATACTCCAGTTTTACTGTTTTCTGAGCTACTTGTTCTCGGAGAAAATGATACTTGATTGGAATATGTTTGGTTTTTGAATGAAGCACAGGATTTTTAGATATACTTATCGCACTTGTATTATTACATTTGATTGAGATAGGTTCATTAATGCTTACCTTCATGTCTTGAAGAGTTTGCTTCATCCACATGACTTGTGTACAACATGTTGTTGCTGCTATATATTTTGCTTCAGCTGTAGACAGAGAGATGGATGTTTGTTTCTTGCTTAACCATGCCACTAGACTTTTTCCTAGATAGAAAGCACCTCCACTTGTACTTTTCCTGTCATCAACACAACTGGCCCAATCTGCATCTGTGTATGTTGTTAAAGTGAAGCTTTTGCCTTTAGGATACCAAAGTCCATACTGTGTTGTTCCTTGTAGATATCTGAGTATTCTTTTTACTACCAGAAGATGGTTTTGTTTAGGTGCTGCTTGATATCTTGCCACTAGTCCTACTGCTAGCATGATGTCTGGTCTTGAAGCTGTCAAGTACAGCAGGCTTCCTATCATGGATCTGTAGAGTTTTTTATCTACATCTGCAGACCCATCATCAGCACACACCTTGCATCCCGTGATCATGGGGGTTGTCACTGGTTTGCAGTCCTCCATTTTGAATTTTTTCAGCATTTCTTTTAAGTAATTTTCTTGAGAAATGAATGTGCCTGTGTTCTTTTGCTGAATTTGCAGTCCCAAGTAGAAACTGAGCTCTCCAATCATAGACATTTCAAACTTTGTTTTCATCTCATCAGCAAACCCTTTTGCTAGTTCATCTCTGTTGCTTCCAAACATAATGTCATCAACATATACTACAACAATCAGGAGTTCATTTTCATGGGTTTTTATGTATAGATTGTTGTCTACTCCACCTCTCTTAAAACCTTGTTTTTGCAAATATTTATCCAACCTTGAGTACCAAGCACGAGGAGCCTGTTTTAGTCCATATAGGGCCTTCTTCAGTCTGCACACATAGTCTTCTTTGTCTGTCAATGAGAAGCCTTCTGGTTGTTCCATGTAGACTTATTCTTCTAAGTCTCCATTCAGAAATGCAGATTTTACATCCATTTGATATACTTTGAAGTTTTGATAGCATGCAAATGCCAGGAACATTCTGATAGCTTCCATTCTGGCTAC
This sequence comes from Pinus albicaulis, assembly GCA_034641835.2. Classification (NCBI taxonomy): domain Eukaryota; kingdom Viridiplantae; phylum Streptophyta; class Pinopsida; order Pinales; family Pinaceae; genus Pinus; species Pinus albicaulis. Next base: position 465,637,413 of record CM076569.1, read on the forward strand.
AGGGGCAAAGGTTTCATCGTAATCAAGTCCTTCAATTTGTGAGTATCCTTTGCAGACCAGCCTGGCTTTATTCCTGATTACTTGTCCTTGCTCATTCATTTTGTTTTTGAATACCCATTTTGAGCCTATGAAATTCTTCTCAGCAGGTCTAGGAACTAGTTCCCAGGTATTGTTCTTCTCAATTTGGTCCAATTCTTCATTCATTTCTTTTACCCAATACTTGTCCTTGTTGGCTTCTTCAAACTTCTTTGGTTCTATTTGTGATAACATGGCTATGTATACTTCTTATGTCTGTTCAGTTAGATGCCTTCTTGTTTGCACTCCTACACTCTTGTCTCCTATGATTTGATCTTCTGGATGGTTCTTTTGAGTGTATATTGAGGGGGTTTTTGAGTTCAGTTCAGCATTTTCTGATGTTTTGTTTGTTTCTTCATCATCTTGGTCCTCTTCTTCATTATTTTCAGGATGGCTGCTGCAGTCTATATCTCTTGTCTTGTTTGGAAGTTCTTCATCAATACTTTCTACAATTTTTCTAAGAGTCTTGTTGTAGCATCTGTATCCTTTACTCTTGGATGCATATCCTAAGAGTATTCCTTCATCTGCTCTTGCATCAAATTTCCCCAGATTTTCATCATTGTTCTTTATGTATCACTTGCTGCCAAAGACTCTAAAGTGCTTGATTGATGCAGGTTTACCATGCCATAGCTCATAAGGTGTCTTGTCACTGTTAGGTCTTAAATGAGCTTTGTTTAGAATATGTACTACTGTGTGTACAGCTTCTGCCCAAAAGGTTTGAGTAATGTTACTCTCTTGCATCATAGCTCTGGCCATTTGTTGTACAGACCCGTTTTGTCTCTCTGCTACTCCATTCTGCTGAGGTGTCCCTGCAATGGTAAATTGTTGTTTTATTCCATGTTCATTACATAGGTCTGCAAAGTCGTAATCTATGAATTCTCCTCCTTTATCTGATCTGATACATTTTAGCTTGCATCCAGTTTGATTTTCTGCTAATGCTTTGAATGTCTTAAACTTTTCTAGTGCTTCTGATTTGTTCTTGAGAAAAGCAACCCAAGTCATTCTGGAGAAATCATCTATTATCAGCATGAAGTAGGATTCTCCACTTGGTGTCTTGGTTCTAGAAGGTCCACACAGATCCATGTGCACAAGCTGGAGGGGTCTTCTTGTTGATAGCTCATCTTTAGATTTAAAGGATGTGCGAGTCTATTTCCCCAATTGACAAGATTTTCATATGGTATTTGAAGGTCTTTTTATTTCTAGCATATCTCTGACAGCTTTCTTCTTGCTCAGTCTAATGATATGGTCGAAACTGAGATGTCCCAATCTCCTATGCCATAACCATGACTCCTCAAGTTTGCTAAGATGGCAGGCTTCATCTTCTTCTTTCACTATGTACACATTACTCTCTGTTCGAACACCTTTGAGTAGAGTCCTTCCTGTTGTGCTTGACCTGACTACACAATCTTATGCTCTAAAAAGAACTTCACAGCCTTTGTCACACATCTGACTGAAACTCAATAAATTTGCTTTCAGTCCATCCACAAATAGTACATCTTGGGCCTTTCCTCTGCCATTGTCTATGCTGACTGGGCCTTTTCCCCTGATCTTTCCTGATTTATCATTGCCAAAAGTAACATTGCCAGATTTATTTTCATCAAGAGTTATAAACTTGCTTCTGTCTCCAGTCATGTGTTTAGAGCAGCCACTGTCCAAATACCACTGGATTTTCAGATCTTGAGCAGTTAGAGCCAGGTCACACTTATTCTCCTTCTTTTTCCACTGGAGGCATCCTTCTGTTTGATATATTTTGTGAGGTGATGAATTGCATCATTTTAGAGGACATTTGGAAGGCATATGTCCAGCTTGATTGCACATAAAGTATTTGATCATAGTTTTTGTAGAATTGTGAGTATGAGCAGACTTTCTTTGATTCATAAACCTCCTTGAAGTGTTGAAAATCAATCTTTGTCCATACTTTCTACACTCAATGATTTTATGGCCAAATTATTTTCAATAAAAGCAGTAACCATAGAAACAACTTGCATACCTGATGTGAGGCTGTCTTCTCCAGTTGTTCATTTGAGACAGTCTCTTTACTATTTGCATCTTTAGCTGGTTTGAATTTCTCCTCTTTGCATGACAATATGTAGCAATGTGTCCCAGCTTGTGGCAGACATAACAGGTGGCATTCTTCATAGGAGGCAAGAATTTCCTTTGATGGTTTCCAAATTTGATATAATCAGGAGTATATGATCCTTTCTCTGTTGTCTTAGTATTTGTTGCAATCTTTGTTATTAGAGGTTTCTTCAGGTCTCTGTCTTTCTCATTACATGTTTCTTCCTTTGTAGGAATTATTTGAGCTTCTTCATCAGCCTTCTTTCCTTTCACAAAAATTATATTTTTGTTTTCCTTTTCTTTGCCTTTACTTGATTCTCCTTCATAGCCTATCCCAGTTTTTATTAGAGGAGATCTTTGAGCATCCAAGATTTCATTCAACTTACCAGAGCTTGTCATTTGAGAAGGGTATATAGACACTTTATGTTGGGCACTTCCTAATTTCTTCCTCAGACATACAATTTCTTCTTCCAGCTTCTCGTGTTCTCGAGTTTTATCCTTGATTTGTTGAAGTAACATATCTTCAATCTTCTTGGCTTCTTCAAGCTTTACCTTCAACTGCATGAGGACTTATGAATTTTGTTCTTCTTTCACATATTTGAGGAGAATATATTTTTGTTTTCTACATTTTATTTTGATTCTGTCAATCTCCTCCAGGGCACTTCTTAGCTCCCCCTCAAGGTCAACTTCACCTTCTTCTTCATCTTCTAGTAAGAGTCCTTCAAGTTCTTCTATGGCCATTAGTAAAAATTCAGAGGTTCCTTCTTCTCCTGAGGATTCATCTGAGTCTTCAGATGTACTGCTGTCTTGTTGAGCATAGAAGGATTTTCTGCTGAATTTCTTTCCTTTCTGCCAGTTCTTTGATGTGTTTTTCTCTGATTCTTGAGATTGATTTCTTACTTTCTTGTGAGGACACTTAATAGCATAATGTCCAACTCTTCCACAGTTAAAGCATTTGAAGGGTAGTTTACCTTTGTATCTGCCTGAGCCTCTATCTAGTTTCTTGACAAATTTAGCTTCTTCTTCATCAGAGCAAGAGCATATGTCTTCTTTTTCTTCTTTCTTCTTTTCTGTTTTAAAAGATGCTTCCCTCGTACTTGGCTTCTTCTGTGGGAGCCTCATCTCATATGCTGTTAGATTTCCAAGTAGCTGGTTCATGGTTAAGGTCTCCCAATCAGCTGTCTCTTCTATTGCAGACACCTTGGGATTAAATTTGGATGGGAGTGATCTTAGAATCTTTTGCACAGCTATACTTTCTGGCATGGTTTCTCCAAGAGCTTTCATATTGTTAACAATTTCTGCAACTTTTAAGAAGAAGCTGCCAATATCTTCATCATCATTCATTTTTAAATTTTCAAACTGGGCTCTATATATTTGAAGTTTGGCAGTCTTTAACTTTTTATTTCCCTCATGGATATTCTCTAGAGTGTCCCACATATCTTTGGCAGTCTTACTGTGCATTATTTTGATGAACTCAGCTTCACATAGTCCATTTAAGATTGCATTCATTGCTTTTGCATTAGCTACAAAGCTTTGTTTAGCTTCTTTCTCTGAATCAGTTGACTTTGTGACATATCCAAATTCCACAGCATCCCAAACTTCTAATCCTAAAGACATTATATATGCTTTCATTCTGATTTTCCAAAAGGCATAATTTGCACCTGTAAAGAAAGGGGCTTTATTGGTTGAGCTTCCTTCTTGACTAGTCATCTTGAGAGCCTAGGATCTCCTTTCAGTTGTTAACTGATATAAAAGGAACCTGCTCTGATACCAATTGTTGAATATTTAATTAAAATGAGAGGGGGGGGGGGGTGAATCAGTTTAATACATACATAAGCCTTTTAAAATTTTCACCAAAATTATTTACAGCTTAATATGTGAACAGTCTTATTTGCAGCCAATATTAATTAAATGTGACACCATACTTATGTTGAGACCAGCAAGCAATTAAGCAGATTGAAATAATCACATCAACACATGAGAAGCACACATAGAGACACCAGATATAAGTGGAAACCCATAAAGGGAGAAAACCACATCTTATTATTGTTGTGATGCAAAGGCAAGCTCCAACTCCCTCTCACCACTGTTTTTCTGCAGGCACCAACCTACAAGAGGCTCCTACCTCAATTTTGCAAGCTACAACTTGCAAGGGAAGCACCAACTCCCTTCAATTTTCTGCAGGCACCAACCTACAGGAGGCTCCAACCTTAGTCAGCTACAACTGACAGCTATCAAGATGCAACTTGATAGGGAAGCTCCAACTTCCTCAATTTATCAAATTGAATGGTTGTTGATTTACTTCAGATATCAGCTCTGTTCTGTAGCTTCTCTTTTTGCTCTTCTTCTCTTAATCTTCTCTGCTTCATTCTTATATACTCTGCATTCTCTATATTTGCTCTATCTTCCTCTTGAGCTTATCAAATTGATATTATATATAGAAATTCTCACATGAATGTTTGTATTTTACAAGGAATTTGGAGTGAACATTCATGACTCTTTGGCTTCTATCTTCTTATTCCTTTTTCCAACTCATTTTTAGAATTACTACAATATGTACAAATTTCCATGCTACAGTGGGATTTTTTCTTTTCCTTAGGATACTTGCCTTTGCATCACAAACAACAAAAAATTAAATTACATCATTTACATTCACATTTTTAATCACATATTTCAATATCACTTAGCTCCTTTTCTGGATTTTGGATTTACTGGATTTGTCTTTTCCTGCTGCTGTTAAGAACCTGTTCTGCATGCTCTTTGTTCACTTTCATCTGCATATTCCCTGTTTTCTGTGCTTATTCCTGTTCTCAGGCTGCCTGTCTACATTCTCTATTCATATATGAGTTAAACATAGTGGTTTGAAACTCACATTACATTTTCAGTTCATCCAACCTTATTCTCTTTTTCATTTTTCAATATTTCACTTAACTGTGTGTAAATGCATCCCAAAATTTCATTGCCCAATAATTTTCCCAATCTGGGAAATCTCCCACTTCTCTTTAATTCCACGCTGGCAAATTCAATTAAATAAACAAGTCTGGTTTATCTAAATTCAAAGGATTTAGATATTAATTCCATACTCCTGTATAATTATAACCGGACAATCTCTTATATGTACATATGTGCTAACTTCGCATTACAACCCTCATACCCAACATAATAGTTGACTATTGAACCATATAATTTAACCCTATGTAAACACATGTAGTAAACCCAAATAATAAGGCTTCCACGCTATGCGTATTAAACCTTCGGTCTTTTATCTACGCATATAAATCTTAATTCATATGGTACCCACTTGGAAAATTTAAACATTATATGAAATATTTTCGCATATATTCCCTCGGACCTCATAAAGCGTCGAATAACATTAATAAACCAAATTCATATATATATGACTCCGCCGGGGCCCACAATTCAATCAAACAAACGCATCTGTACCTGGCTTAACCTCCGCACACCTTAGTTAAACTTCGAGCAAGTTCTGCGAATGATCGCCGTCGAATATCGAGCCTCCAGATCAACGGTGTGTATCGATTTCGCTCGATGTATTCAATCGATGTATAACGCGCGAAGGCGCACTTTAAAGGGCGGTTTTGAAACGGGTCCCTTGCCACGTGTCGATTCCTGTATGGAATCGCTCCAATCCAGAAAATACCACCTGATCCGGAAAAGCGGTGCGAAATGGCAGGGTGGTTTTCGGCAATCCGCGTTCATTGTTCATTTGGTCATGGTTCCGTTCTCCACTCCAAGTTCCGGTCTGACTTTATTATGTACCAGGGTTCTATCAAATGTATAACGCACAGTTCTATTTCTCTGTGCTCCCAAGGTTCTGTCACCCCGAATCATCAGCCTCCAGTTCGGCTCTCACCACCGTGGTTGATCTAGGAATGGGATTCCTTTCCGGCCTTTATGCGCTTCGATAATCACCATAAACACGTTAACCCTAGACGTGAACTCAACTTCTCACTACGTCTGAGCAGGGAACTCCTCCAATTTTCAACTGACCTCCATAATCCCTCACGAGGATTCATACCAACATTCGAACAGAATTCTGATATGGTCGGTCTTTCCTCGCATGACCATTAAATATTCACTAGATATAAAAAAACGTGTGATGTGGCGCCAAGGTAAATATAGTTTCACAGTCTTATCCCTCTAATTGCTTCTACAGGTATGGCTAGGCATACTAAATAATTTCACTGACATCAATTTATTTCAATCCCATGTAGAATCACTATCAACTTGGTTGTACAGAAATCTGCTACCATTCATCCAGAACTCATATGTTCCCGAAGCTCCTCTAAAACTGCCTCTTCTTCATGTCTCATGCCTTGTGAATAGTTTAGTTCTTGCATGAGGCTTGTTTATGAAGCATCTGTGTGAAGAATGAGTTTGTTGACCAAATTTCTTGAATGGGTGAAGATCGAAACAGGGATCTTTCATATGGCCAACTCGATCACAGTGTTGGAATTTTACAATATGTTGTTGCTATTGTGGAAGAGGAGCGGAATCTAGAACAATTGTAGGTGAGCTATGATGAAGAAGTCTGGCACCCTAAAATTGAATGGGCTTGGAATAGTCTAGAATATGAAAGGACAACTCCTTGTCATATCCAAGGCTTGTTCGGTGCTTGTTGTGGACAAGCTCTTCCCAAGGTTTGGTGATGGGATTGGGAGGTGGAACTTGAACATTTACATCTGCCTACAAATCTGCGCCTTCATTAAGCACTAGATATGAATCAACTGCATCAGTATTGACTTGCTACTTATGGGAGTCTATTCCAATGTTTCGAACACAAACAGGGTTAGAATGATGACTCCACTGTTGTAATTCTGCTTGCTGAAGCTGAGATTCAAGCTGCAAAAATCAATCTTTTCATGTGCATTTTGCAGACGAATTTTAATATCCATGAGAGTGTTATTGTTGATTTTCACCATGTCATCAACAACTGAATGAGTGAGAATATTTAATAACTCTAATACATCACCAATTAGAGATATAATTCTAAAGAACTCAAAGTGACACTTCAAACACTGATTGAAACTATAAACCCATTTTATAAAAACACATTAAAGCACTCCATATGTTTTAATACACCCACTTTAAAAACAAGAACTCGACACTTAAAACACTGATTGAAACTATGAACCCACTTTATAAAAACACGTTAAAGCACTCCATATGTTTTAATACACCCACTTTAAAAACAAGAACTCGCCATATTCACTTTCCATATTTCCATGTTGATTTCATATTTTAAACCATCCACACTATACCAACTTATATAATTGATGCACACTTCATTATTATATGCACATTACATATCGATAACATATGGCTTAACATATAAAAGATTTCAAATGATTTGGAATGAAGTCTTTGCTAAATGCTTGCACCATGGATACTTTTGATACAACACATTCATATTCAAAAAATCCAACACACCAAATAAAAAATATTTAAAACATGCATAAATGGTCTCAGTATTTACCCTTGCCTCATTCCACAGACACACTGTATGGACTAGCAGTAGGAGTAGTGTGGGAGATACTGTTGGAGGCCCAATGGCAGTTGGGTGAGGATTTGAAACTCACAATGTCGATCTTGTGGACAACACCATAAATTTGCAGAATATCTGTGATTTAAATATGGTTTTTGAAGGAATCAATCAACCCTAGAGGCTACGTACTTTGATGTTGAAAAATCGTGACAAAGATGCAAATAAGTCTCGTGCTCCATTCTTTCAAATTTGACTATGAACCCAACGTTCATCGAAGATCCTCGAAGCCGGCCCAAGAGGAAATTAGATACTAAGCGAATATGAAGCGTCGTTCGAAAATGTGGGTGGAATCATATATGAAGCGGAGTTAGGATGTATGAAGTGGAGTGTGATATGAGTGGAGGTGCGAGAAGGTGGAGACTGCGCCAGGTCGGGGGCTAACCCACAACCTGGTGTGGAGGATGCACTAGATTTGGGGAGAGAGAGCGTGGAGTGTGAAAAGAGGGAGCTCAAAGGAGGAGGCAGAGCTTTGACTCAAAGAAAAGGGTCGGTCATTTCAGTGAAGAAGTAGGGTTCGTCTGAGAATGGTAGCATTGGGAACCGTAGCATTGGATCTTTTAGGAAATCGGCGACGCCACTTTCACCACCAACGTCGGGGGAGAGGACCATGAAGAGGCTGATATTGTCCAAGGTGCTCACTATTCCATAAGGAGGAAGAGCCCACGAAGGGGTCACCACGATGGACGTAGGCTGGAGGAACGATGTGGAGTGATATTTCTGTATGCCGAGGAGGGGTAATGCAGGTGTGGAGTGTCGAGAGGAGTCTGGGACTGCGTGCAGGAGGAGTAGTGACTGGGTGAGGGAGGAGTTAGGCATTGCGAGCAGGAGCCGAGACTCGTGTTATAGAGGATCATTATCGAACTAAGGGGACGAGAGTGCGATCTAGAATATGATACCACCATAATCACAATCAAGCAAATGCATTCAAACGATACCACCGAGGTGCGTTCAACTCAACAAAAAAAACACAATATATTCATTCCTCCATAAAATATACTCGACCGTACGCTCGGTTCAACTTTCCTCAAGCAGCAGATATTTGATTCTCGAGTAGAGAATTTTAGTTCTGCAGAATAGGTAGAAAAAAAAAGGGAGTTACAACAACGGTAAAAAGCCTAAAAATGCAGTTAGCAGAATCTGAGAATGCCAATGCCAGGGCGGTGCTCTGATACCATGTTAAACTCTTCCATAGTAAACACACTAGTAAACACACGAAACATAAAAGAGATGAGAAAGATAAAACATTAGATACATTTATTATTCATAAATAGTGCATTTATAGTATATTAGATGACTCTTTGATTCATCTTCCAATATTTCTTGAACTCTTTTTGTCCATTAACCTTTCACACCTGCCATAATCTATTAGGTGTCAAACACAACTTGTAGCTAAATTAAGAAATGTTCCTATTACCATTAAATTTAAAGCCTAATTGCAAAGTTGTAATTATCGTTAAATCATCATCTAATATAATACATAATACGTCGACTCTAGTTACCTACTATATGGGTTTTGGTGTTAGTGAAATCGAGCACATTCAAGTATTGTGAATTTTAAATTAGACTCACAAATACATTTTTTAATTAAAGAAATTAAAAACTTATTTTATAATGTTTTATAATGTTTACCTCAAAAAAGAATATGAAGAATCATCTTCGAAATTTCAAAAGAACTCGGAAAATAAATCCAAATATGATAAATACCATAGCATCATTTTAATAAAAACGATTATATAGCCTCATTCTCATTTTCCATTTGTTAAACTGAAACCGTATTTCCTAACCAACCATTGCGTTTTCATTTTCATGTGTTAAAATGAAGCCCTGTTTCTAGACCAACTCTACTTGGATGGATGAAAATTGTAATGAATCAATGGACACTGACAATCCCATTGAATGATCCATGAGTGCCTCTGCATTCTTGCTTATAACAAAATTAATTTTGAATCTAACATTATTTCGTTTAATGCTTATGAAAATTAATATTTAAGTGTTACTGTGATTGTAAATACTTTACATTCGGTAAATATTCTAAACCTACAAAAGATAACCAATGACAAGATCACTGATTTCAATATAATTTCATTTTATTTAATTGTTTCCACAATTTAATATTTAAGTTCTCTAATTGTATACTTTGCATTTGGTAATTATACATAGGATAAAGTTGGAGCAGAGACGTATATGTTTCCACGCTTATGTTGGGTAGCTCCATAGTGGAAATAAGTATGCTAATAACAAAATCACTGATTCCAATGTATTGTCTGGATTTTATATTTTAGCGTGAGGGTTATGGTTGATTTTATTTGTGTTTAATGTGCAGTTCATATATGTCTTTTTTAAATAAAAAAATACTTTTTATTTTAATAAAAAAATAATATATATATATATATATATATATATATATATATATATATATATATATATATATAATTAATATTACAATTAAATATGAAAGAGATTTAATAAAATTATTTAGTTTTCTCTTTTTTAAATTGAAATAAAAAATTCAATTTCTATACTATATAATTTTATATAAATTAATTAAAAATAACAATGAAAAATAAATAGAAATTTATATTTACCATAGAAGTATTTCAATATAAAACTTAAGTAAATTATTTGAAAATGTATATATATATATATGTGTGTGTGTGTGTGTTTTTTTTGTTCATGTTAAATATTTCAATTCCTATCAGACAAAAGTGATTAGAATTAAAATTAACAGATATCATTTAAGAAAATGTGTGAGAATTGTAAATTTAAGTGGTGTAGCCTACACAATTATCACCGACCAAGAAACCAGTTATGATCGATACCACTACCTAGTACAGAAGGTGGAGGCAATGGAACGAGATTTTCAATTGCAAAGAAGCTAGAGGCTAATGGAATGTAATGGAATCGACTCAAACGCTTTGACTGGATTGGACTCTGCTCTCCACTTGAGGTGCTCATTTAACTGATTTCTGTTAAGGAACTGGAATGGAGGGAGATTGCATAATGGTATCCCCGAATCGGGAGGATTACTAAGATTCTTCCAAAGTGGAAGATCCCAGAAGGCTATCATTGCGAATCACTGGACCTGAGATATCTAACTTTTTGCCTTTGCACTTTATGTTCGGATTTTGGTTGGTGCTATAGACCGTGGAAAAGATTTCAGGTCCAAGTTTGTAAAAGGTGGTGGAACATAGGAAGGTGCTTCTGTTGATGTAGAGATCCGGGATCAACTTGACCATCCTGTTCAGTTAACAAGAACTCGATGGCCCTGACTTTTTGCTTAATGTGGTGTTTTTATGGTTGGTGATTGTAGGGTGGGATCTTGGCAGAGGAACCATGGTCTATGTGGTTTATAGGGGGAAGGAGGACTTGCAGCAGATAGTTGCTGATAGAACTTGGGCGGTCGGTGAGAGGGCACAAAGGTTTAGTGATAAAAAAGGTGGTGGCATGTTGGCATAGGCTTATCTAGCTGTTGTCTGAGATAAGGTGTTATTTGGTGTGCTCTTGTTCTGTGTAATTTCCTGTTGGTTTTTCCTGAGATTTTATGTATCGGTGAAGTTGTAGTGATATTGGGCTTGCTGCGGGAAGTTTCCTGGAACATTGTTCGGCTTTTGCAGTGATCGGGTTAGGTGGAATTAGTGGTCGGTTTTTTTGAATATTCTCCGGCGTATTCCATCTTCTGACTCCGACAGCATGGAGAGGATGTTGAGACGGAGTGGGATGGTACCTTGACGTTTCGGTTGTAGTACTCCTTATTTAATGCCTTTAGGCTTTCCATTTATTTCTTGATTCTGTTTTTGGTGCTTGATAGGAAGGGTGGTTGAGGGCTTTTTATTACATTTGAATGATCGGGACCTGACAACATTGGGGATTGAACTAGAAGGTACCACTAGACAGCAGGATGGAGGAAAGGTGGGGATGATGTCGTTTTTGGGACTTTCAGGGTGATTTTGATTGCATGGAGGTGGTGTGGCTACATTCCACGTCGTTTTAGTATTGATCTGAGGGGTTAACCTTAGCTGACGTGGTGGTGAGTCATTTTGGCGGGGGGAGGGGTCTGTGGTTTCTTGGCATCTTTGTGGCATGCCATCACTTAATGAGATGAGGGAATTAAATGTTTTTCTTAATGAAATTGATGCGAATCTCGAGGATCATGCATTTTTGCATGCGCTCAAGGTGGCGGAGGACAAGATATTCTCTAAGGTGCCCTTTCCTAACGCTCTCGTTGTGACTTCTGGTCTGAATGCTATTCTCGATCAGGAGAAGGTCTCTTCTGATGATCGTTGCGGGAAATCTCTGACTGTTTCTATGTTGAAGTCAACGCGTAAGGTTGGCGGTGGGGTGAATTCCATTAAGGCTTCAAAGGATTGTCGCCTTATGATTTTCAGCTTTGATATTTTATGGGATCGTGTAGAAGATTTATCGAAATGAGTGGTGGTGGGTCACTGGAAGTTTGCAAAGCAGAGCCAATCTAAGATGATGGAATGGCTTCTTCAGAAATGGACTAATTTTTTAGGTTACTCCCCGACACTTAGCAAGCTAGAGGCCGGTTGGTTTTGTTTTCATCTTCAAAATGATGAGGATGCGGGGATTGGTATTTGTCGGACCTAGGTTTTAGGATGATTTTTTCTTTCCCTTCATTGTTGGGATGCCAAATTTCATCCTATCAACAATGCCCCTGTAAATCATCTGGCCTGGGTGCAGTTGTTCGGATTACCCTTACTTTTCTGGCACTTTCGGGCACTGAAGGTCATTGGAGATTGCATCGGAAGATGCAGATTTGTTGATCCTAAATGCCATGATATTTTTAATAAAAGGGTTGCGTGGGTGCTTATTGAGCTGCCTTTGGCTAGGGGTCTACCGGCTGAGATTGATTTACCGTGGGAAGGGGTGATATATCGATAGAAGATCAACTACTGGTAGGTACCATTTCAATGTTTCTTGTGCCATGAAACTGTTCACTTGATGCGGAAATGCGTGAAATGGCTTGATGACTATAAGACGAACCAGGTGCATCATTCTGATTATGGGTCCGGTGCTGATAAAGTTTGACAACTCAGGGTGATGGTGGATGTTGTCGTGACTTTGTCAGGTAAGTTATCTCACTTAGATAATCCTTCCTCTGGTTTTTGTGGGAATTCGGTCCAAAATCTGGCTTTGAATTCTAGGGATTTACTCCTGAGTGGTTTATTGACAGTGTATTCTGTTCCCGATTTTCCTAGGTCTAAGGACTCAGAGGGTATTTCTAGCTCTTGTCATAGCCCTAGGTTATCTCCTTCAGTTACCCTTCATCCAACGTCTTCTATATTGGGTAAGTTGCAGCAGTCTATGACTTCCATTGAATTTTCTTCTGATAATCCTAGGGAGGTCCCTTTGAAGACTAGTCAACCAGTGTTTCTCCCTTGTTCCAACTCTATTTGTGATAAACCTTCGCCTCCAGTATCTTTGGGCGCGCCTGTCATGGCGGTTGTTCCCCCCTCATCACCCCATTCGCCTTTATATCATGCTGAGTTTTCTTCTCCTCGAAACTCTGTCGGTAGTGAGATTGAGTTCTTACTTGCCAACTCAGACGTGGGAGTCGTCCCTCTCACTTTGGTTTTTGGTCCCTCTTCTCCTACCATAGTTGTCAGTCCATCATCATGTTAAAATGTTACTATCAGACAAGGAAGGGGTGCCTCGAAGAGAAAGAAGAAGATCATCTCCGAGTCTGATATCAGAAATAATTTACAAGATGGAAATTTCATAAATTTTCTTGTGTCACAGGCTATTGGGAGGGTCTTTAGAGCATTAACCCATGCTTCAGAGTCCCCCATATGAATATTGTGTCCTTGAACATACGTGGGTGGGGGGGTCATGACAAAATTCTGTCTCTCAAACAAATTTTTGTTTCTGTTATACCGTCTATTTTTATTTTTCAAGAAACTATGGTGGGTGCTGATCGATCTATTGTTGTTCTGCGTTCCATGTTTCCAGAGTGGAACATGGTGGCAACCGATGCAATCGGGTTGTTTGGTGGTTGTGTTGCTCTCTGGAAGCCAAGGCTGGTTAACTTTAAACCATATGGTTTTCCTCAGGGTATGATCCTTTCTGGTTATTGCAAGGGATTTCATCACCGTATTCATGTCTTAAATATTTATGTGCCTTATGCTGATAAATCAATTTTCTGGTTTCGTTTGGAGGATTATGGTTTTTTAAATTTTAAAAATTCAATATTTGATGGTGATTTCAATGGCTCCTTTTTTCCCTATGAGACTTGGGGGAGTATTGGTAGGGCCGACCCTTTTGTAGAGGTTCTTAAGGGAATTTTTTTGGATGCTGATTTGGTTGACATCCTTTTATCAGTTAACGGTCCTACTTGGTTGAATGGTAGGCATGGTAAGAAGTTCATTGGTAAATGCATCGATCGCTTTGTGGTTAGATATGGTCTAAGAATGTGTATGAGGGGTATTAAGGCTGCGGTGGAGGATATCATTCTATCTGACCATAGACCAATCACTCTGACATGGGATTTTGAGAAGCAGCCTCCAGGTTATCCTTTTAAATTTAACAAAAGATGGTTGAAGGATGCTGAGTTTAATGTGCTGATAAAGGATTTTTTACAGCAACATAAGAGGTAAGCGGACATCTCTTCGATGTCACACTTGGCTAATATTCTGAATGGTTTGAATACTATGGTACGATGCTGGAAAAAGGAAAAATTGAGGAAGGAAAAGGAAAAGATAAGGACTCTTATTTTAGAAAGGGGAAGGATTCTAAAGATGGTGGCTAAGGGTACTCAAAGCGATGATTACTGAGATAGACTTAAACTCATTGAATTGGAGCTCTGTCAATTTTTGCAGAATGAGGAGGCATATTGGAGACTTAAAAGTAGAGCTACCTGGCTGTCAGAAGGTGACAGAAACTCGAAATGTTTTCACCATCATGCTTCTGGCAGAAGGAAGGATAATGCAATTTGGGATATTGAGTATGAGGGAGGTCTTTATGTTCTACTGAGGATATCAAAGTTGTTGCGGTTGATTATTTCAGGTCCCTCTATCAACAAAGGGCGGTTCCTGTCTCGAAGGACCATCTGGAAATAATCCAAGATTTCGCTGTTATGTTTAATGATGCTGATAATAATAGGTTCTATGGGGAGGTGTCTGCTGAGGAGATTAAGATGGTTTTAAAATCATTTGCTACTGATAAAATTCCGAGGCTGGATGGATGTTCCCTGGATTTTTTTCTTCATTTCTTTGAGGATTTTATGGTGGACTTGACGGAATTGTTTGAGGAAGTTAGAGTTACAGGTAAGATCACTGGTGCTATAAATTCGACTTTCCTTGTTCTTATACCAAAAAAGAAGGGGAAACTAACTTTTGATGACTTTATACCCATTTCCTTATGTAACACAGTGTATAAAATTGTGTCCAAAGTTTTGGCGGAAAGAATGAAGGGTGTTCTCTCAAAATTTATCACTCTGGAACAATATGGTTTTCTGAAAAACCACAACATTCATGATGTCATTGCAGAAACCCAAGAAACCATTCATACTATCCAGTCTAAGAAGATGGAAGTGGCTGTGATGAATATTGACCTAAAGAAAGCATATGATAGGGTTGACTGGATTTTTTTGCGCCTGGTTCTGTTTAAAATTGGTCTTTCCGAAGAGGTGGTTGCTTGGATCATGGCCTGAATTACTAACACTTCTATGGTTGTGATTATTAATGGTTCTGCTTCAAAGTTTTTTAATCCTAGTAGAGGTTTGAGACAGGGGTGTGCCCTGTTGCCTCTTGTTTTTATCCTAATCATGGATGCTCTAAGTATTCAAATCAACAAAGCTGTGGTGGATGGAAGATTCCATGGTATTGAAATTAGTCCCCAGCTAAAGTCTACTCACAGTCTGTTCGTGGATGATATTCTTGTATTTGGGATGATGATTAGGAGTATTTGGGTGGTACTGTTTGAGATTTTAAAACTTTTTAGTGAAGTGATAGGGATGATGGCTAGTGTGGAAAAATTTTGTATATTTTGTGTTGAAGGGGACGAGTTGAGCTTTCAAGAGTTAGTAGAATTATTCAATTTTAACAGGGCTCCTCTGTCAAATGGGATTCTTTCTCTGGGTCTCAGAATGAAAGCTTCAAAGTGTATAGTTGAGGACTGGAGCTAGCTGATTAATAAATATAGGAAGAAGCTTAACACTTGGTCATCAAAGTGGTTGTCTAAAGGTGGTAGACTAATCTTGACAAAAGAGGTCATTCAACAAATCACTATTTGCTGGGCTCACCTTTATGTCCTGCCAAACAAAATCATTAAGGATATTCAGGATATTATGGAAAAGTTTATTTGGGGAGGGGGGAGAGAGAAGAGATCCATTCATCTTGCAAAATGGGAAGCATTGGAAATTCCAAATGATAATGGGGGATGAGGCATACTGGATATGGAAACATTTGGTAACTCCCTTATTATTAAGTCTTTATGGAGGTGCTTTCAAATTAAAGGAAAGTGGAACAATATCATAAAACAAAATCATTTGAGAGAGGTTTCTGTGGAGGGTTTAGCCATCTCGGGGTGGGTTGAATGTAGGAATAGATCTAATATATGGAAGGGTTTTGGTAAGCTATGGCGTGTTATTATGGAGCGTTTGAAATGGATTTTCGGGAATGGAGAAAAAATTCTTAATGGAAGTGGGATGATGCTGGGAATGGATGATCTCCAGCCACAAATTGAGGAATTAGTTCACTAGTTAAATCTAAATGGGATTTTATTTGTTAATCAAATTATTGAGGATTGGGTTAGGGAGAACCCGAGATGGAAAAATCTGTTTGATTTGGGTTTGGAAACTAAATGGGCAGCAATGTGACTGCAGTTCATGATGAGGCTGAAATCTTTGGTTTTGTGCAGGATGCCTGTGGGAGATCGGCTCTTATGGGAGGGTAAGGAAGCTAAGGAAGGATTGAAAGCACATGAAATTTATTCAACTTTGATAAAAAAAGAAGGTGCCACAGGATATTGTCTGCTGGTTTAAGCCCTTATGGAAAAACAGAGCCCAAATTAAAATGATTATTTTTTTTATTGTTGGTGTCGAAGGACAAGAATTTAACTTGGAGGAATCTGCAAAAAAAAGGTTGGCAGGGACTTGGAATATGTTCACTCTGCAGGCAAGAGGTGGAGGATAATCGCCATATGTTCTATTTATGTCCCTTTTCCCTTGAAACTCTTGAAATTGTTTGTAGTAAGCTTCAGATCAGTACTCCGGTTTATCAATCGAAGGAAGAATTCATGAAATGGTGGCTTAGTAGAGGGAAACCTGTTAGGATCATTCCTATCCTTTTTCACTCGTATATTTGGCGTAATCGTAATAAGAAATTTTTTGAGGATATATCTTGTTATCCCATAAATACTGCTTTTCAGATTCTCAGTTCTTGGGATCAATTAAAGGCTGATAAAAAGCCCCCAGGTGATCTTTCGAAATGCTATTTTCCTCATGAGGTCTCATACCCTGAGGGTTTTTTTTATGGGGCCTCTCAGCATTCTATCTGTGGCTGTGGGGCTTGGTTATTGTTGTCTCCATATTGTCATTACAAACTCTATTGGAATGGTGGAGGTGGAACGAATATGAAGGCTGATATGTTGCGTCTCTGGGGACTGTTGTGGTTTGCTAGTCAGTTGTACATCGACAAGCTTCAGATTATAGGGGACTCTAAAGTTGTGATTGATCGCAT
Organism: Pinus albicaulis; assembly: GCA_034641835.2. Taxonomy (NCBI): domain Eukaryota; kingdom Viridiplantae; phylum Streptophyta; class Pinopsida; order Pinales; family Pinaceae; genus Pinus; species Pinus albicaulis. The sequence goes on from CM076569.1 coordinate 465,654,810, forward strand.
GAACAGGAAAGATTTTATCAATTTAGGCTCACTTGTTCACTGGCTGGAGAGAATTAATATTTTGAAAAGTTCCTTTTCATTTATCTCTTTCCACAATGTCTAAGTGGAGAAGAATAATGTTGTCGATCGACTATCTAAGAAAGGCTTGGTGGAAAATTATGGCGAAATGCATTATCAGCTACATAGGCCGGATGGTGGAGGTGTAAATGGCACTGTGAATCTCTTCTGAGTGGGAGTTTTTGTTTGTGGTCTCTCTAGAACTAATCTCTTTCTTTTTCTCTATTTTTGAAGTCTATTTGGCGCTTATGATGTAATATTTTCCCATGAGAACGCTTGTAAGTGTATGCTCCTGTCTGGACATAGTTTGTTTTAGGTGTGAATCATTTTTTTCTCTGGCTTTCTCGACAGGTATTGGTTTTCGATCTCCCTGGAGAGATTTTGTGGAGAGATTTTGTGCAAGATCTTTGTATCTTTTTTTAAATGATTTTGGTAAGACGATCATGTTTGTTTCTGGTACATAATATACAACGAGAGTATTTTTAGTGTTGAAAAATCCTACACAATTATAGAAAAACCCAATTTATTTTCAAAATATTGTATACATTCAAAAATATAATTTAAATAATGAAAAATTATACATGCTATATGTATATATTTATAAATCCATTTTAATTATAGTTTTATTAAGTATAAAGGAATTAAATATTTTAAAATATATTAAAAAAAAATACATATAAAAAAAATTAAACCATAAATCCATAATTAAAATAAATCTATACCAATTTTATCTAAATATATCTTAAATTTAATATTTAGATTCTCACTCTCATAGTAAATACTTTACAATGTTCTGGACCAAAATAAAATAAAGTTGGGGCAGAAGCACATATATTTCTACGAGCACAAGCAAAATATATATATACGCTCCTGATAGGGAACTGTGTGGTGCAAATAAGTCGTTATTGTAATAGCTTTCAAAATTATTTCAAAATTGCTTTTATCTCGTTCTTTCTCTTTGCTTCTGCGAATCTACTTGTGCAGATTTCAACAATATCTTCGAGACCAACTCGGCAATAGACGATATCAGAATAAATATTATCAAATATTAAATATTTTAAACCAAAGTTTTATATTAAATATTATAATATTTTATACAAAAAGTTTAATACAATATTTTATATTAAAATTTTATGCTTTAAAATCATATTGGAGAACCAACAGACATATTTAAATATTAAACCATTCAAATACATAATTCTTTCCGCGTTAAATATTAAAATTTATAATATATCATATTAATAAAAATAAATCAAAATGAACGAATTCAATATTAAATGGATATTATAAAAATAAATCAAATTGAACGAATTCAATATTAAATGGAAACCATATTTCACCAGATTTTCAATGGAAAATCATAAAGAATGATTTCAGTGTTAAATCTTCCCCGAATTCATGACATCTATGTTAGAGAACCTCCTATATAACGTCAGAGAATAATTTAAATTGTTTGGGTAATATATTTAAGTAGGTTTTTTATTTTTGCGTAGTTACCAAATTTGGGAGAATCTTGTTGAAGAATTCGAAAATTCGGTGAAGAATTTAAAAATTTGGAGGTTCGGTTCGATTCAGTCAATAATACGTTAAAATTAATTCGATACGAACGGTCGTTAAATAAATTTGTTTATTTCTTTTTGCAAGTTGTAATTTTCAAGACCATTTATTGTCCATCAAGATCCAGAGCCTCTTCCTATTCGTGCGAGACCTCTGTGGTTGCAATCGTGATGCTAGAACGGTTTTTTTTTTCAAAGAGGAAAAAATATCATGTATTATATTGGTAAACACAGTTACATAAAATTGAAAAGTATTTATGGGTAAAGTTCATATAGCTGCAATATTCCGGCCTCAGCCAATAAAAATGGACACAGTAACTGTAATGTAAAACATAAACATGCAAATCTAGTCCACTGCATATTACATATCCTGATCAAAATATCTGGAAGAAATCCTGTCTTCTATACCCATCCATGTCAGGATCATCTATTTAAAACATGACACCATTAAAGAAGCAAGATAAACAAAAACTTGTAGGCCCTATGCCTACCCAAAAAGAAAAATAATAACGGAAAGAAGACCCAAAACCATAACGTTGACTGCATCGGAGACATTCAAGGAGTTGGGACACAGGGTTCATTGATAAGTTGTAAACATTTATAGTGTGATATTACTATGATGCCAAATGAAGCTTCCAACTCGCACTTTGAGAGGAGAGATGCTCTCGTATTGCTCTCTATATATGCAGCAATGGTGGATCCTTGAGCATAACCATTAGGTTTTTAATACACTGAGTTCATCCTTGTAGACCATTAGGCTGAAAGAAATACTTCCCAGTAATGCCATCAAGAACCCATTTTTCATCCCCATATATGTGCATTGACGACAGCTGAAGATTGTAATCCATCCATAGAGCACTCCATAAATCCAATACCTCTCTGCCGCATGATATAGCCTTTGCCCCCGTTCCAAAAGAGCCAAAATATCTCCTGGTTTTCGATCTAGCCACACACCCCCCCATTGAGCTCCATTGAAAAAGGCAGCCGGAAGAGAAATAGGAAAAGGCCTAAGTTGCTAGGAAAGGTCCTTGATAGCAGGGGGAGGGAAGAAAACACCAGCTATCCAGGATAATATTTCCCCATGAATGTGAGGCAAGCTCAGAGGGAAATTCTCAAATATGAAGCGGTTACGGGCCTTCCATACTTCCCAGAAAAGAAATAAAGGGCAGAGCTTTCTAACTAGAGAGTACCGACCCCAATCAATCAAAGCACTAATAATAATATGCGGCTGCCAACCCCGATTGAGAAGAAATCCTAAAAAAATGGACCATAGAGTAAGGATGATAGGGTAAGAGAGAAAAAAATATGGAAAGCACATTTGGATTGATCCAAGAAAAAAACACTTCTACCAGGTCCATAGAACCCCCTTTTCATGAGGTTGTCTCAAGTCAATACTCAATTTTTCCACAATAGCCATCCAAATAGCAGAAATTTTTAAGGAATGCGCCAAGACCAAAAGGGAAGAAAGAGGGAAGGATTCCTTTCCTCCATCTGATTATACATAATATGTTGATAAGTCTCAGCAACTACAATGACATTCACCCTCGATGCACCTTTCCCTATAATGTGATCTCCTCCCTGTAGAAGACATAAGACCCCAGCTTAAAGAGACTCCAATAATCCCTTCCAATGACCAACATCATCACCCCTCAAACCCAAAGAAGACATTGATTTCTAGATCAGGCACCCATGCTGCTAGTGGGAAAATCACTTGAGAGAGAAATTGTGATAAATTGTGAAGGAGGTGTTCATCCTGTATCAGCATGTCAGAACTGATCCCTGTTATTTTGTCACACCCGAGAAGAATGTTTTGACCATTGCCGAATTTCCAAGTCAAGCGCTCATAAAAAATACACCACACACCACCTTCTGAAACCCTTTCCATATGAAAGAGCCTATCTTCTGATGTATATATGACTTTTTGTATACATGCAACCAAGGCAGCCCATTCAGATATTCGAACTTTATAATGGCCAGCTAGAAACCTGAGCCTATGAGCACTCCCCAGAGAGACTTCATTAGGAGGGCATGCGAAAAAAATGCACATTCAGCAACCCCCGCCAACCATACTACTTGGGAGTCAACATAGAATCCAGCTTACACAAATGAAACTTCTTTAAGCCCTTTGCAGCAGACCATATAAAACAAGATATGACTAATTAATGAGAGAGATGATCTGAATAGGGAGATAAAATAGATTGGCCCAATATATTTCCAACTGTTGTAGTAGGACCAAAAGACATATACCACCCAGTGACAGCCAACGATGAGCGCACTTTTGAATTATGTTATTAAACTTGTTCACAAGCCATGTACAGTCATAGGATTTATAACCGCATGCTTTCAGCCTAAAACCAAGATATATAAAACCTTCTTAAATGTGGACTACCTATACCCCAAATAAACCGTTAATCAATTCTATTTCATTACTATCCTCATTTGCATATGCCATGAAATTTTTTCCTTCATTAATACGCAAGCCAGATGCCACCCCAAATTGTTGTAAAATGAGATGAAGGTATGCCCATTGTTCTCTAAGAAGCCTACCATAAACCAAGAGATCATCAATAGATAAAGAGTCATTAATAGAGATAGAGGGTGAGAATACGATGCCTTCAAAGCTTCCGATTTGTTTTGCCTTCATTAGAATTTTGTTGAAGCCATCCATTACAAGGATAAAGATCAAAGGCGATAGGGCACATCCTTGATGGAGGCCGCAGGCAGCCTTAAAGAATTTTGAAGGCATTCCATTGATGATGACCAAATATATAATGGATGAGATGCAGGCCATGATCCACCTTATGTTGTGCAGAGACATGCCGATCTTGAGTAGAACAACCCTAATGAAAGACCAGTCTACACTATCATATGCTTTATATAAGTCCACGTTCATAATCAAAATTCCATTTTCCTAGTGTGCATTGAAGGAAGGTATTCTTGTGCTAATGTAATTGTATCATAAATGGATTGACCCAGAAGGAAACCATATTTCTCAGCTAATATATGCTTTGATAAAAACCTTTAAAATGAACAACAATGATTTTTTAGGAAATTTTATAAATGATATTACACAGGCAATGGGCTTGAGTCTTTGAAAGTCCACGAGATGGAGGATTTGGGGGTCAGTGCTATGAATGTTGTGTTGATGTCGCCCAGAATGAATCCCATGTGCCTAGATCTCTCCACCACACACCGGATTTCATCACCCATAAGATAAAAGAAGTGTATAAAAAACATCGTCGGCAACCCATCTGGCCTGAGGATCTTGTCATGAGAAAAATATTTAAGCACCCCATAAATTTATTCTTTGAATATACTACGATCCATCTGCTCATTTGCATGAGAGTCAAACATTTGAGGATAGTGTTTCAATACCGACTTTTGACAGTTATGATCTATCCGGACTGCCTCCTTATAGAATCCTGAAAAATATAACAGAGCTTCCTCTTGAATCTCATTTAATGAGTATACTAGATTGCCTCCAGAGGATTGAATGTGCCATATAGCATTCTTGTTTTTCCTCCCATCTGCATAGTGATGAAAATATTTTGTGTTGATATCTCCTTCCTTTAGCCATTGTGCATGGATTTTAAGCTTCTATTTAACCTCTTGCATCTTCAAAATTTCATTTTTATTCTTTTCCAACTGTTCCAGTGTATGGTAAGTCTGGGCATCTGGATAAACCACCTTCATGTTCTCATAAATATCTATCACATTTTTGGAAATGAAATTTATTTCATCTTTCAAACTTTCCTTTTTTGTGCACTCCCAAAACTTCACTTTGTGCTTCAGCAAGGGCAGCTTGTTTGACAAGGCCCTCCATACATTGCCTTCCTATTTGATTCCTTATTCTTTCCAAAAAATTCCCACCTGTTGCTGGAAATCAGGGTCCTTCGTCCATATTATGTTAAACTTGAAAGGGAGTCTTTTCCTGTCCAATTCCATGCACCATGATAGGCTAAATTCAAAGTGATCTGTCAAAGAAGTTGATACAACTAGTGACCTCATATTCCTAAGATTTTCACAGACAGATGCATGAGCTAGGAACCCATCGAGTTGTTTTCCAATGAAGTCATTACAACAATGTCGATTAGTCCAAGTGGGGGCCAGAGGAAACATACATATGTCAACCAGATGGTGGTCAACCAAAATCTGTGAAATGCGATCGACCAAAGGATCCTGACAAGATTTCTTGCCCCATATCTCTTCAGGAGACAGAGTGGAGTGAAAGTCCCCCATGATAATGAGATTTGTGATGCTAATAATGGTTGAAGAGTTGAGAATATCGAAAAATGCGGCTCGATGGTGACTCAAAGCATATAAATTGATAATATGAAACAACTTAGAGGAACCCTGAATTGACCCTGATAAAATGATGCACCCAATGAAGCTAAATGCCCAAATTTTAGCCAAATCAGGGTTCCACATTGTGAACATTCCGCCGACAATTCTATTCAAGCTAATATCGACGACATGCCATCCAAGCATAATAATAAGAAATAGTTAAATGGATTTAAACAAGGTACACATGGTTTCTTGAAAAACAGCAACAACAGGTAATGTCTCATCGAAAATTTCCTTAAGGCGACGGTGCTTGGAGGGTTCGCCCATCCCTCTGATAATTAGTGAGAGGATGGATGTCATTTAGAAACTTGTTCAAGATGGCATGCTCAAAGAGCATAAATTTCCAACGATGTTGTAACATGGATTTCCCTAAACCCATTCATCTCTTAGAGAAACAAAGACTTAGACTTAACTCTGGCCCTAAAATGTTTGCTACCATTTTTACCTTTTTTACAAATAATGACGTTGATAATAGATGTTGGAGAAATAATCAGAGAGGATTCTTGAGGAGGTCGATCATATATAGTGAGAGAAGAGATGTCAAGTTTGGCCTTACAAAAAAGACAATAAATGTTAGTGCCTATCGAATTCTTGGGAAACTCGAGAGGGGGATCATTTAGAGGACCGAGTTTTGGTGAAGGGGATGCCCACTCAAGAAGTGACATTCAAGGGGAAATGCACAGGGGCTTCATATGAGAGGGTTGTGGACCAGGGGATGGACCAGATGGAGAAGACAGTTCAGAGAAAGGGTCATTGGATATGTAATGGTCAATATTAGTATTTTTTCCCTCACCCATAGGGGAAATGTAGTTACAAGGTATATGGACATCATTAGAGGGATTATGAACCAGACAAGGACTAGAATGCCTAATCAAAATATGAGAAGGAGATGAGAGATAAAAGGACTGGGGGGAAGGAGAACATGACTTACCTGAGAAATTATGATCAGAGGAAGCTCCACACCTAGCCACACGCTTATGCTAAAGATGGTCAATGCCCATAGGAACCCATGGCTATGACCCTGAGGGCATCTATGCATGAGATGGCCAGTGTGGTGACACAACATAGAGTGAAACGAAAGACACTGATAGTCAGCCCTCTACCAGTGTCATTGTAGGTTGATTTTTCCTAGGAAGCCCCCTGCAAAACTGAGCTCCACCAGAAGCCATGCAATCCTTTTATCCTTTGCTCCAAGGATCCTCGGGTCAATATGCTCAAGATGACTGAAAGAGTTGTCGATAGTTGAAAACGCCTTCATTTTCCAAAATTCAAGGCGCATCTCGGGTAATTTTTCCCAGACGACAGAGATCTTGGGGGTTTCCATAATTGTCTTAAAACCAAGATAGCAAGGGATAATCTGCATGAAGCTACGACCGCGAACCCAAGTGCATTTTTTATCTTCTCACAATCATCGTTGTGCAGAAAAAGGAAGCTAATCCATGAGTTCAGCATCCGACTGACATTTGGAGAATACCCTATAAGTGTTACCCATGCATTGTTCACCCAGGTTTCCATGTCCTTTTCGAGATTTTCCAAGAAAAGGCGGCGTCCAACCAGTGCCCTCTTTTGGAGACTCATGACCCTGCCCGAGAGGGAATCATACTCAAGCTTATCTAGTTTTACATCCATTGCAGGTTTGAATACGTGTTTGACAGGAGCTCAATGTCTATGGTTTAATGAAGGAGCCTCCAGATGATTGCAATTTTGGCCATTCGGAAGATTATTGTGATGTGGACACTTTTGGGCATTTACCTATCCATGTGGCACCTTCATTGATAGTGACCCAACCCCCAAGTCAACCACATGTGCCTGCTCTATAGCCTTTGTGGCCGCAATAAGGGCCTCATGTGCTGACGTGTCTGAAGTAAGAAAATCCACCACGTCGACCATCACAGCCTCCAACTCTATAGTCACTGAGTTTATGAGGGGAGATAAATGTTAGACCTACCCTTTTGTCTACAACGTACATAAATAGATGGCTAAATCGACCTAAACATGTAAACCAATAGAAGAGAATAAAACGCCATAAATGGCAACTGTCATCCTGTATCTATGTCAGACCAACCTCGTGAGAACCCTTATCAAATAAGCCTCGAGAATTTTTGGTCCGATCCTCCGACAACTTTGAAAAGACCCAAGGGTGGATGCTAATGCCCACAAAATGTCAAAATATGGGTGTTATTTTAGATGACTGTTGAGGGAGTGATGAGCATGACAGAGAATGGTTTATGGGAACCTTCCCCTTCTCAAAGGATTTATAATCCTCCATCATGACCAGTCATAGATTCATTCGAAAATTTAAAATCCAACTGTTCATTTGAAAATTAATAACTGACTATTTGAAAATTGCAAGTCCGAATGATCAGTGAAATCTCCCATCCCAATTGTGTTTACTTTAATTGATTAGAGAAAATGAGAAATGTGATAACAATTTGAGGCATTTGATTAATTTTTTAAGGTAGACACTTAATTATATTGAACTATATTCCATTATCTAAACATAATTGCAACCCGTAACGAATGTTAATTTCTACTCGTTACCAATGTACGGTGCTATACAATATTGAAAAAGGAAAGAACAAAGGAGTTTACAAAAGTCATCACTTGCAGAGTGAAGTGAAATAAAAAAAAATAATGAAGAGTATCTAAATTAAAAATTATTGGATAACATAATGTAAAAATGAAATAGAAGAGCTTAGTACTTCAACATTAATTCTTTAATTTGGGATTAAAATATTTAAAAAATTATCTTTATAATATGGAAAATTTTGTGGAAATTATTTTATAAATTAGAATAGTCATTTTTAAAGTATTTTTTCTTATTTTAAAATTTTAATATATAATGTTGATATAGGATTATTGAGCAGCTAAGTACGATGATAAATAATCAACTGTTTATCTTTAATAATATTGGTTGGAATCTCATCTCTTTCCATTAACAATTTTGTTGAGGAAATAAACTATATAGTTTATAAATTGTTTTGGATAGATCACCCTTGATAGCTTGATTTTTTTTTTTTTTTATTGTTAGTTATTATAAAATATTTTATGATTTATTATTAAGAAACAATCTCATTAACTACTATTTATTGATTGACTCAAAAAAATTATAATGGTTTGAGACATGTTGTTCTTTTATTGTTCTTGCAAAAAGTGTTCTCAATTTCATTTTATTCTCTTCCATTGAGGATGAATTCTATCTACTAATCTTAATATCTAATTTTATTTGCAATTCCACAATGTAGTTGAAAACAATTTTTGAGGAGTATGAGTTTTTCAATAATAAGATTTGTAATTTTATTTTTTTTAAATTTATTTAAAAGACTTTATTTTGAATAGTGGTAAAATATATACTCCCAAATTTTTAGTTATTCAATTTTAGGTAGTAGAATTTTTTATTGAATTCAAACTTAGTAACAATGGTTTTTTTTGGGTTTATAATGATAGTTTGAAATTAATTTTTCGATTAATCACACATAATTATTTGTTGGTTTATGTTTCAAATTTATATTAGAAATATTTATAAGAAAATAATTTTATATGAATAATTTGAAACTTAGTTTCAAATAATCTTTGAGCATGCTAAAGCATAAAATTTATGAATTTATTTTCAAACAATATTTTAGCATGTTAAATCCGAAAATCAATTTACAAATTTTTCAAACTGACATACATCATCCCGATCCGGGAAGGGAATTGAACTTGTGATGAGTGCTATAACAAATCACCTCATCACTGTTTAACCAAAGCCCCATACACCTAATATATAATAATGTTATGAAAACATTAATATTATTATTATTTTTAATATTATTGGTTAATTGGAGAAATGTAAATCATTGAAATTTGAAAGATCTAGGTTCAAATTCCCTGTTATAACTTGGCCACTAGAAAGTAATTCCCAAAAATTGACTATAAATAGTTGTGAAAAGAAAACATCTCTTACCCCTACAAGTTGACTATAATTATTTGTCAAAAAAAGCTATTAAATTCTAATAAAATTAAAAAATAATAATAATATTTTTTATTATATAAAATGGGTTTTAAAAATATATTAAAACATTCAAACACTGTATAATGTAATATTTCTTTAGTATTATGAAAAATTGTATTACATTTTCAAATGAGATAGTGTTTTAGGAAAAAAAAAAAATTGAACCTATTACATTCCACTGATCTTTTTTATACGTATCAACTGAATTATTTTCATGCCATCTAGTATCTCATCATTTTTTCTTTCACACACTACAATATAGCATGAGGACTTGCTAGGGAAAAAAATTAGTTGGTAATTTTATTCATTACAGCACGGAATGCCATTTTTGTCTGATTGTTTCTTGCCATTTAAATATGGATACTATATTATTTATAAAAAATTAAAGATATTACACAGTTATACATAGAACATATTATTGTTGAGCACATAATATATTATATATAATTGTAGATTATTAATTTTTAGATGATAAGATATGAATAAGGTAGATTTATTACTTATATACAACTCATATATATAGGGAAATAACTACTTCTAGAATCACACTTCGCTAAAAACAATTTAAAATACATGGAAGCATTACGCCCAATATCCTCCCTTAATTTTTACATGTAACAAATATAGAAAATAAACATAAATAATTTTTTTTCATATTTGTGTGATATGGCCATCACTAGCACCCATATCCACTCAACATTTTTTCTGTAGATTTGATGATTCTCAACCTCGTTGAGCAATACAGGTGAGTCTTATACTGAACCATCCTATGGAGATACCTCCATCTATTGAATACATGGTCTTGCATTATTCTCCAATATTTAGAAACCAATAATCCAAGGTGAGATCATAATAAAATTAACTTGTAACCACTCGCTTATAACAAATTATAATCAAATTAGTGATATGTTCTTGTGTCACCCTTTCAAGAACCAAAAATTTGAAAATATGTTAATATGTTCTACAATAGCTTCTTCATTTGATTTTCCCAACAACTATTTTAACAAAAAAAAAACATTTACAAACCAACATAAATAATCATATAATACCATAAAATTCATGAAAGAAATCTTAAAACTCTCCACTCGTAGAACAATCGAGGCCCAATGCTTATGATATTTGTGTGTATCTTTTTCTGCTACACACCATTCGCACTCATAACCATGTAATTCAACCTTTTATTCTGTGACTCGAATATATACCAATAGTAAGAAAAAATCCATTTAGAAATAAATTTGGAGTGGAACTATTGAAATAGAGAAGCCCATGATTTAGTTGAATGTTATGATACCAAACTAGATTTTATTTGAAGCATTATTTAAAGAGACTTGAAAGAATAGTTTCGGTCACACATCCACAGTCCCGTTTAGCTCATATTTTCCCCAAAGCTGTGTGTACAATTGCATTCAAAATTTCCATGTCCAATCATATTCCCAATTCGGGCAATCTCACAACGTCCCTTTCTTCTATGCTGGAAAATTTAAATAAACAAGTCTGGTCATTTTTAATAACTCAATTCAGAGAATTGAGATATTAATTCAACATTTCTTCTATAGCCATAACTCAATAGTCCATCTTCACATGGCTCCATGCAACTAACACTAGGTGTATGTGTGTTAAGTCACCCTTCTGCTAGTTATTAAACCCAAGGTATTAACTGGCCTGAAACATCCGTGTAACCACAAGCTTATGGCCTTACCATGAGACGCCATCATACACAATTAAACCTTAATTAAACTCTTTTAATATATTCCATCGGACCCTATACTAAGATTACAATACGTCGACTAACATTAATAACCTGAATTCATTACATATATCTCCACCACGGGCCCATAATACAATCGCGGAATGCATACACCGTACCTTTAATTAAACTTCGTGCAAATCCTACAAGCGATCACCATTAGATATCGAGCCTCCAGATCAACGGTATGTATCAATATCGCACCGAGTCTTTGGTCGATAGTTAACGCGTGATGTCGCTCAGTGGAAGGCGGCTTTTCCATGCTGCTCAGGGACACGTGGCAGTTGCTTTATGAAATCGCTCCAATTCCACAAATACCACCTACTCCGGAAAGGCGGTGCGATATGGCAGGGTGGTTTCGTCAACCCACGTTCACTGTTCACTCGGTCAGGGTTCCGCTCCCTCACGCAAGGTTTTGTTCTCATCTAACTCCAACGCAGAGTTCTGCTATTCTTATGTAGAGCGCACACAGTCACTTATTCACCGAGAGTATGGTTCACTGTATTCCGAGGGGAACAGGAACTCGCACAGAACCGATCCCATAGGGTTCTTTACTGCATAATTGCCACACAATCACTCCTTTGTCAACCAGTTTGAGATACGATGTCGACAGTATTAACACCGATTTTTCTAACTACACACAGGCACAATTAATCTCAAATTGTATATTAAATAATTACACATTCTTGCATCCTCGTTTCTGAATACACAGACAGAATCTTAGCTCGATTTATAGAGTCCAGATCCTACAAGAATTTAAGGCAAATTCATGTAGGAATCTCACCAATAATTGCACAACTACGAAGGTACTCTCCTCATAGAGTTAAGCAACAAATGCACAATTACACTAAGGTAATCTCCTCCTACGATTCAACCAAGAAGACATAAAATCGCACATGGAACTTATAAACAGTTCTCCAAAATAGATATATATACATACAGGCGATCAATCTCAAAAGAAAATTCTTACAAACTCATGGTTGGCTAGATATTCAGTTCAGTGGCCATTATCCTCCCACTCTGTTGCTGAAGAATTTTTCTCTAACTCTCTCCTCTCCTCCGATTCTCTCCTATTTAGGCTCTTCAGGGTTACATTTATACCCCAAGGATGACCTGAATCGATTCAGGTCTCCAAACAGTTCAACAACTCTTAACATTCCCAATTCCTAAATTAGACTCAATAATTGAATTGACTCTAACTGACCCTTCGTATTCCTATCTTAACCAATTTCTCATGTTATCAAAAACATTTTGAGAACAATCACAATTCCCTACCAACTTTATTCAAACTATTAATATTTACAAGAATGTTTAAGAACATGGGACCCCCTATGTCCACTTATGTACAAAGTAACTTTTGAGCCTAATGCCCCTGCATCATAGTTCCTTATATCCTTTGCTAGCATCAAATATGTTGACAGGGTATTCATCCATGTAAATAATTTAAAACTTTTCCACACATGCTTCAATTGCACCGTTTCAGCCGACTCCTCACAGAGACTTTTGCGTGCTCAGATATGACCTCCACATGAAATTGTTGAAGTACTCTAATTTCCATCTGCATTGGGGAGCTTCAATGAAGTCATTCCATTTTGGAGCTTCCATGAGAAGTAGAATCACCCTGCATGAAGCTATCCTCTCCAGCTACACATAAATACCAGGTCCTGAAGCGCAATTAAATAAATAGTGTTTTCACAAATCACACTAAAAAATGAGGCAAATTCATGAGGTTATCCACGAGGTTTCACACCACTCCTTGGTTTTGTGAAATGAATCAAATGAATAATCACCACTTTGAAAGAATGACCCTAAGCAACCATTAAACTCTACAGTTTTTTATATCGAGCAGGTCGCTCGAGCCTCTCATTGGTGCCATGGTGGCCCACGAAAAATCTTGTCATTAACATTGTAACATTTGTATTTGAGTGTTATGTTATTTTAATTGACACATTTAAACTTGTTTAAGTTAAATTGGCTTAATGGGTATATTAAGAAAATTTTTAACAAAATATTAATTCTTATTTTTAATAAAGATTAATTGTGGAGTGGTTTCCAAAAATTGATGGTTAAGTGTCCAAGTTACCAGAGTGGTTAGATAAAAAATAAGTTACTTGATAGTTACCTTTCCTCTGGGAATAAAAACAAAAACCTGATGAGGAAAATGGGTGTTGTGCAAGAGGTAAAAAATATAGCAATATTAGTTGAAAGGTGAGAGTGTGCAAAGCTGATTGGAGCCAGTGGCACTCTGATAAAAACATGAACTAGGAGAAGAGACTAGATGACGGTCTTCAGGTTTCTCTCTAGAGAAAAAATTCTAAGAAATCAAACTTTGACAAGGAGCATGGCGAGAGGGGGCCAGAGGACGTAATAGCCTCTCTCATGTTAGGGAGGAAACCATCAGCTCTGCTTAATTAAGTAGGTACTATGCCCTTGAAAAGGAATAGCATAAGTTTCCTTATTTTCTTTATAAGTCCCTTACTTCTGCAAGGATTTATATGTGTGAGTACATTGATAATGAAACAAATACTCTGTTGAATTAAATTTTAGTAATGTATCTGTTAGTTATAAATTACTTAATTCTTGATAAACCGTAAACCCTTATGGCTCTGAATTAGACTATTACAGTCAGAGAAAATTGTGCCACTAATCTGCAAGGGAAGGTTTTAATGGTAGAGTTCAAATAGTTGGGTTATTAAGTTTGAAAGCTATGAAAGAAAATAAATATATAATGGAGTAGTTCGTCCAATTCGGAGAGTAAAATCTGAACAATACTGTTTGTTTTCAAGAGAATCTAATTATACAAGAACTGAGGGTTTTGTAAATAACCCTCTTTCATCTCAGATGGTCTAGACACCTATAGGAGAAATTATTAAAAGAGAAAGAAAGAGGGAAACTTGATGAATGTAAAAAACAAACTATAAATGTAAACTCATAGTAACTTTATAATATCAACAGGTAACAAACATGAATATAATTTTTATAGCATAACCTATAATGAAAGAAAAGAGATACAAAGCAATTTTTCCTCAAGAACCATCATGGCTAAAAACGTAAGAGTTTGAATAACCGTGGAATATTACATAGAAATATCCAGAATTAGGTTCCATCTATGTTAACTTCACAGATAAAACTACCAGATCAAAAAAACATATAAAGATAAGATTCAGAGGTTGGTAACCCTATCGACCAACCTTGCAAGATTCTAGAAAGACATCCATTAACTTGGAAAAAGAAAGTATGACAACATATTTCAAATAACCATGACAACATATTGCATATATGGTAAAACATAGTAAGGAAAAATTACATTCACAATGAGGGGGTCGTTGGGCACAGACCCGAAAAACATTACAACTCTTCATTCACCATAAAATGAAAATTAATGCACAAGTCCTTACTTAAATAGTTGTAGATTTATTATTACAGAGGCCAAACCAGAAAAATAGATATGCTCAAAACCCCAAAGAAGAAACATATCTTCGACCGAGAAACATCGAGTTCCCAGTTCTACAAAACCAGAACTTAAACAAACTCGATAGAAAACATTAAACTAGCTTAAGTTCCTCTTAAAATTCTTTTCAGGTCGAAACAGGGCTAAATAGTCTCGATAGAGACAAAAGTAAAAATCAAGTACATGGACATGCAAGAGGAAAAAAATTTAGGCTTGAGGAGGCCGATATACCGAACTGTAGAAGGTAGGGTTGGTGATATTTTACCTCCACAACTACAAAGCAACATTAGATAAGAAAACCTTAACATGATTCCAAATAACAAGATTATAAAACCTCACAACCCTGATGTAGATTGGGGGTCTAGATTTACCTCATGATGGAGACAGACTTGAAAATGATAACCTGCAAAGGAAAGGAAGATATGAAGAACTGTAGAAAACAAACAATTAGACGAAAATACTCATGCGAAATATGAATCCATTAAACCTGAGAATTTACCTGAGCCGGTTGAGTGAAGTCGAAGTTGAACAGTTTCTTTCTGAGCATGTGATACCACTATGTGAGAATGACCACAGAGAGAAAGAGTGGGAGTATTACAACAATACCAGCCAAGGCACCATGGTTGCATTACAAGGGTTAAGCACCTCAGCATTGCGGAAAGTCCTTGACAAAACACCATATAAACGTGAAGTATGAGGTGTGCCATAGATAACACTTAGTGCATAACAAGAAAACTCATTACCTCACAGCATACCAGAGAGACAAATGGAGAGCTAGTTGAGAGTGCCGAGTCGGCAGAGCGCGAGGAGCAAAATGGAGGCAGTTAGGGTTTGTGGGGGGTAGGGCTACACCCTCACCACCCTCGAGCCAAATTCCACCGTAGATCTGACTTAGATCCAATGGTGAAGAGAAGCCCACTTTTCAGATGCAATATTGTATCGTTTACGCTAGAGACACAATGCTGATAAAACCAAATATCAAGCCATTAAAACAGTAGTATCAATATGTAATCCCAAGGTCTGTTGTGTGGCCAGTTGGCCCGAAATTTTTAACGAATATGAAAAATCAAACCATAAGATCAATGATTAATAATGAGTAATAAAATCGAGTTGAATCACCATGTCATCCATAACGATTCCCTTGACTAAGGTTTGATAAGTTTGCAATGTATTCATATGCATATAATTCCAAGGTATGGTAAGTCCATGTGCAGAAATCGATCTAGGGGGGTTAAACCCCAATGTTTCCAAGGTAAGATAAATATTCATGTATAAAGGTAAATATAGATCATTTTTACAATGTTTGTAAAGGTAATATTATTAAATATATATTTATATTCAGGTATAGAGATAGAACTTAAGCAGTAAAATCTTTTTTTTTCCTTCGTAAATATTTTAACCTTTATGGTTAGACGTTACAGGTGGTAAAGGGGAGCATTCACATGTTGGGACCCAGTTGGGTCACCTAAATAAAAAATTGATGTGTAAACTGTGCACACAAAAAAAAAAAAAATTTAAAGAGTACAATGAGGAGAGGCTCAGTACATCAAATTCCCAGGACTAAAGAGGAAGCACTTCCCTAGACTAACCCAGAAATAAATCCAGAGATTTTGGTGTAGCTGAGTGTGGGTCAACATCAACAAACCAGTAGACTACTTGAAGAACAACAACAACATAACAATAGATTACTAAGTATTGTACAACAATTGCAAGAAGATATGGTTCAGGTGAGAAGTGGCAATGAGAATTTGATGCAAGAACATGAAATAATCCTTAAAAGTATTTCTAATAAAACAAATCAGGCAACAACTCAGCCAAACCTTGAAAGAAATACCTAGGAAGAGGGTGAACAACGACAAAAAACTAATGATAAGCCGAAAAGTAGCCACACCCAGTGGAGTAATAAGAACTAGAATTATAATGAAGCTGATTTAGGAAATGTCCCAGATCAGGAAGAGATAAAAAACAAAATGTGGAATTGCAAGGTGAATTCTGAAAAACCAAGCCGCGTACATTCGAGGGAGAAGCATAAGAGGTAGTTGAAGCATGGATAATTAACATGAATAAATACTTTTAGGTCTATGATGACAGTAATCTGAAAGCTCGGTTGGTTATATACCAGCAGTGGGACAAGGCCACATTATGGTGGGAGGAAGTTAAAAATGTACGAGGAATTGAAGACCAGAATGTGACTTCGTATGAATTCCAACAACATTTCAAGGACAAATATTTAACTCAACGATTCCAGAATGAAAAGTCTCGAGAATTTCATGATTTGAGATTGGGACAGTTGAAAATGGATGAATTCATTACAAAGTTCACTTCCCTGTTAAGATATGTACCATACCTGAACTATGAAAAATAAAATTACAATTATTCCTGAGTAGCTTACCTGCCCATATAAAGGGAAGAATTGAGTTTGTAAATCCAAAAAACATGGAATAAGTGATACTAAAGGCATGCATGTGTTACCAACAGTCCAAGGTGAAAGGAGAAGCTGGTAGGAATTGGCCACCAAAGAAGGTATAGAAAAATAATTCCAATTTCAGGAGCAGTATATCTAGAAATTATAAAAACAGTGTCATAAACACAAAAAATAGACAACAGGGAAGAAATCAGCAAAAGACTAGGTGGTCAGTTGATGAGCGACCCACAAAAACCTATAGTAGACCCGATCATGGATAGATCTAGAAACCACCGTTAGAATGTTGGGGATGCGGTGAAGCACACTACTATAAGAAATGCCCTCATTGAGGGAAGAACGAGATTGCTTCTAACTTAAAATAAGCATCTACAGTAGGGGACATGGTGCAAAATATACCAAGAATTAATGCAGCGCTTGAGGATCAACATGTAGATTATCAACCAACCATGATTGTGCTTGAAGGTAAGTTGCACTCCCAAAATATTTCAATATTGGTTGATCTTGGTGCCAGTTTAAGTTATGTAAATCCCACAATAGTAGAGAATTGTGATTTGCAGATTCACAAGTTTAAAAACCACTGGATGGTACAATTGGCACAAGGGACCAAGAGAAGAGTTAATGCTAAAGTTTCCAACTGTCCTCTAGAAGTTGGAAACCATCACATAAATGTTGAATTGAACATCTTAACTTTAGGCTTCTGTGACATTTTACTGGGAATGGATTGGCTGAAAGTGCATTGGTCACTCGTAGACTACAGGGATAAAATTATTTATTACCAAGAAGAAGATGGAACATGCTAGGAATTTCAAGGGATTAAGAAACTAATTCAGCTGCGCCCAATTACTGCATCTCAGTTGGGAAAATCCATCTGAAAGGGTTGTGAGATTTATGCTATTTAGGTGGGATTTTCTAATTCTAAAGACAAGACCCCTATCATGGATAATATACCAGTGGTACAAAATTTTATGGATGTATTGCCAAAAAATATTCTGGGCTTAGCTCCAAAATGGGACATCAATTTTACCATTGAATTGATGCTAGGGGCAACACCAATATCACGTGCACCATATCAAATGAGTGTACCTAATTTAACTGAGCTGAAATGTAATTAAAATAATTGCTAGATAAGGGGTATATCTACCCTAGTGTGTCTCCTTGGGGGGCACCAGTATTGTTGGTAAAGAATAAATATGGTACTATGCGAATGTGTATGGATTATAGACAGTTTAACAAGCTAGCTGTTAAGAACAAATACCCTTTTCCACAGATAAACGATCTATTCGATCAGGTGAAAGGCGCAAATATATTTTCTAAAATAGATGTAAGATCTAGGTACAATCAAATACACATAAAGGATGAAGACATATATAATACAACCTTCCATGCCCGATATGGGCACTAAGATTTTTGTTTTTTACCATTTGGTTTAACTAATGCACCAACAACATTCATGATTTTAATGCATTACATCTTTCATCCATTTTTGGATAGTTTGTTTTAATATTTATTGACGATTTACTTATCTACTCAAAAACTAGGGAGGAAAATAAAGAACAATTGCAAATAGTGTTAATAATGCTAAGAGAACATTAAATTTATGCCAAGTTTAGTAAGTGTGATTTTTACAAAGAGAAGATTCAATATTTAGGCCATGTTATTTCTACTAAGGGTATAGCAGTAGATCCTAAAATAATAAGCACCATCATGGAATGGAGAGTGTCTAGGAATGAAACAAACATACGATGCTTCATGGGGTTGGCTAGTTAATATCGACGTATTATTGAGGGGTTCTCTAAGATTTATTTTCCTATAGCCTCATCACAATGAAAGGGATGAGTGTTTAAATGGACCAGCGAGTGCCAAACCAGCTTCATGCGGTTGAAACAATTATTGACTACAATCCATTGTTAGGACTCCACTATGTATCATTTTTGCTATATACTTTGACACCATTTTACTTTTATAACCATGATTAGAAAGGATTCCATTATCATTTTCATCTACTTTATCCCAAGGTATATAGAAACCTCTTCTTTATTATATGTTTAATCTGTTTTACATTTAATTCCATAATACTCTTATATTTTATCATTAATTGAAGTGTATCGTTGCTAACACAAGTCCAAATATCGTGAGATAGTTATATGCGTTGCTAGGAACAAGCGTGTTTACTGTTGAAACAGATCGACTCGATTCTGAAACAAGCCGACTCAGATTACTGAAAGCAGACTGTCAAGCACTGCAAATTCCGTCATGCGTAATTTGCGATCCCGGAAGAACTTTTTGTGGAAACAGATGACAACGGCATGAAGACACGAGTTACTGGATTATCTCGAAGATAGCATTCTTGTTGTCTCGTTGTAATGAGTATCTTTTCTTGGAAGAGCAGAATAGTCCCTGTTTTGGGAAAGAGAACGATTTGAGATAATGTAGATTTGCTCTCATGTAAATTGTAAAGATGTCTCCTCTTTAAAAGAGGAGACATCATCATTAGTGAGGAGTTAAATTGTTGGAAAGCGACAAGAGAGTATTGTGTGAGAACTCGGAGCTAGTCTCCATCACGTAATATAACGAGTTGCTTTTGATGGGATGAATAAATTCTTCCTTTGAGCATTCCAATTTCATTCTTTCCCCTGGGGAATCTTGTGAGAGGGAAAGGGCCCGCCTTCCTCACAAGATTCACCCTTTGGTTCTCGTAATTTGTTTAATTCTTTTATGTTGTTTACGCTTCACTTTAATTCTGTTGTTGGACACTAGTTACACAGTTTAGTAATACTCTGTTTCTTTAGCGCTTTGCATGTATTGAATGCATTCACTCTTGGAAGTTGAGAAAACCATTTCTATTGATTGTATGAATGTATGATGTTGGGAGGCGAGTGCCGAAGATTCCTGCATAAAGGAATAGGGTCCCTGCTCTCATTCATTGTTTTCCTTTTCTGCGAGTGTGATTAGAACAAGAGAACAAGTGCTCTGAAGATTCTGTTCATGGGAATAGGGTCTTGATCTCTTGAAGTTACTTTTATTACGGTGTGATTAAGTGTCGGGCATCAGTGCTAAAGTTCCTACTAAGGAATAGGGTCCTGTTCTGCTCTCGGTTGATTGATTTCTTTCCTTACTAGATTGATCTTCCTTTGTTTGGATTGTAAAGCGCAACATAGAAATTATTTCTCGCTATAACTTCATTGACTTCGACTTTGATTAAACAGAGGTGAACCGATAGATTTGTGAGATTAATAATTGTGTGGCTTTTTACTACAACATTGTTTCGCTTTTGAAATTGAGCATATCCGATGCGTGATTATCTTTGAAATAAAAAGACTTCCCTCGGGTTGACAATTTATGTGGAGCTTGAATTGTGAAAGCAATTAAAGCAACCAACATTTTGGCGCCGTTGCTGGGGGAAGGTAATTATAGATTTCAAAAGTATTAATCTTTTCTTTTTAAATGTGCGGGATTGTATGAGAGGACGCGGAAACCGTAAGAAAACTAACCCCACGGTGTGGCAAAGGCAAAGGAAGGGGAGGAAGAAAGACTTTTATTGATGAAATTGTATCAAAGGCTGAATCATCACGGAGATTAAGTTCTCGAAAATCAAAATTTCAGCACTCCCCTCAATCGGATTACGGAACGAGAGGAAGTCGTGGGTCACGAAAATACGAAGAACCCAGCGATCAGTCTTTGGAGAGTCGGAGGAAAGTGTTAGTAAATCAGCAGAGTACATTGAGGAAATAATAGAAAGCGTTGGACGACCGGTAGAAAACATCGAAGAACCAATAGAAGATCTTGACGATCGAGCAAGTGCGGTAGGAGAGCCAACAATGGAAGGAAACAATGATGGTTTCTTTGGTGGAGGACGTGTAGATCCCGAAGGAGAAAGAAGGGATGAAAATTCCCTCTCTACCTTGATATTTCCTATCGTTGATCTCCCCTGCAGGGAATAACTCCCTATGAAAAATATTCCATTGCTCGCTTTACCTAACTTTCATGGTTTATCCTCTCGAAGATCCGAGATGAATTTATTTTTTGAATTTGATATATTATGCGAAGTTATGATTATGTTACTAATGCTCAAAAGTTGAAACTGTTTCCAGTCACCTTAAAAGGGAATGCTTTGAGATGGTTCATGAGCCTTGGAAGTCAAGTGATCACAACATGGGAGCAGGATGAAACGAAATTTCTGCTTAAATATCAAGACTACTGCGGACGAGAGAAAAGAAGGATGAACTATTCAATATGGCACAAAAGCCGGGATGAGAGCGCGAGGACTATATAGAAAGGTCTAGCGATACAATATACAAAGATCCGATCATCCGAATATAAGTAAGGAAATTCGCAAAACTATATTACTTAAGGGTTTAAGGGATGATTGTTTAGATATGTTAAACATGCTTGCCAAGGGAGATATATCTAAGGAATCATATGATGAGATTTGTGAACTTGCTAAGAGGTGTTCTAGGGGAGTTTGCAAGAAATAGAACAAGAGATTCCACCTATTCAAGAATGCGAGAAATCAACAATGGAGGAGCAACAAGAAAGTTTTGAAATAGGTAATTTACTTGAAGAATTTAAAACTGAAATGTTAAGTTCTTTTGCTTCACAAATTGACACTTTGCAGGTTAAGAAGAAGCCAGCCGAAGCGAAGCAACTCTAGTTTGTCTTTTGCCCGAAATGCGAAGACAAACATCCACTAAGGGAATGCCCAATGGATAAAATACCAATTTGTACCCTTTGTGAGAAATATCATGAGACAAAACAATGTCCATCTCTACCAGGGAATAAAAGCGACATTGCAGACCAACGGAAGAAGAAGGCAGACAGTTTATCCGCTAACTCAAAGAAGACAATGGAAACCAAAAGGACAAGGTATGAACTCTAGTATGCCATTTAATCGTTGGAACAATTGATACTGCTTTTGGCCAAACAAATTACCCTCCCTTCAATCAAATGCAATACCCACCCTTCAAACAAATGAATTTCCCACCCATGCGGCAATCAAACCCTCCCTTTGTTGATCCTTCAATGTGGACTCCTTGGCCTCCACGAGCGGCCATCTTCTTTCAACCCTTGGAATTCAAATTGGAGAAGTCAACCACTCCCAGTATCCAAATCAATTGCCTCAATTCCAACAACCACTTCCTCTCGCCATCAAATGCCTGCCAAATAACCAAATGAGACCCCGACTACTGTGCAACCAAATCCCAACCCTAATAATAAAGTTGTGCAAGTCATTGATATTCGAGAATCGGTCTATATTTCCTACTATGCAATGTAACGATATTCATTTGAGATGCGGAAAAAATAGTAGAGCCTATTATTGATGACATAACTTCGATTCGATAAGGAAGAAAGCGAGAAACATAAAGAAGCACAACCACCTCCTAATAAGAATGTTGAAATAACGAGAACCACCATTCCCCCGAGGCGTTTGGTCTTAACCAAAACAGTTTGAAACACTACTTTTAATCTTTTAGGGGGAATTGCAAAATTTGTATGTTAAAATTCCACTCTTACAAGCATTAAGAGATGTACCAATTTATGCCGAGAACATTAAGGGATATTTGTGTTAAGAAACTCTGGTAGGAAAACCAAGGACCCCCTTACGGTTCATGTGATGGGAGACTTTGACTGCATTAATTTCGAGAAAAGCCCCCTCCTGTGAAATATGGTGATCCCGGCCATCCTACGAGAATGAGTTCAGATTGGTAAAACAATGATTCCCCAAGTTACGGTGAGATTTAGGTGCTGCAATTAATATAATGACTCTTGAAACTTCACAATTATTCTGATTTGAATAACACAATCGAGAGATACACCCACCATTTTAGAGTTGGGTCGACCGTTCTACGATTAAACTCGAAGGAGTTGTTGAGGATCTACTTATTTCGGTTGAATCCCGGAAATACCCCAGTGATTTTGTTGTATTGCGGACTAAAACAAAGGCGGGGGGGACATCCCTTAATTCTAGGAAGGCCATGGCGCGGCCACAGTGATGCTTTTATCGGTTACGAGATCTGGTTCAATGACAATTTCTAATGGTTATGAAACAAAAACGACTTACTCTTTATCCTCATGCTACACCGGTAATTAATAATGAAGATTCTATATGGATGGATTATGATGATAATGTCTGTTCACTCTATTCTAACTATTGGACAAGCTTTAACTCTTAAAGACAATACGAGAGGATGAGATAATTAATAATTTTATTTGTGAACCTTCTTACACGTTATGCTGAAACACACAATCAATTAACTGCAATTTTTGAAAGCGATACACAAGAAAAGATTGAATACGAAGACTCATCTCGAGACTTTAACCACCATCTCATCTAAAAGCATAACGAGTTGAAATTGAACACTGGCAAGACATTAAACATAAATCTCGATCTAACGAGATCTTGAGACTCTAACAATTAATGAAGTTATTGCATGAATATAAGGAAGCATTTGCATGGGATTACACGGATATGAAAGGTATTTCTTCAATTATGTACTCATCGAATTTACATTAAAGAGGGATGCGGACTGTTTGTCAACCCCAAAGACGAATGAATCCTAATTTACGAGAAATTGTTAGGGAAGAACTTCAAAAAATTGCTTAATGCGGGATTTATATACCCTATATCGACGGTGAATGGGTTTCCCCATTGGTAATTGTCCCTAAGAAAAACGGGAAATGGAGAGTATGTGTTGACTACAGAGCCTTAAACAAAGCTACTCAAAAGGATCACTTTCCTTTACCCTTCATTGATCGGTGTTGGACAGTCCGGCGGGGAAGAAATTCTTTTCTTTTCTAGATGGATTTAGTGGGTATAATCGAGATAAGAATTGCACCCCAAGACCAAGACAAGACCACTTTCACGCACACACAGGGAACTTTTTTCTATAGAGTTCTTCAGTTTGGGCTATGTAATGCACCGACAACTTTTCAAAAGAAGCTGTTATAGAATTTTTTCTGATATCTTGAATGATTCTATGGAAATATTTATGGATGATTTTACTCCTTATGGTGTGTCTTTTGAAGATGCATTACGGAACCTTGAGAAAGTACTTAAAAGATGCATACAAGCTCACCTCTCCCTAAGTATCTTGAAAAAATGCCATATGATGATGAGTGAAGGAATAGTGCTTGGACATTTTATTTCATCTCAAGGTATTCGGGTAGATCCATCTAAAATATTGGTCATTCATAATCTTGCTTTGTTCCTAAAACTCAAAGCGATGTGAGAAGTTTTCTAGGACATCTTGGATACTACGAAGATTTATTAAAGATTTCTCTAAAATAGCTTCTCCATTATTTGTGTTGCTTATGAAAAATGCTGAATTTAAGTGGACTAATTCTTGTCGGAAAGCTTTTGAAGAACTCAAGCATCGGTTGTTCTCGACTCCTATTTTGAGGGGGCCGAGTTGGAATCTCCCTTTTCATATATCTTGATGCTTGAATCTTTGCCAATTGGAGTCGTCTTGGGACAAGAGGAAAAATCATCTTCCTTATGCTATCTACTTTATTAGTAAGAATATGACCCCTATTGAGCTTAATTATACGAGTTACCGAGAAAGAGTTTCTTGCAGTAATCTATGCCATTAATAAATTTCGACACTATATCACTTTGGTTATTCTAATTTTGTGCACAACGATCATTCAACTATTAAGTATTTAATGAACAAATCTATCACAAATGCTAGAGTTACCGGATGGCTATTATTATTACGAGAATTTGATATCACAATTGTAGATCGGCACAGTAAAGAAAATGTGGTGGCTGATTTCCTTTCACGGTTAAAAAGCGACAATGATATTCCGGTAGATGATTCTTTTCTGATGAGTATTTGTTTGCGATTTCTGCTCACTCTCCATGGTATGCGGATATTGCTAATTATTTGGTTGCAGGAAAATTACCATCACACACAATCATACAGAGAAAAGAGAAGAATTGTTCAACAAAGTGCAGTACAGGGCTGGATAAGCGGGAGTGTCTTTTCTACACCGGGCTTGATCAAGAGATCCGAAGATGCATTAGAGATGATGAAGTGTATGATATATTGAAAGCTTTGTCATGATGGCCCTTGTGGAGGGCATTTTTGTGATAAGAGAAACGAGACACAAAATTACGAGGATGGGTTACTATTGGCCCTCATTATTCAAGGATGCAAAGAAATATGTAAGGGCTTGTGACAATGTCCCGGAGGATGGGTCAACCCAATCATAGAGACCAAATGCCATTAAACCCCTCGGGTAGTTTACTGAACCATTTGAAAGATGGGCCTTGGATTTCATAGGACCCATTAACCCTCCATCCAATCAAAGAACTTATATATTAGTCTACATACAGACTATATGACTAAATGGGTGGAGGCCAAAGCACTTATTAGAGCCAATGAAGAGTGTTCTAGCTTTCTTATTTGAAGACATCTTTACTAGATTTGGAATTCCTAGAGAGCTAGTCATGCGATGGAGGACCTCCATTCAATTCTCATGGTTTTAAATCTACCCTTCACAAATATCATATTCAACATAGAATGACTACACCATACCACCCCCGAGCCAATGGGCAGGTGGAAAGCACAAATAAAGTTTTAGAAGCCATTCTAACTAAAAGCAAGTGAAGGACAACTGGGAAGGATTGGTCCCAAAAGGCTCACGAGGCATTATGGGCTTACGAACTACTTGGAGAAACACTACGGGGTTTTTCTCCCTATGAATTGGTTTACGGTAAAAATGTGTTTTCTGTGGAATTTGAGATTAAAACTTTAAGAAGCTGCTTTATGGCTTTAATCTTGATTTGGCTGATGTACGGACAGCTAGGTTTGCGCGACTTACGGAGTTGGATGAAAAGAGATTAGATGCCATCCATCAAACAACCATGATCGACAACAAAGGATGAAATGGCATGACAAAATTATCAAACACAAGCGAGTTCCAAAAAGGTAATTGGGGCCTTGTTTGTATGACTCTCGGTTTGAAAATTTTCGGGGGTAAACTACGTACACGCTGGCTTGGACCATATGAGGTGAGATCTTTGTTTTCCAAATGGAACGGTAAGACTTTTAACAATTGATGATTCTAAAACACCTCTACTAGTCAATGGTCATAGGCTCAGTCTATATCGGCGTTCTGTTTCTAAAGAAGATTTCAAGGCTGCTTGCATGAGTCGATATTCATTATATTTTTCTAGGGGAGTCTTACGCTCCTCACAGACATTTAATTTTCTGCTGTGTATTTTTTAGTATTAGATTAGATTTAGCACTAATAATCCTGTCAAGGATTGGCATATTGCAAGTGAATTTTGCGGATTACTGGAAAAGCTCATTAAGGAGGACAGATTCATCATGAGAAGATCCGAGCTTCAATCACGGAAGCTTGTTTCCATCATTTTACCCCATTTCCTAGCAATATCCCTTCATACCCATTCCTACATTATTCCCATTTTTCCATTTTTCCCACCCCCACCATCCACTGAAATATCTTCCTTGAGTCGGTATTTCCTATCCCTTCTTTGCTGAAATTACCCCCTATCAAATATTTTCCCCATCGTTTACGGACCCAAGTCATTTATCCCATTTCTCGATTTTTTCCCGTTCTTGAAACACTGTTTCACCAGCGTATCGTTCATTTTTCCGTTCTTTGAAACACCCGGTTTCAGCAACTCTGTTATCATTAAAACATCATTTCTCTTCAACTGTTATATAAAGCTTTTTTTGGTTCTCCACGATTATACTTGAGATCCTTTTGGTGAAAAATTATTCGACATTAGACGGATCCAATTACACTCTGTTCTAGATTTCGGAGAAATCTACGATTCTTCCATGTACATTAAGCCATTTTGAAGCAATCGACACTTGAATTATTAGACCAAAGGTAAAAAAATGTAAGGTATGAGGTTTTAATGTAATTCGGTTAAATTATATTAAAGAGAGGATTTCATTCATAATGATTACGGGATCTTCACTACGCCCAATCATCATTACACCATACGTAGGGGGAATTTCAAAAAATTGAACAATCATTTCGCATTAACCAAAGCCTCTGTCCCTTGTCATATCCATTGCGCAGTCATTTAGACCTTGCGGCCTCTGTTGCAACAACTAGCGCGATCGAGGGTGCGTGTTTGCTGTATTCGTGCCTGTCTGCGTATAACTCAAAGCAACGACCATGGGAGGGTCGGCCATTGAGACATGAGCCCTGGCTCCATAAATCTTCTTCAATTGTTTCCCAGAAGCCTATCGATTTTCGCCAAGACGGGATGGATGAGTATATTTTGAAAGATTGGGTGAATTTGACCGGGATCAAGTCTTAGAGTTTGCACAAAACCTTCAAGGCGATTTTTCGGTGGTCTAAAGGGGTTCGCATTTGATACGAGAGGAGGACATAGTTCGAGTATCGGGGTTGCCGAGCTATTGGTACTCATTTGGTTTAGCGAAAGCGGAGTTATTCTCAATGCGCGACAAGATTTTCTTCGTCCGGATGAGCCGGTGGAACTCAAAGGCCGCAGGGGTTGGTCCGCACTCACTTCCTCAACCATGGCCATCGGTGGCGAGTTCATCAAACACTACTTAACGTGTGAAGGGCGTTACCGGGTAGTGTACAATCACGATTTTGTCTTGATGAATCATTTGAGAAATGGACGATGATTAATATCCCCTATTACTTGCTTGGGTACGTATTAGAAACATGTCTTATTATTGTAGACGCTCTAAATTCCCAATGTTATCCCTCACCCACCATCGTTTATGCCGGATTGTTGATACGAGAGGGGTTTTTCTCGGCAAAATCCCCTCTCGCATGTCCCCACTCCCGGTTCCCAGTGCACTGAAATACCTCGAGCGAGGCTCAAACGTCCCAACAACCCGAAAGTTCTCATGATACTCCCGGAAATTCCTTATAAAGGGACAATGCGGACGATATTCATATTCCCCGGTTGACCCAACCCGAGCTCGCCCCATTTAGCGAGTCAGCTGTCCCCACTATTTACGTCCCTAGTGATGACTCTCTAACACCCCCTTCCCCACCCACTAATAAAAAGAAGAGAACCCCAACGAGTCTCGGTCTCCGGACGACGGACAAGGGCTAGATTTCAAATTCTCACTTCTTCGAAAGCCCTTCCCCCGAGAGGAAGAACCCTCCCCCCTCAAAGAAAAGGAAAAGGCGAGTGATTTTCTTTGCCTTCCTACCAAAAAGAAAAATGAAGATGATCGATGAGAAAGGACTCACCTCCATTTTCCCCCGACCACTCACTATTTTGTTAAAACTCAATCTTCCTCCCAATTCAAACCGCCCAACCCAGTCTGTCCGGTGGCAACGCCACACGAGAACCCGGTGCCAGGGATAATACGACATTGTTTATGGCTCAAGAAGTGAGCGTCACACAGAGAACCGGTCACTTACCCGGTAGGGTGAAACACAAGAACCGACCACGCTGTGGTACAAAAAGTACACCAAGCATGATGATAGTGGGAAATCGGCGATAGGGTCGTCCCCACAAAGAACAGCCTACGGTTGTGCATCAACGAGAATACCCCAACGAGTCAACCGAGCAGCACGGGGTTTGCATACTATGACATCTTTTATTGGAGGAGAATGAATTCTGAAGTCCGAATCGGAAGCCTACAAGAATGAACTAACCATGGCTCGAGAGGCTTTTGATAGAGAAGCTGAATCTCTATATGTTAGCACACACGGCCTCAATGCAAAATAAGGAGCCATGCAAGGACTACATGTGCCATGAGTGTGGCAACATTTACCGGGATGCGGGCTACAAACTAGTTAAAATTCAATTATCGGAGGCATCTACATCAGGTGGAATAAAAGAGGGATGCCCTCTGCTCTCACAGAACCGGTAGGGCTCTCTATAAAGGAAGAAAAAGAAATCAAACCTCGGATACCTCGTCCATGCTAGTTAATGCGGCCATTCGAGACGGGAAGCACCACCACGGATATCTCGTCCTTTATTGAGTTAATGCGGCTACTCGCAGACGAAGCATCATCGCGAGATATCTTGTTCTAAAGTCGGTCGGTGTAGCCATTCAAACAACGTCCCAACCCGATGCGATGCCGAGAACACGGACCTTGCCATGGAATCAATTGGAACAGGATGAACAAATGGAAGAAGCAATATCTTTCGAGGAGCGAGATATAATATTACGCAGCATAAGTTACAATGGCGAAATCCATGTATATGCCAAGCAGGGGATAGTTGGGATCAAATGATGCAACGACTCGAGGACTCCAAAAGGAAATCAAGGAATCTAAGGAAAAAGATGGCCTTGATGTTTTCATTAGTCCGAAGTTGATGGCTACACGCAAACCCTACGTAAACTACTCTCTCTTTCTTTACGAACGATTAGTTTATTTTCAATTAAAAGCAATAAAGATGGCGGACCATATGAGTTAATGACTTCGGAGAAATTTGTTGAGACTTTTAATGAGGGCCCCCGAGAGTGACCGAGCATTTCTTTGTGCGAACTCTACCTTCATAATGAGGCCATTCCCGACAATAGAAGAGTTAATATTATTCCAATTGCGGGAGATATACAAATAAGGGCATTTGTTTCATTTTTGTCTAACTCGACTCGGTTGACAAAGCTGCGTTCATCGCAAGCAGATCATAATGAGGAGAATAGACTCCTATGGATCGGACCAGATCCTTTAAGCCCGGCCCATGTTCATAGCACAATATCATAAATTCTTACGAAGCCGGGAATGCAGAGGTATATACGACGATTCTGAGGCTTCAACACTTTCTAAGTGTCAATAGCGAGATTAGAGTAAAGAGTGCTGCCAGCATTGAAGGCCAATGTTATGTTTTGGCGACGAGTCATGTAAAGAAAGACAGGGATTATCACCCTTTTAACCCTCACAATCTTCAAGCTGCATTATCCGGGGTTTCTAATTACATTGGTTGCATTCAACGTTGTGGAGTAAAGCTGGATTGGGTATCATTTCCATTTTCCAATTTTATGGGCTGCCTTTCGAGACAAATATCGGAGTCATTACCGGTTGGTGACGAGAGATGAAGCCTTGGCATGGAAAAACTTAGGAGAACAACGGTGGATTCAGAGCTCCTACGAGATGCCACCTTCTCCGGCCTATCTTTGCTGAGTAATTTGCATGCTCGGTCCCCGGTACTCGGACTACGATTCGAGACTAGGGGTTGCCCGAGGACATGCAACATTTTTTTAGACAGGGGGATGTTAGGACTCCACTATGTATCATTTTTGCTATATACTTTGACACCATTTTACTTTTATAACCATGATTAGAAAGGATTCCATTATCATTTTCATCTACTTTATCCCAAGGTATATAGAAACCTCTTCTTTATTATATGTTTAATCTGTTTTACATTTAATTCCATAATACTCTTATATTTTATCATTAATTGAAGTGTATCGTTGCTAACACAAGTCCAAAGATCGCGAGATAGTTATATGCGTTGCTAGGAACAAGCGTGCATTCTTTGAAACAATGACTCGACTGTTGAAACAGCTGGTCAAGCACGCAAATTCCGTCATGCGTAATTTGCGATCCTAGAAGAACTTTTTTGTGGAAACAGCGAGCAGCAGACATGAAGACACGGTTACTGGATTATCCCTGAAGATAGCATTCTTGTTGTCTCTGTTGTAACTGAGTATCTTTTCTTGGAAGAAACATAGAATAGTCCTGTTTGGGAAAGAGA
This sequence comes from Pinus albicaulis, assembly GCA_034641835.2. NCBI lineage: Eukaryota > Viridiplantae > Streptophyta > Pinopsida > Pinales > Pinaceae > Pinus > Pinus albicaulis. Next base: position 465,686,059 of record CM076569.1, read on the forward strand.
ACAGATTTGAGATAATGTAGATTAGCTCTCATGTAAATTGTAAAAGATGTCTCCTCTTTAAAAAGAGGAGACATCATCATTAGTGAGGAGTTAAATTGTTGGAAAGCGACGAGAGTATTGTGTAGAAGCTGGAGCTAGTCTCCATCTCAATATAACAGTTGCTTTGACATATGAATAAATTCTTCCTTTGAGCGTTCCAATTTAATTCTTTTCCACAGGGGAATCTTGTGAGAGGGAAAGGGCCCGCCTTCCTCACAAGATTCACCCTTTGGTTCTGTAATTTGTTTAATTCTTTATGTTGTTTGCGCTTCACTTTAATTCGTTTGTTGGACACTAGTTACACGGTTTAGTAATACTCTGTTTCTTTAGCGTGCATGTATTGAATGCATTCACTCTTGGAAGTTGAGAAAACCATTTCTATTGATTGTATGAATGTATGATGTTGGGGAGCTGAGTCTTTGAAGATTCTGCATAAAGGAATAAGGGTCCCTGCTCTCATTCATTGCTTTCCTTTTCTACTGAGTAGTGATTAGAACAAGAGAACAAGTGCTTGAAGATTCCTGTTCATGGGAATAGGGTCTTGATCTCTTGAAGTTACTTTTTCTTACAGATGTGATTAAGTGTCGGGCATCGAGTCGTTTGAAGCTCCTACTAAGGAATAGGGTCTCGTTCTCTGTTGTGGTTGATTGATTTCTTTCCTTACGTGATTGATCTTCCTTTGTTTGGATTGTAAGCGCAACATAGAAATTATTTCTACTATAACTTCATTGACTTGACTTTGATTAAACGAGTGTGAACAGGTAGATTTGTGAGATTAATAATTGTGTGGCTTTTTACTACAACATTGTTTACGCTTTTGAAATTGAGCATATCCGATGCGTGATTATCTTTGAAATAAAAAAGACTTCCTCGGGTTGACAATTTATGTGGAGCTTGAATTGTGAAAGCAATTAAAGCAACCAACATCCATGTATTAATGGTTGTTGATCCAAACAAGGAATTTGAAATTTGCACCAATGCTTGAAAAGAAGGAGTGGGAGTTGTACTTACACAAGATGGAAAATTTGTGACTTACGAGTCTAGGAAAGCGAAAGGTCATGAACAACGGTATTCCACATATGATCTAGAGCTGACTACATTAGTGCACACATTGAAGGTATGGATGCACTACTTATTGGGGAAAAAAAATTGTATTAAAAACTAATAGCGATGAGTTTGACTAGGTATTTTAAACAAAGTCGACTTGAATGCTTGTCAAGCTTAGTGGAACACATTCTTAAGTGAATTTGATTTTAAATTCGGCATGTTAAGGGAAAAAGAAAAATATGTCGTGATGCTTTAAGTAGAAAATTACACTATGTGTATGAACTCTACTTTAACCACACAAAATTTAAGTTCGAGAACAAGTGAAGGGGGCTACGGAAAAGGATCTAGAATATTAGTTGGTGTGGAAGAAAAATGCAACAAGAAGAAGTGCAAGGAAACCAAACAGAGTACAAGATCAGTGTTGCACGATTATTGACATTTCGAGGGAAAATTTACATTCTCGATCGATTGAGTTTAAAGGAAATGATCTTAGATGAACATCATCAAAGTTCTTATTCGGACACATTGGTTACCAAAAGATGTTAACAATAATTAGAAAAGACTAATTTTAACTAGGAATGCGTAAAAATATTGCTTTGAGTATTTGACTAAATGTTTGAAATGTCAATAGGTCAAGGTGGAGCATCATCACCCAATAGGGATGTTGCAACCTATGCTCGTGCCAAAATGGAAGTGAGAATTTATATCATTAAATTTATCATAGGCCTACCAAAAACAAAGTTACACAATGACTCAATAATTATTGTAGTCTATCAATTGAGCAACACAACTCACTTTATTCCAATGCGATCAAATTAGAAAAGCGTACAGATTGCTGATATTTTTTATGACAAAAGTGTTTAGATTCCATAGCATACTAAGGACAATTATCTCACACAAAGATGTAAAATTTACTTCCGCTTTTTGGAAGGCCATATTTCATTTGGTTTAGGCACACAAATTCAATTCATTATTGCATACCATCCACACACAGGGATGGTCAAATAGAAAGAGTAAATAATATTTTTTGAGGACATGTTGCGGATGTATGTAATGCAACAACCTATGAAGTGGGAAGATTACTTACACCTCGTGGAATTTTCTTATAATAATGGATACCAAGAATCCTGAGGATGAGTCAGTTTCGAAAGCATTATATGGTAGGAAATTTCGGACACCCATTAATTGGAGTATCCCAGAATCCAAACTAATGCTTGGGCTCGAAATGTTGGTCAAGATGGAAAGGGAAGTGAAGAAAATCTAACAAAATCTAAAAGCTTCCCGGGATTGTCGGAAAGTGTATGAAGATCAAAAGAGGACCTACCAGGGAATTTGAAGTAGGTGATCATGTTTATGTGAGAATTAGACCCGAAGAAGATCACCTTAAGGTGAATGTGCTTGTGCCAAAGCTGTCCCCACGGTTTTGTGGACCTTTCCAAATTTTGGAATGGTCGGGACCAATGACCTATCGGTTAGCATTAATAGGACATATTTGGGTACTCAATGTGTTTCATGTGTTCCTATTGAAAATATATGTGCATGATCCAAAGCACATAATACATTGTGCGAGAACATTCAAGTAGAATTTAATTGAAATCTAAGAGTCGTAAGAACATAATTAGTAGTTTGAATAAATTAAATGTTTGTTGGTTGCGAGTCAAAACTGCACTGACGAATTTCTAAAGTAGAACCTCGGGCGTAATCTTGATCGGAGAAATAACACTACGTAGGCGAGCCATCACCCATGATAAAGTGCAATGGAAGCACTTTGGCCCTGAGGAGTCTACTTGGGAAGATCAAAGGTTCATTCGAGAGGCCTATCCCGGAATTAATCTATTGAAATGGAGTAAAACACCAAGGATGGTGTTTACCTCGAGTGGGGAAGATGTAACATCTAGATTTGAGTGTTATGTTATTTTAATTGATACACTTAAACTTGTTTAAATTAGAAATTGGCTTAGTGAATACTTTAAGAAAAAATTTGAACTAAAGTTTAATTTTTATTTTTAATAAATATTATTTATGGATTGGTTTCCATAAATTGATGGTTAAGTGCCCAAGTTAGCGAGTGGTTAGATCAAAAATTAATTACCTGACCAGTTTACCTTTCCTCTTGGAATGAAAAAAAACCTTGATGAGGAAAAGGTAGAGTTGTGCAAGAGGTAAAAAAGACAAAATTATTAGCTAAAAGGTGAGAGTGTCTAGAGATGTTTGGAGCCCCGGTGGAACTACGATAAAAAATTGAAATGGGAGAAGAGAGCGGATCAAGGTCTTGAGGTCTCTCTACAGAGAAAAATTCTAAGAAAACACACTTTTTTGAGAGCACGAGGGTAGCGGAGGACGCAATAGCCTCTCTCATGGTTGGGAGAAACCATAAGCTCTAGCTAATTAAGTAGGTATTGTGAACTTGAAAAGGAATAGCATAAGTTTCCTTGTTTTGTTTATAAGTACCTTACTTTTCGAAAAGATTTGTCTATGTGAGCACGAGTGAGAATGAAACAAATACGGTGTTGAATTAAATTTTAGTAATGTACACTATTAGTTATAAATTATTTAATTCTCGATAACCAGTAAACCCTTATGGATCTAGATTAGAGTTTTACAGTTAGAGAAAATTGTGCCCCTAATTTTCAAAGGGAAGGTTTAAATGGTAGAGTTATAATAGTTCGGTTATTAAGTTTGAAAGCTATCAAAGAAAATAAATATTCAATGGAAAAGTTAGTCCCATCCGAAGAGTAAACTCAAAACGGGACGATACTGTTTTCAAGAGAAACAAATGATACACAGATTGAGGGTTTTGGGAAATAAACCTCTTTCATCTCAAAAGGTGCGACACTTTGTAGGAGAAATTATTAAAAGAGAAAGAAAGAGGAAAAATTTGTTGAATGTAATAAACAAATTGTATCGTATAATATCAACAAGTAACAAATACGAATATAATTTTTTATAGCATAACATGTAATGAGAAGATAGATACACAACAATTTTTTCCCCGAGGGAACAACATGGCTAAAAAATTAAGGATTCAACTAACTATGGAATATATATATAAACATATCTAGAATTAGGTTCCATATATGTTAACTTCATGGATAAAATTACGAGATTCAAACAACATATAAAGATCAGATTCAAGAGGCGGTAACCCTATCGAACAACCTCGCAAGATTCTACAAAAATAGTCCATTAACTAAGAAAAAATAAAGTATGACAACATATTGCAAATAACCATGACAATGTATTGCATATATGGTAAAACACGAGTAAGGATAAATTACATTAATAGTGAGGAGGTCATCATGGAGCAGACTCAACAAATATTGCAACTCTTCATTCATCATAAGATAAAAGAAATTAATGCATGAGTCCTTAAATAGTTATAGATTTACCATAATAGATGTTGAACTAGAAATATAAATATGCTCAAAACCCCAAATAGGAAACATATTGTCAACTCTAGAATCATCGAAGTTCTCGTTCTACATAACCGAACTTAAAGAAACTCGATAGAAAAACATTAAACTATCCGAAATTCCTCTTAAAACTCTTTTCGGAGTCGAAATGGGGCTAGATAGTCTTGACAAAGATAACACTAAAAATAAGAGTACTATAACATGCAAGAGGAAAAACATTTAGGGCTGGAGGAGGATGAGCTAACAAACTATAGAAGGTAGGGTTGGCGATATTTTAGCCTACACAACCATAGAGACGATGTCATATGAGAAAACCTTCTCGAGGATTACGAATAAAAAATATTACAAAGCCTCTACAGCCACGATGCGTAGTATGGGTCCGTTACCTCATAACGAAGGTAGACTTGAAAATGATAACAAATCAAGTGAGGAAAGAAAGTTGTTGAGAGTCGTAGAAAAAAACAATTAGGCGAAAGAAATACTCATGCCCAAGATGAGTCCATTAAACTTGAGAAGTTACCCGAGTTTGGTTGAGTGAATTCAAAGTTGAACAACTTATTCTTGAGCATGCGAGACCATTGTGTGGTAGCGTGACCCAGCACAAAGAAAGAGTGGTAGTGTTACACCAATAACAACCAAGCCAACATGGTTTAATTACGAGGTTAAGCACCTCATCATTGCGGAAAATCCATGGCATAACACCTTTATATCACTACAAGAAAAAAGGACATTGTGCGAGGGCAAAAAAATGTCACCATAAGCTCATTGGTGATGGTCGAAAGAGCCTTTGTCACCAAAAAGCTGATTTTCACCAAAGGTGGCATCGTCGAAAGTATGGTGTTAGTGGTGACATTCAAGGTTTATCACCAGTAATGATTTATAATGATGGATATTGTACGCCACCATTTCATATGAGCAATGGTGATGGACAATAGCATCCATCCCCAAAGAAATTGAATGTCACCAAAGGTGGCATCGACGAAAATATGTGTTGTGGTGACATTCAAGGCTTGTCACGAATATTGACTATAATGAGGGATAGTGACCGTCACCATTTCATATGAATAGCAACAATTTTTTATGATGGGCCTTTCATGCCGTCACTATTGGTGCATATATATATGGCAGCGTTCATTGAGTCGCTACCATTTAATATTTATCGAGGGTCAAAAAATGCCATCATAAGCTCATTAGTGACATCAAGGTCTATCACGAATAATGATTATAATGACAAAAAATGACCCTCATCATTTCATGTCAACAACGATGATTTATGGTGACAAAACTTTCATGGTCATCACTATTGATGTGTATATATGGTGGCATTCATTGATCAGTCACCGTCTCATATTTTGGTGAGGGTCAAAAAATTTCTCCATAAGCTCATTGGTGATGGTTAAAAGAGCCTCTGTCACCAAAAAACATATCACCGCCATTCCATATGAATATGAGGACACGAGCTCTTCCATTGAGCTAGCACCCTTTGAAATAATTATACTTTTAAAAATTATATCTTGAAACTTTATAGATTGTAAATTCTACAATTTTCAATAAATTAAAGTCTCAACAATATTTTACTAAATAAAGCGAAAACATCATCGGTAGGTCTCTACCTAATGGTTATGGAAGTTATGAAAAGTGAGGTGGAGGGAAAAATAGTTACTGTATACGAGACTCAATATGTTTAATTGAATACTTAATTAGAATTGAAATGTGAAGACATTTATAGCCTAAAAAATGACCTATAACACGCAAATGCACCAAATATTGCGAAGGAAATGTCACAAGTGGATAGCATACTGAGAAGACCATTGATGAAGACGGATGCAATATGTTTACAAAGGTTGAATGAAAGAAAAATATCAAATTTGTTGTTTGTTGGGTGACATTTTATAGTGGGACCTTAGTCTCTCCTTTCTCACGTAAATATTCGAATTATAAATTATAAATTTTGAGATGTCCGAATGATATCTAAACTTCTTCAAATGTAATCCAAGGAACCATGAATATATATATATATATATATATATATATATATATATATATATCCCCTTCACATAAAGCGACATGCGATTTGGATTTCACAAGGTCGCACTCAAAACATGACAACAACCAGAATAAAAAAATATTGAAACTTATCACCGAGTAAGAGTAGCTCTTTTTGCGGTGAACACCAGACAATAATATAGTAATTAGTTCACTTTAAGACTACAAAACATTGGAAAAAAACAATGTGTTGAATTATCTACGAGTACAAAATGGACTTAATTGTAATGAAGCAAAAGAGTTGATACTAAATCACAAATAAAAAATGACCAACAACAATGTAAATTTTGTTTTTCAAGATCTTTCCAACGGTCAAACGAGAAAATGCCCCATCAATGCTTGTAAGTGAATTTATGACCTGGGAGAATTTAACATTCCGGTTTTAACCCTTGGATTATAAAATACTAAATCATGTATTCTTTGCAATAAAGGTGGTTTATGAGAATTGTGTCAATCCATGAGGGTTGAATTGTAATGACCCCATACTATAGAATGTGAACATGTTTTGCAAATTTTTTTAGCTCAAAGCCCAAGGCACAAGGCCCCACTATTAAATGGTCACAGAGTCCAAATGGAAGGCGAGCTAGGTTTTGATGTTATGCTTAACTTCTATAAAACCAAAGTATAAAAAATAATATAATAACATCAAAAATATTTCTTTAGGAGCAACACGGAGAGCCGAATCCAAGAGTGGAAGAGTAAAGGGAATCCTTAGGAAGGTAATATAGGTTACTTAATGTCCAAAAAATGACCAAAATTATGTCAACAAAATCTGCTCAATTCATAAGTGGCAGAGTACAAGTGGGATTTCAAAGGCCACTCTTATAAAATCAAGAATTAGTGCTACTTAAAAAGATCTAAGCATGACTATCGAATGCTAAGAAGAATAAATACCAAGATCTAGAGCCCAAGTACAAGATAAACCTCAATGCATTGAATACTCTTTGTCAAATAGAGGGTATTCCTCTAAAGTCGAAAGGGAAGCTATCCTACCATCTCGGTCTACTGGATAGAAAGTTAGGTAAACATGGAAAACATGGTCCTCTAAATGGAGCTGATGAGAGGGAGTTGCCTACAAATCTAGCATGATTTATATTTAGAACCTCATACGACAACATCACATGGGATTTATTATCAAGGGTTGGGGGTTCCTCTTATAACCCAATATATCATTGTTGTTCTGTGTAAACTTTACATTTGCAAGGGTTCTATCTTTTAACCATGTTATATTAAAATTTATTTCACCTACCCTATTAATCATATGTTCCCAGTCCAAAATCAAAATTTTATATGGAAGACACATGATCCTCATGCATGGGAGACATAGCATATACTTTCTTGGAGAGGTTCTTTCCTTGTCCTTATTACATTTTTCCTCATGCGGAGAGAACACATGCCTCCATAGGCTGGAATTCCATATAACCAACCCCAGAAGCAAGGGATCTTGAAAGATGTGTGAGTTTGTGTCAAACTAGAGGGGTTGTGGTAGAAGTGGAAAGGAAGGCATTGTGTTTGAAGAGAGTTGTAGAGTAGGCAACATGGAATCTCTTTACTCACTTATTTAAATCAATGTTAGCGAAAATGAGCTAAGGTATCTTTGAAATAACATTATCCACTTATTTGATTCATCATTGAAATGAACCAAGGTATATGAATTTCGGGGATTCCCAAGGAGCAACCTAGTATCTCAAATTCTTTATGCCAACATTGTGAAACTAGAGGGGATGGATTCAATGGAGATCATAACCTTGTTGTTGTGTTTTCTAAGTGGAAGAGGTTTTCATTGTTTGAGCGTTGGGTGAGATACATAAATAAGATTTCAATGAGGAAAAAGAATTGTTGGATGTCACGGTTGTGGCTATATTTTTTAGTATTGTCGGTTGGAGATGGAGGAGAAATAAATCCAATAACCTATCCTTTGTCACCCGATGGTCTCATAACCCGGTTTTGGGGGGTGGCATTTACAAAATATTCCTATGGTTGGCTTTTAGATCACTCATTTGTCACCAATTTGATGGATATATTCATGGCAAAGCCCTGAGGGATTATTATCATTCTCATGCAGCGTTGTCAGCAAATAATACCAGGTAGACTTCGAACGAGGGATATTTTTTTCTTTTAGCATCATTGCCAAACCCATCCCTTTGCCTTTAAAAAATTTACTGCAACCATTATGAAGTAAAATAATAAGTCGTGTCACTGGATGGTGTAAAAGTAGAATTTTGGGAAAACAATTTGTAGAACCATATGCCCGATGATATGAGTCGATGGTTCAATTACTATGTTATCCTTGAAGACTTGTGTTTTCGTATTTGCTAAAAAACTATATGCATCCTCACACAAAATTTTAGCAAAATCCTACTGAATATTTAATGATTAGATGCCTATAGAGTTCATGAAGATTCATATTAGAGATTGGAAAGAATATTTGATCTTCCATAACCAAAATGGAAAAAAAATATCAAGGACAAAATAACAACAATAAAATATATTATATCTAGACAGGTGTCGATGTAGAACTAACCTACTCTCATAATTTAAGTATTTAGTAACTCTAATTGCCTTCATTTTCCACAGGATCTTCAATATATAATTATTGGGTGTGTTGTTAAAGCACTCTAGATGTTAAGTCACTAGTTCAATTCCCAACCTCTATTTGGGTGTTATTCTTGTACATGACTATGATGTAGCCTCACACATGTAAAACTCACAAAATATAAAAAATATTCATCAAAATCCAATTTTCACCTATTCAAGGATCGCAGAAGGAGATATGACACACTAGCAACAAAGGCGGAATGAGTCTAGAGGTCCAACTATAAAATTACATCAAAATAAAATAGATAAAAAACAAACTAGATGCCATTTCACGTGCATGATGATGACGAGTACATATAAAATGAAGGGATGTAGTCTATAAATGACACATCATCACTAATATTCAAAAAGACAAGAAAATTTGGGTAGCAAAGAAACCATAAGAGGTTGTGTTCAGAATTAACCTTATTATTTATATGGACAAGTATAAAGCAAGAGCAGAAATCCTTTGAAAGAATAAATTAATTATAATATCCCTTGTGATATGTGATATTTATGTTAAAGGAGATGAACAAATAATTCAAAAACTAAATTCGGTCCTTCAGAGATGACCAAGATCCCAGAAGTCTATGAAACCCCTAAAGCTATGACAAGGAATAAAAAATAATTGAGGTGAAGGACACAGATGGTGTTTCTAGGAAAATTTTTCGATCATGAGGTCCCACAGTGTTTATGCGGATATTATTTTTACGGACTATAATATTTGTCTTCATGGATATCCTATATGAAACATACTTTAGTGGATACTTTCAATTCTCCACCAAAAAATCCCTTTTCCTTGTGGAATTTTGTTGGTACTTACTACTAGTACACTAGTGTTTTGAGGAGAGTTCTAACTTCACACAATCCACATTCAACTTTAAGGGGGAAGGTCCAATATTATGGAATAATCGTTTTCTCTTCCTTCCCTCTCTATATTTAGGGAGGATATTGTGCATAGGTAAAACTAGATGTTTAGATGGGTATTCATTAAAATTATCACTTCTTTTCCTTTGTTTGACTTACGAAAAGTGGAGAAGTGATTATGAGCTTGAAAAGGAAGCCTAAGAAAATGATTTTTATAGAAATGATATGTTTTTCAAGTGGTGCATTTCATTCTCAAGGGGAGAATGGAATCTAATGCATATATAATAGCATTACCCCCAGATGCATTAACGAGGATACTAAAAGACAATATATCAAAAAACTTTGGATGGTAACTTGAAAAAAAGAGTAGCAAATGATCTCAAGGTTTTTCTCCACACCTCTTTCAGTAATGATTGTATAAGGAAAGACGAGATGCATTTATGAAGAAGCATAGAAAAGCTCACTAATTGATGATAAGGATCATTCAAATTCTCGCTTTGAATCACATTATCTTAGAAAATGTCAGTGGAAATGGACGAGGTAAAAAAAACACAAGTTAAAAGGCATTAGAGGTGCATTCATGGAGAGTGAGGAGAGAATTGTGAATATTTATCGGTTTAGTTGCTTTGAACTATGGCAGTCATAGTGGGATTAGTAATAAATATTTCACGGTTTCCGCAAAAGACTAGACTTCAAGTAGGAAGTGGTAAATAAAAAAGTCAATGATATTCCCAAAAAGGGTTGCGGGTTTCCTTGGAATTGGTCCATAATACATGATAGAGAGCATATATTGGATTTGGCAAGTAGGATCCTCTCATGTGGGCTTTGAATTCAGCACACCAAGAATTGAAGGACTTGCATCACAAAGTTATTACGAGTTCTCAAAGGGTGTTTTCTACTACATTAGAAACATCTAATCATTTTATTTCTTCTTTAGATTTTGATTCGAGGTTGCTTCCCCTACTAATGGAGCCAAGTGGAGGAAAGTCAGCTAACGGTGAGTTGAGGTATAAATTCTAGGTGTTTGGCGACTAGAGATTCGGCTTGTTTTTCGTATATGAGTGGGATGTTGAAATCCATGAGCATTTCTAGCATTTGAAATTGAAGAAATGGCATAAGATTTCTTCTCGAGCATCTTCTATGTGAGGTGAAGGAGGCGGGAGAGTAGAGGGTGAGAGCCATAAATGGTGAGGTTCGTACAGGATGCACGGGGAGCCTACTGACTTTGGAAACCTAAAGTGAAGACGCTGCTTGCACTTTGATGATGTACAAGATGTGGAAAGGAATGTTGAGAAACAGAGGTGGAGAAACAACACTGGAGAGGAGTTGAGGTGGAGAAATAAGAAAGTATCGATCTTTGTCTTAAGATGGTACTATTGTTTTCTCATTCAGTGAATGTTGACTTAAGCGAGTGGCATTGCAACATAGATTCTTATTTATTAGAAGACTAATTTTTCACTCAGGTCATTAACTATCAGCTCGTTAGTTTTGTTGAAGTTGTGGCATTTGTTGTTCTGAAACTCTACCTATAATTGAACAACATGGTGCTACTGTCATTCTTGTTGTTGCTGGTTTTTGTTGCGGTAGTTGTCAGGGGGTGTTGAATGTGTCATTGCGCTACATCTTTACTTATGTTTGTAGCATTTCTTTAGCTGATTCAAAGCATGGTGGTGATGTTGTGGGGTAATTATATTATTTTTCCATAAAGGATTGAGTCCTAGTACTGTCGTGTGGAGTTATTACTGTCTGGGAAAAAGAAAGTTATTATAGCTAAAGAGAGGTAATATTATTCATGGAACATGGTTAACTGTAAACTACTGCTATAAAGGTAGCTACACTGGTTCCTTGCAGAACAAAATTATATTTAAGGAAAGCGGATGTCTTTACTGAATATCGTCTATGCAACATTTTGTTCTGGTGTTCTGTACGCTAGATTTTGTATTAAAGGCGTGGAGACGTGTTGAGATGGAGTGTCACGATTTTTAATTGCATTGAAGTGACGAGAAAGCGTGGATTCATCTTGTTGGATTTTATTAACATGATTTTCTGATGTATCGCATCTGAGATAACTGGATTTGTGGTGCTTCTTGACATAAATTGCACTGGGATATGACCCGATTTGCAAGTTATTACTCCATGTTGTCGTTGCGGAGAAGATTCTTAAACGAGGTTCGGAGTGGGATGAATTTTCTACTCAAAAGATAACCTTATCCTCCTTAAACCACGATTGGAATGTTGCTACTTGATGCTTGAGATATATTGCATCATACATGAAATGTTTGTGCTGCCGTTGCAATATTTTCTAGGTTCGAAGACAAGTGTAGTGGGCTAATAATACGCAACTCTATGAGCATTTAGGCCATGAAGTTAGCTAAAATACCAAAAAGCTTGTCATGACCATTGATATTCATTTTGTATGCATGAAAGATTTCGAAAATGGTTTTATTTTTCTAGTAATGGTGCTTCATGGATTTGATTTCCAAAAGCAACGCGGAACCTATTAACTCGCAGTCTCATAAGAATAGTCACATCTACATGCTTTGAAGTTTCCATATCTCACTTGTAATATGTGCATAATTCCACCATGTTCATTTTATAAATTCCAATGACAAAGGTAAACGGCGATGAAGTTAGAACTGAGGAAGGAAGAGGAAATTTCTTACCTTCCCGAAATTTCGATTGAAAGGTTTTCATAAATAATTCTTTTTATCTTTGGATAACTACATCTCATTCGGGTTTTGTGAAATTTTGCATTAGAGACTTATCAATTATCACTGTTCCTGAGACATGAAAGATTTTTTCAAAGCTTCCAATCTCAAGAAGAGTCCACATAGAGCCTCTAGACCCTTGAGAGCTAATTGGATGTGACTGGTTCTCGCTTATGTAAGGAAGAGTATTCATGTAATAATAGTTTGGCTTGATGTTGCAAAGTTTATTATTGCTAGCTAATTATTGCTCAAAAAAATAAATATAATATGCATCCTACATTTATCAGATGTGACTGATTGAAATAGAGGGAGGCATATAGTACGGGTATGCCTCAAAGAGAATCTCTTAATGGAGCTGTCATATTCGATTCATTAATTGTGAAAAATTAGATGTTAAATATGACATGGCACATATTTCCCAGGCAGACGAACTCCAACTCTTGTACATAATGCATGATGATTGTATTGTTCACAAAACTGCTAGAACAATTAAATGGTAAATGTGACAAGGCATATTTCTCTAATCTGAGAAGCCATTACTCTGAGAGAAAGAGGAGCTTTAGAGCTAACATATAGAGTATTGATAATTTGTTGAAAGAATCGAGGAATCCATAGACAATGACGATGCTAGGAAGTCCCAGAAAAAATATTGCCATTTGAAGAAAAACTTTAGAATGTGACCCATGTTACTTACCCTTTGACACGCTTCTTGCTAGCCCTTTTCTAAAAACAAATTATTGTCAGTTTGGGTGACAAAATCCATTGATGCTAGACAACCTCACATTTAGCCCATATAGAGGCTGAACGTTTTTATTAATGCGAAAGTATTAGAAGAATGTCAAATGTCTCTTTCATCTGTAGCTCAGATGAGTCAGAAATACACCCATAGATAGTCTGATGTGGAAATGAAACAGATAGTCTATCAGTGGGTGTTTAATAAATCATATCGCAATCCAGATGGGATAAGGCTATATAAAATGTAAAGTGAAGAGAGTGTATTTACTAGAGGGCTGCTGCTTCGAGCGCTCGTTGTTGTATAGAGTTGCACTTTTGTTGTACGAGTAGAGCTATGTTGTTCTGCTTAAAAGAAATCATGCGTCTGTTTAGAGCCTTTGCTACGGCATCCTGTGTGTCTGGATTTCAGATTAGATTCTGTAGCATAACTCTGGTTTTTGCCGAGACATTGGGAGGCTGAGATTTGGTTTTGGGAAAGATGATGCTACTTTCTGTATGCACTTATGATTGTTTACATTACAGCTGTCGGGATTGTGATTGTAACAATGATGATGATGAATGTCTGTTTTTTTGTATTTGGATTGCAAAAATTTGTTGAAATTGACTTTGTTGTTGGTGCATATTTAGAGCATTCTCTGGCTTAAGAAGTTGTTGGTGTTGTTATTATGGTGGTAGTGATTGGTCTTACAGGCTATAGAAGCCTATTGTTGCTATGGTTACAACAGGAGTTGTTGTGATCAGCATTTGCTAAGGACAAATTTTGCCCTGTTGCTAATGTTGTAAAGTGTGAGCCATAGGATTAGTCTTCATATTTACTATGTAATTATGTATTTATGTAATGAAGAAGACAAAAGATTAATAATATGTATTTTGGTATTCTTGCTTCATGGGTTTCGAGATCAAGATTTCATTACAGGTCAGTAACGCCTCCTCATTTGGTGTACTATAAAAGGGATTTGTTTTATGTGGTCATGAATACTGTGCCAATGAAAGAGTCATGTTTATGAAGAGTCAAGACACACACTTGTGTGCCAGGCAGTATACCTGTGTCGCTGTACACCTTGGAGCCCTTGCCACATCTGTCCTCGGATCTACGATTCAAATCATCTCTTCAGTTTGGCTCTAGAAGGTCTCCAGGTTATTCTTCTGTGGCTGGTAGATGGGCTGCGAGCGAGGCCCTCATGCCTTGGCACAAGAAAGTGTGTCCACATGTAAGTCTCTGTATGCTGCTGTCATGTTTGGGGAGAAGAAGGTTTGGAGCAAGTCTCTGCGAGACTTCGATGAAATATATCATGTAAGGACGAAAGTGCAAATGAGAGACAGAACTTTAGAGTAACTACGCTGAGTAAGTTTCGATGTGTTGGAATGCATGAAAGGAAATAGAGATGTGCAGAGGGATGTGTTTAATGTTGAGGAGATCTAGGAAAGAGAAATAGTGTGGATAATTATAAAGAAAAGAACTAAATGTCAATTTGAATAGAGAGATGGGGATTGTGTGCTTATTGCCTGGTTTGGGATTTCTAGTTGTAATATCAGTGCTTAGAGTAGAATGTGAGCTCTGTTGAATAAATTTGGTGTAATTAATTAACAAACAGAAAGATCATGCTACTGTTTAATTTCTTCTAATATGGGCAGAATATTTAATCTAAAAAGTGATATTTTGGAAGCAGTGGTGGGAAAGATTTCATATGCAAAATGTCATGACTTATTATCAATTTTACTTTTAATCATTTAGTGAAATTGTGTGACTCAGGCATAAAAAGACTTTATTCCCCTTGTAGGTTATTGAAAAGGCATCTCAGGTGTTTTACATAGCAACAATTTAAATAAAATGAAAGAATTCTGCATTATATTGTTTTAGGTTGAAATACTATTTTATATCATAGAAACTCTTAAGTGGCTCTTTCTTTGGCAAAATGAAACTTCAAGCATTTTCTGTTGAATTAAATGGTGCCCAGATTTGAAAAGTGAAACAAGAAAAAATTTTGAATTATTATAGCTCTTAATTGCTCTAAATGGCAACGAACTCATATTGAACAAAAAATCGAACTCATTCTGTTGATTTTCTCACTTTCTGATAAAAATTTTGGTCAAACTCTTAACTACAAAATTCAAGTATTTTGACGGGATGTTGGTCTTTAAGGTCTGTTGTTCGTTAGCGTATTATCATTCAGGTGCTGTTTTCATTGATTAATCAAAATAAAATAAAATAAAATGCGCATCAACGCGCCCGTTCGGTGCCGCCCCATCAGGGACGAAACGCTGCGCAGCCATTTTGCCATTATCAGCAAACGCCGCGTTACCAGCGCCGCTACATAAACACTCCAGACGGAAAACGAATAAATTAGCTACGGTCATATCCCGACGCTTCCAGGTCATTGTATTGTGGGTGGTGCAAAAGCTTAACCTCTGAGGGCCAGGTAAAATTGTGTCGGGGCCATACCACATCCAAAACCATATCCGGTGGGTTGAGATTGCAGGACTGATCTACCTGGTGGGGAAATACCAGCAAGTTTGCAATCGCCTGGCTTTATTACCGATTGAATTGAATGTGATTACGCCGGCCTGCTTCGCGTTGACGCGCCGAAATCGCCGCACATGAAAGAAAGCAATATTCTGTTCCATGAGAACAATGTCATTTGTTAAAGATGAAGAATTACCGGTGACCGACACCGCGAAAAGAGAACAATATTATTTTGGTAAATGTTGGTGATAAAGGCATTAAGTGGGCGGAAATTTTGACTATTTAACGAATTATTGTGGCAATGATATTAATCACGAATATTTTATGAGGATGCAGTCTCATAATTAAATCATGAGGTGTTCTGTAGTCACAGTTAATAAATATAGGATATTCAAAATGACAGGGTTGCCTCAAAAAGAAGTTCAACTTTGAGTTTGGACAGGCAAGATTTCCTCTTCCAAACATTGTAGTATATATCACATATGATAATGAAATGCTGGGCTAAAGAGGCAAAATCAAATGATGTTTAATTAAAAGGTATCATAAGAGCCGAGCACCTTGTAATACGATTCACCATAATCTCTGATACCAAAAGATGGACTTGGTGCACATGCCTGTCTTTGGCTGAAAAAATTCTGGGTAAAGTAATTTATCAAAGACAAAATGATTTAGCAAATCATTGAAAGAATCAAGAAGTTTTCACTAAGTTATATTTAGAAGTGGATATAATATCAATATAAAATTAGCAGTAACATATGACATTAAAACAATGAGTTTACCATGAACAACAAGTTATTTGCCTTTTGTTGTTCTGTTATTAAACAACTTTATCTTGAGTTATGAATGTAATGTTTCCAAACCCATTTCCTTGATGAATTTGTTATTGTGTACTTAGATGACATTTTTATTTTCTGTCAAAAAAGAAGATCATGTCTTTCATGTAAATATAGTGCTTGATATTTTGAATAAAGAGAAATTGTTTTATCGAGATGTAAAAATGTGAGTTTGGAAAGATTTCTTTGGTCTATTTGGGACATATTGTGGGAGGAGAATTCAGAATTTATCCTTCTAAAGTGGGGGGAGCCATTATGGTTATTTTTCCAAAAGCAGATGCAAGGTAAGAAGTTTCATAGATGCGACTCAATCTTGGAGAATTTATTGCTAACTTTTCTTCCATAACTCCTATGCATGCGAGAGACAAGTGTGAAGGCTTCAATGGGGAGAAAATAAGAAATGGCTGAAAGCTTTAAAAAGACAAGATCGATTCAGCTCCAATCCTTGCACTGCAAATTTTGAACAACCATTCGAGATACAAACAGTCATTGACTATGCCATGGTAGGTCCTTTACGTGGTAAGCCTATCGTCTTTCATTCAAAAACTTTTTAATGGTGTTGTGACTAATTATACTACATATTAAAAAGAACTATATGTGTTGGTGCAAAGTGTCAAGTGGAAACACTACTTGATGGGTAAAGACTATTGTACACCTTGATCACCAACCATTATGTGGCAATGCTCAGTATAAAATTGCAGCAATCAAGAATTTCGGGTGGATGGGATTTCTTCAACAATTTCATGGTTATAAGGTACAAAAAAGGTATATTCAATAAAGTTGCAAATATTCTTTCGAGATCAATCATTAGTGCTTCTACTTTACTCAAAAAATGATTATGTTGTACATGAGAGTTACATAGAACAATATGCACATGATATTGAATTTCGATGTGTATATAGTTTGGGTAGAGGAATCAAGTTGAAGAGAGATTATCACATGCATAACAATTTGTTGTTTCATTTGGGGAAAGATATGTATTCCACAAGGATAGAGGTTAAGTGTCATGAGAAGCTCATTATTACTCTTATTGTTGAAACTTTGGGGTAATCAAAACGGGCGGCACATCTTCGGAGAGTGTTATTGTTGGCCTCATGATAGATAGTGTGTCACGTTTTATAAGAGGTTGTTCTATGTGTGCAACAAGTAAGCCTAGTAATACAAGGCTTGGATTGTACACGCCACTACAGTACCATCAGCCATGTAGGAGCGTCTGCATGAATTTGTTGGTATACCTTTGTCGAAAAGAAACATGATTATATTTTTGTAGTTGCAGATGAATTCGATAAAATGTGTATACTTATGCCATGTAAGAAGACCATTAATATTGAACATACTGCTGAACTTTATTTTCAAAATTTTTGGGTTCATTTTGGATTACCCATTTCTATTCTTAGTGGCAGGATTCCGAGTTCATTTTGGGAATTTTTGATCAAATATGTGGAGAATAGACAAATTTTAAAATTGAAAAAAATTACCAGCTTTTACATCCAAAACGGATGGAAACAAAGTAGTGAACATAATAGTTGTACATCTATTGAGAGGATATTGTAGCAAACATCCTAAGTTGTGGGATGAAAAAATGCATTACATTCGGCACGCTTCTTGGAAAATCACTCTTCAACACAAACCTCACCTTTTGAAGCATGTTTTGGGTATTTTCAAAAATCACCATTAGACTTCACATCTTTGGGAAGGATATTTGCAATTGATGGCCATAGTGATATTGATAAGGCTAGAAGTTTCATTGAGAAAATACGAGAGGATACATCAACAAGTTCCAAGAAACGACTTGAAAAGTCAAAAGAAAAATACAAATAAAGGCATGACAACCTTGGTTATTAAGTTTCAAAGAGGAGATGAGGGTATGGTGCCCATTGACAAGAAATAATACAAAGGAGAGTAAAACTCAGGCCCTTACGCTGTGGTCCTTTCAAGATCATAAAAAAAGTTGGTAACAATGAATTCCAACAATTTTATTAAATGCACATGCAAATGTATTCAATTGTTAATGTTGAAAACTTAAACATGTGAGCCTCTTTGAATTGATTATCTCAAAGAGTGATGTTCAAATACCTTCTATTGAACATTTCTGCTTAAGATGGATGATCTCAAAGAAGATATGGTACAATTATTGATAGGAGGACAAGAACATCAAGAGGGAAGTGTTGACTACCTTGAGTTGAGCTCGAAGGCACTAAGCCAAGCAAGGGAAAATGGATGGAAATTGAAAAGACGAGAAATATACCCTCATCACCGAACGAGGTAATCCGGTCTTTCGGTCCAAAAGCTTCCTGATGGGGAGGATTTTTCGAAGAGTTCTTCTAAAATTTCTCGGGTAGAATTCCAAGTTGAAGTTTGAAGCATGGTGGTTACTGCATGGTTCTCCATCTTACGATTTAGGTATGCAAATGATTTGAGCTTCGATGTCGTGTGAGTAGAAATTGACTAAAGACAAAAATAATTAGGAATAATTTACAAGAGAGAAAGATATTTGATCGCGATTAAATCACAAATCTAGGGCGAAGATGAACGGTCGTGATGACCCGCGAGTACGGTAGAATGAAATGTGATGAATTGGCAGAGACAAACGTGAGCCGTTGGATCATGCAACGGATCAATGGTGGATGATGAATCGTGATTTCACATTTATGAAGTAATAACGGATCACAATAAGAGTTAGCACGATATGTTAAATGGGTTGGAATGCAATAGGGAAAGGTGAAGGTCAAATGTGAGAGCCATGTATCGGCTTTGCGCGATAGCGCATATGAGATTTGGGGTTTAGCGAATTCCCAAAGAGTTAAAATTTTGGGCAGGTGATTGCGATCGGTTTGATGTATGGTGGGTCCCTCCGGCAAGAAATTCATGTGTGTGTAATGTGTTTTGAGTTGTTGAATTCTATTATAGTGATGTTTATTGCTTCATATGTGTATGTTATTTAACTACGGTTGTGTTACGATGTGTTCTGGTCACGACCATAACGGTTGGGGGGTACGCATGTGTACCACCAGAAATAATAATGTTTAATACGTGGCTTAATAGGTAAAGCAGATAAGTGCATGTCAAGTTGGCGGTCGGCCCAATTTAACTCTGATTAGGTGGAGATTCTCCACATTTAGCGAGTTTTCCTAGGAGATACGCTTGGTAACAGAAATAATTTTAAATAATGCAGAGTGAATGAAGAGTCAATTTTGAATAATTGAACTGTGGAAGCCATTAGTGTAGATAAAACAACAATTAGAGCACTATAACTACATATAATAGAAAAATTTTGAACGTAATAGAGCAAGGACAAGCCATCGGGGTGGACACGAGATGTAGCGGAAGGAGTAAAGCTGGCCATCATGCACCATATGTAAAATTCATGTGGTGACTGTTCTCTAATTTACACTATTTTTCAATGTTATTTATTCTTATTTTATGCTTCTAATTCACTAAAGTTCATCTTATAATTCCTTGAAAAACTCTTGATCATATACAACTAATAGACCAATTATGCATATTATTAAAACATTTAGAAAGACATGCTTTAACAAAACTAATACAATCATTTCAGATCAGTTATGTTGGTTCCTCGGTTCTATAAAGCTTATAGAGACAATAAATTGAATGATCATGTGAGAGCCATTTAGTCGGTGGTTAGCGAGCAGGTAATCGTATGAAATCGATATAGTGGTTGACGGTTGGTCGAGCGGTCGACTAGTGGGATTGTCGATTGTTGGTTAGAGAATTCATTGGATGGTTGGATTGACTAGGAAATCAATTCATCGTGAAATTGGGTCGACTAGAACAATCGGCTAATCGACAAAACAACACATGTTCGGTGAAAGCAGTAGGATACATTTGACTAGTTTATGATTAGTTTCAAAATTCAAGAAATTGAATTAATTCGGACACTATATATAAAATACCCTATGGGTCGAATATGTGTTGATGTAATCAAGTGGATTGAATCATGCATTATGATGTTTGGATCATAATGTGTTGTTGTAAGTGTTGTGGCAGTGTGCTGACATCACCTATCATCTTGGAGCATAATTACTCATTGGTTTATTCCTTAGATTTTTTTCACTTGTTCCTCTGTCATACTGGTATCAACATTGATATTAGTTTTGATATAGCCTTGTTTTACTATTCAAAGCAGTTGAGTTGGATATTATAGTGATTGGATACGGGTTTGATTGATTTGTGAATAGAACCTATTGCATGAGACCATAAGGTCATTAGAAATTTGAAGATGGTCCAAGATTGATCTTTTGGTTTTGAACTGGAAAAAATGATGCTATTTGGAATGAGACATCAACGCTACATATGGTGTATAAATATGATGGTATACAAATAAAGCAGAGATTACACCATCGCGAATTACTAAATAATTATCAAAATTTTGTTATTGTTATTATTGGTAGATCCTTGGCGTAGGTGGTGTTGCAATAATGTCAGTCATAAAAAACTCGACTATGATCCAATAACATGCTAAGACGGTGGTGCCTAGTCATGACCAAAAATTACTTATGACCTCATTATTCCCACAATGTGTGGCACCCACATGACACTTTTCACTTCTTATTATGCTTCATAGTGGGTGTGGTGCATTGAGATTATTCGAGATGCTAAGGTATAACAGGTGGAAAGTAATGGCCACGATGTTTGGTTTCTACTAGCATTTTAATCCCATCCATTGAATATCACGATGTAAACTCATCCAATGGAAAAGATATTGTAGTGCAATATGATGATATGGACAATATCCACCACACGTCATGAATTACTAAATAATTATCATTTTTTATTTTGTTGTTTTTAAGTCATCATTGCCCTGCCATTTGTCAAATTTTAAGTACATGTAATTGTGTCGGAGAATCTTAGTTCATAATCAATAGGCTTACTAAGAACACGTGAAATAAATATTGTTTGACACGGGGAAATTAATATGAATCAATATTGTTGCAACTCATACTTGTCTTATACTGGGCATGTGTGATATTTAATCTTAAGATTTGCAATATTGAGACATTCTTGTTTTAATATAATAATATCTAATTATGAATACATTGTTTTAAAGACATTCCTTAGGCTATGTATGACACAATCTAAAGGTTTTACCACAATTTACTATTTTTATATTTCATAAAAGCCATCATTACGAATTAATATTCATCTTTTTTCATTTTTGAAAAATAACAATGATTATGCATGTTTGAGTTCATAAATAACCATCACATAAAGAATTTATATAATAGATTACTTTCATTAAATATCATAACGTAAATTAGGATAAAAAATACATTAAAAAAATCTACTGTACCTAAAAAATACTTTTAGTCATAAAATCTTCTACAATCATAACAATACTTTTTGTTGTGAAACACTATAAATGGTGGCAAATTTCTTAATTTAACAGTGATTTAATCTTATTAACATATAAGTTTATTTTCCTTCAGGCAATTAAAAAAACATTAATTCCTCACGAAATTTTTACTAATAAATACAAAAAATAAGAAATAATGCATGCACAAAATAGAAGTCACCGGTTGGACTTGTTCTTGGAAAAATAATAATGGAGAAAACGAGTTTTGTGGTGGAATTTTATATTGTAAATAATTCTTCAACAAAATTGAGAAATATAACAAGCTGTTACTTTGACTAGAAAAGCTTTGACCTTTATTTTCTCCTATAAAATCAATTTGGAAACATACAAGATTTCTCTGCCAAAAATAAACTTTTCCTCCTTGGTTAAATTCACACTCCTTGTACGCTGCGCGTTACCGACGGAAATGCTTGTGGCTCCCTATGGAACTTGCATTTCTCCTGGAAATCATAAAACGGTGTATCTACCTCGTAAATATATTGAGGAATTCACCTCCTATATAACACATATCTCAAACAAGCCAAAGTCGCTATTCCCATTACGTACCTTTGGTTAATTAACATGCAATCTGGTCTCGCAGGATAATTCATCCTCCTTCTTGTCACTAAATACGGATTCATTGAGCGGAAATTTCTCCAAAATTCTCTCCACATAATATCTCTACTAAAACCACATGCGGTGTCTCCTCTACGCTCTTACTCACTGTAAAATCACACCATTAAGTATTTATTGTATATTCCAGACCACATGAATTTCATAATCTCTGTTCGTTGCAATGTAATCTGGTCAAAATGGGTGGATAAGATCATCTAGACCCCATCGAGTGACTTTTAAGTCTGTAGGCGAAACCAATTTTCCTCAATTAATCGATTTGTTTAACCATTTGTTCCTCAATTAATCGGTTATTTAATAAATTTTCCTAAGTTATACTTAGGAAAATATTAAATAATTATTAATTAATCGAATTGAGGTGTTTCTTTAGAAACCTTTTAGATATTGGAGAAAATGTGTTCCTTGGCCTCATAAACACCATAGAGACTAGAACACCTATCCATTCTGCAAAAGTCCTCCTTCTTAGCGAGGAATATGTTCTCCACTACTTCCACCTTATCACAAGTACACAAACTATGCCATACCCAATGCCTTCATAAGCATATGCACAACCTTATGATATGTGTGAACATGTAGCCAAATTGATCCACGTTGTACACAATTATGATGAAGTGGTTGTTAGTACCCTATAATTCATAGGATCTCAAGGTGATTGAATGTCTCATCTTCTTTTTTGCATTTCATAACAGAAAAGGTTTTTCAATATTCAAATCATTCAACAAAAAATATGAAAAAAGAAAAGAAAAGAGGGTATAAAAATAGAAAAAATAAAAAAAGAAAAAAAGGAAAAAGAAAAGAAAAACCCGAAAAAGAATTAAAATTGAATGTGCTACTGTGATTGGTATATAAACAGTTGGATTTCGATCATACGGTTTAATCATGATTGGACAATTTTCAATTCTGTTGATAGGTTAGAAAATAATATTTTCAAATTTTCTAATCTTGGCTTGTCAATAGATAGGTAGAAAATGAAATTGGCTCAGAGTTTAGTGATTCAATGGCTGAAATAAGGATAGGTGTTAGGATAGAAATTCAAAAAAAACGATTTAAGGGTTTGCCTAGTCCATTACACCCTTTAAAAAGGAGAAAAAATGTTAGATGAGTAGTTTGGGTGATGATATTTTGAGGAGGAAGAATGAAAGGAAAAAAATGAATATTAATCTGAAGTACAACATCAAAATTCCATTCCTATGGTGAAAAAATAAAATCAAGGCAGTGTTTACAATGTGAAGGGGATTACGTTCTAAGTTTGCGAAACTATATTCTAAAATCATTTTTGACATACTTGATGTCTCAATGTTATCGTAAGTTCAAAAATCATCATTCCACTTTATTCAATATAAACGCTGCGTATTTTTCATTTAACCTAAAGTTCTACACTACGCCCCAACATTCATGATCTGACACTTTCATCATCACACATCCCATCCACTGTCGTCTGTAACTCGCCATCTCTGCTCCCCGCTACATATGTGATGGCCCACAATACTTTTAGCCCCCTCACCCTCAGGCTTTGTGGCCACCGAAGTCTCGAAAATGGTCTGGTATATCATATCGATTTTCTGTGCATATGCTTTAGTGCCACCCCCTCCCGTACATATGAACATAATCACCCCCTAAAACGGTCTCCAATGTTTGCAATACCGCTTCACCTTTTGACCATTATCTTCACGGATGGTACTCCATCCCCTCACAATCCACTTCACTGACAGCCGCCCGCGCCTCCCTCCGAAGATGTTTTGCCATAAATATTGGAACCGTTATCCAATGGATCCACGCCAACTCAACGATCGACGATCATTCTTTAAGCCCAAAATATCCACGGAAACGAGTTGTACATTTGATTTTCGTTCT
This sequence comes from Pinus albicaulis, assembly GCA_034641835.2. Lineage (NCBI taxonomy): Eukaryota > Viridiplantae > Streptophyta > Pinopsida > Pinales > Pinaceae > Pinus > Pinus albicaulis. Next base: position 465,710,628 of record CM076569.1, read on the forward strand.
GCGGGTATTGGATTTGCGGATATTTACGGAAGAAATCAAGATTAACCACTATTGCCGATGAGTCATTGTTCATCAAAGAAAGAGGTATCGACACTACGCAGGCAGGATTACGTTCTCCTTTTGAATATTCAATTATGATCTAAGTCCCCTTTAATATATCCCCTTCCCAATGTTGATCCATATAAATTCCCCTTCTCTTATCCCCTTATTCTTTCATCTCATTATTCGTTACATAGAAATTAAATACAGAATACAATATGCCTCCTAAGAAAGACCGGAGATCCCTTTCACGCTATGGTACGCCTAGGGTGAACTTAGATCACATAGCTGATTGAGATTACAAAATCCACGAAGAATGGGTAGACTTGATTTTATTGATATAAATATGGAAAAATCATGAAAGTCAATGTAGGCTTGTGGGAAGACTAAATTGCATTTTTACATCTTTCCTAAAACATAGTTACCCAAAGTTCATCGGAAATATGTACGATTCTTGTTATGACATTAACTAGAAAACCATAGTTAATCCAACAAATATTCCTAATGATACTTAATCCATCAAAAAATAGTGACCCCATTTTGAAAAACCATTCCTTTTTCCATTAGAGCCCTTGAAGTTATACCGGAAGCTGAAATTTCACCGAGCGAGCCTAAAACCTTAGGTTTTTCACCAGCCACCAATGCCCAATTCCTACTAATAATCCACCCTATCCTTCATCTATCACGCACGGTAGGACCCAACACATTATTCTTTGTTTTATCTTATCTATTAAGTGTCCACATTGATGGGTGGGTGTGGATAAATATGATTAGTTTCGTATCTGTCCTTTCCCCGGATACCAAACCTACATTCATGCTCAATTGTGCTCGATTTGTCGTGAATGATATTCATGAACGAGTTCCTAAAGTTCCGGACGGAAAGGGTTTTCAAATATAGCTCGGTGTTGGTGTATGCATGTTTCTCTATTTTCAATCTAGGAGTTTCGATTTGATATGATGAAGGTGAGTGATGATTCTAAATAGAAATGATTTTCTAGACTACTTTATTTTGAAGGAGCAAAATAATTACACCTACAAGAACTTTGTAGACATATTTATACATCCAACAATCGGTGCACTCGACGATTGCAACGAGCCAGAGATTGGTTGGGAAATCAATAGGCGGTACACTTAACAAACTACTAGTTAGAACGGTACAGTTATTACCTTTACCAAAACTACACATAGATCGAGTTTATGGTGAGTGTTCATACAGTGCAAATACTTTCAGCGAAATATTTTCACTTACTTTCAGGACAATTGATAAATGCAAATAAGAAATTTTATTTTATATGCAAAGAAGAAGTCTCAATTCGGGGGATCAAATCATAGATTGGTCCCGTTCATTGCAACAACGAGCTATGGGGAGGAGCGAATGAAATAACAAGGGTGAAATTATCTTGCTTATGATCATATGATCCCATAGGAATCATTTCAAAGAAGAGGGTGGAGGAATAAGTCCACACCACTTCATTCATACCCACATGTTCAAGGTAGAAATGTATGTGAATCAAGAAGAATGAGTTGCAAACACTCAAGAAAGAGCGAGTCATCTCCACTTCGAAATAAAAACACCAACTCCACAAGAAAGAAAATGTGTATGGCAACCAAAAGACGACAAAGAAAGGAACCAAAAAAGAAATAGGAAGCAAGAGGACAAGGGATGACCAAAATGATATGGACATTGAGACATCTGAATTCAAGATGAAATATAGGAAGAGAGACGGGTTCCCGCAGGCAATAGCCGAAGGTAGTGAAAAAGATCGACAAAATATCATTACAATGGAAGATTACCTAGATCCTCTCAGTGAGCTGGGAAAATATTTTCTCAACATCTTCTCATAACAACAGCAAAATGTGGTCAAACATATGTTGGGCCAAAAGGAGGATGATATATGATGCATTTAAAGAAATAAAAATAAAGACAGTCATGAGATGACATGTCAGTTTGAGGTAAACAAGTAGCTCCCAAAGAAGGCTTCTTTCATGTTTTTATAAAAAGGGAGAATGAAGATGAACTTCTTGGAAAGTACAAATCCCTCAGCCCAAAGCGTAACGATTACAAGAAAACCTCTTCAGGTTTTGATATAAAAAACATTCATCCAATATACCAAATGGAAATACACATTCAGCGGATAATAGTCTCCTCCATAATGGCTTGTGGGTTCTCTCAGAATTGCAAATGACATTCAACACATTCACAGTTGAGAATGGAAAATATCTCCTCCATGAGCAAAAGACTCAAAGTTAAATCCTGGAGGATTTAGTGATACAAATTAGTTACAATCCATCAAGCTTTGGTAGTGGAAGAAAGCACTTGTGAAAGAAAGAAAAATGGAACATAGCTACTTTGAAGAGGTAGCTCAAGATACCAGTGGCAGAGAATCCTATGGGAAAGGAGATAGAGAAAGGAAAATGAATCACATAAGGTAGAAATTCTGCAATTGATCATTGTTGTCTTGGGGAAACTCAAGAAAATGGAGAATGAGATGGAAAAATGATAAAAAAAGAAAGACATAAAGCAATAAGAGATGCGATGGAAAGCGGAAAAAGAAACGACCAAGGCCATGATTCCACTAAGCAGGTCCCTCTTCTTGTTTTTCATTCATAAACTTTTACGGCCCTACGGTACACCGGGGAAGCCTTTGAGTAGCTAGCTAAGGAAATGGAGAACATCCCTTACGGACATAAGAAATCAAAAATTTGTAAGATCAACTCAATGACCTACAAGAGCATTAAAAAGGAAAGGATTCAACACATGCCCACGAGTTACGGATAAGAAAAAAAGTTAAATGAAGGTTTACGAAGTCCCATCGAAGTCCTCAATTAGGGCATGGTAGGAAGAGTAAAAGAAATCACTTGGCAGCAAAGAATAATTGAATCAATGATGAAAATGTGGCCATCAATCTAGATAATTTTTAGCAGAGGGATACGATTAATCAAGTAAGTATTGCAATAGAAAAGGAAAATGAGGAATTACGGGAGAAACCTACAACCTTCTAATAACATTGATAAATTTCTAAATTTAAAAAACGATTGAGAATTGGAACCAGGAGTAATATGTTGGAACACAACTGTACGGAAGTTAAAAAAGTGTTGAACAAGAAGAATTTAGTTCTTTGAGGTTGAAGAAAGAGTGCCATCAAATGAATTGGAGTAAGCATATTCTTAGTGAGGATGGAACAACGAACAAGAAAGGTTTACTTCAATTTATTTTGAATTAATGATACACTTATGGAAAATCAGTTGTAAAGAAGAGTGAGCTTGCATCTCCAAAGATACATCCAAGCATGAAAATATGAAAAAAATGACGGGGAGGGATTTTTATGAAGTTCTCGAAATGATGTCTTCATACAACATGAAATCAAGCACATTTTTTAGGTCGAGCACCATGATGAAGAAACTCATGAGATATACAAAAGGTTAATCGGGATAAATATTTTGAGTCCAGAAGATCGGAAAGTTGTGTGAATTATAGGAATGATAAAAGATACATCCATCTCAATCAATCATCCACATCAATAGATATATTGTATCAATGCAACACAACAACGTGATTTTCCATAAAATGAACACTGTAGTATATTAAAACATTTTCACCGAAAACTTGAAGACATTTGTCAAAAAATCGTTACAACGTGTCCATGCATAGGACGCAAATGTCAAATTCGGGTTGTTTTGTAATAAATGAACGATTGCCTCTTTTGATGCGGAAATCGGTTGCAAATAGTTTAAATATGGCATTTTATTCGGTATTAGGGGTTGGACCCTAGTTTGTAAGGATTTTCATGCAAAGTATTTGTAATTTTCAAATTTTAATTTGTCAATAAAAAGAAAAAATTTTAGGAATTCATGTGTTGTGTTATCCTAGTGATGTTTTCCTTATTCATGTTTAATGTTTTCCCACTATTAATCTTTTCACGTGCATCATTTTAAAATTCTAATTGTAAAAAGAGAAAGTTAGATTAAGATTTAATATCCAAAGTACCTTAATTTTGATTGTCTTTACAATTTAAATGTTTTCTTCGTGTAGTTTAAAAATTAATTCTCTTAAGTCATTACGCGTTTTCTTCATCTCATATTTTCAGTTAATTATAAAACACCGGTATTCACGGCTACCTTGCCTTGCATTTGTTACCGAAAATTGATGCCTTCACCCAACCTAATTTAAGTAAACGATAGAAGCTATTTAAAGTCCCTTAAATCTAACCGGAAACAATCAAACAAAAACGCTCTACATTTAATTTAACTAGCCTAATATCGAAGCTTAAAACAAATCTAAATCTTATATAGAGATCCTCACCGATTAGAGGCTATATCCTAGGCTTCAATCGTTTCGATATTTGTTCTTTATAATTTATTCTTTCGCAATAATAACAAATGGATAAATGTGCGTGGCGACCATAGGAATGAACTGAAAAATTTCAATTTTCATCCGAATTCGAGAAAACCCCGATTAAAAGCAACAAAAAAGATGAAATTCATTTTCAAAAGATTGGTTTCTTCCGGTTTTAATTAATTTTTTTAAACGATTTTGGTCTAAATTCTGGCTCCCAAAAAAATAATATACTAGATCGCATCCCGGATCAAATCCTCCTCCCATTGTAGACAATCCCGAGAAAGATCTTGAGAAAACTCCAGAAGCCCAGTCAAACTAGTAATCCAGGTTCTCCATAAATCTATCTCCATACCTAATAACTTTGTCACTTTGCAAGACATTCAATTTGATTTGCATTTTGAACAAGGTATTTTAGAACCAAATCTCGATTTGATTGACCATACGATTTGTGATCCATCCATCCTGCTTCAAATTCCAATGAGGAAGCTTACTCTCAGCTTCATCGAAATCTAGCTTCTCGTTTCGATATGGAGGATACGGTGATGAGTTTACTTCCACCTATCGGACCTACCTCTGGCAATCTATAAGTTAACTACCTTAACTATAGCAACTTCTTCAATCACATATCAAACGATTCCTCTTGGGTCAGGTGATCCTGTCTCCTGATCCTTGCCTCACTGTCATCCCCATGTCAAATTCCTACACAAACATTTTCTCCCACTACCTCCTACCCATCCTACTTCATCGCGCTATTCACCTCCCTCACCTCCCACCATTCCTTGGAAACTAGATATGCCCCATTGGCACTACCGGTGCCTATACCCCCTATGCCCAAGGATTACCAATCTAAGATTCCTCAATTTAGGTGGACTAGTCATGAAGCTGCCAGAACACATAGATTAAATGAATGATTGTTTTGACTTGCAAGAAATTGATGATGACAATGTCAAATTGAGAATGTTATATGGAAGTTTATGAGGTGAAGTCGAAGAAAATGGTTATGGGGTTTAAACGCATAATAGTATTCATGATCTCACCAGCACTACACCAAACATTTATGTAAACGGATAGGAATCGAAAAAAATCACGTTACGGTTTGTCGAGAATATGAAACTATTAAGAGATATCCGAGGAGAGAGTGTGCAAGACTATTGTGTTAGATTTATTAACACCATACATCACTCTACTAATGAAAACCATCCCAAGGGATAGTCCTGCTTAAATTCCCGGATGGTTTGAACCAAACATGGCCTATTAGCTTAGGGAAAGATGTCATCAACTTTAGAGGAAGTGCAAAAAGATGTGGTGAGTGTGGAGAAGCTAATTTGTTAGGAAAAAGGGCTAGGATGAGAAATGAGAGAGATTCATAATAAGAGAAGAACATGTAGCCTCTACATCTGATGCCAAAATTGACAGACCCCAAAGCCCAAGGAACATGGAAAGGATGACTGGAAGGTGGTAGATGAAAGATACAGAAAAATCAACTGTCCCTAGAACCGAAATCAAAACCCAAGAATAAATCCTCCACAAGTTAGACAAAGAGACCAAAGAAGCCTGATCGGAATATGGACTCTTTCAAGAAAAATATCTTTGAGAAGATGAAGGAATAGTGGAGGACAGAAAAATCAGATTAATTTGATGGGGATTAATGAGGATGATTCTATTTTCTTACGGAAGAAGAACAAGAAGTATTTTCTTCATTTAGCTTCGGTCCGAATCCAAAAGATAAGTTGGACATGGTAGGTTTTGAGAATGCCATTATGAGTTCAAAGACAATACAATTTGAAAACAGAAAACTTAGATAATTCTATTAAAGAATTCAAAAAATCTGCAAGAAAGTATACGAATCTGAAGTCAAGAAAACAACATAAAACATAAAGAAAAATGTAAATCGAGAAAGAAATAAAAATACGGAAAACAATACCAAAGACGGTAGATATCACCGAAGTATGGGGCAAACATTCCTAGTACAAGAAAAACCTCTTGAAAATTGCAGATGGAAAATTTTGAAAAGAAAGAATTGATTTGTCAAATCTCTTGAAAACTCAGAACACCATTAGTTAACAGAGCAGAAATTGCAAAAGTGAAAATATTTATCCCTCATTGAATTGGTCAACAAAAATGTATACGGGTCTTAGGTCCTAAAAGTGTTAAATATTAGGAGAATTACGGATACGCATGAAGTTAGTGATGATCAACACAGATTGTTGTTGGGGCCAGTTGATGGAAAACACGGAAAGAGGGTGTCCCTCCTTTTTATATTAGTTTAAACGTTCATGACAAGATTCTTCACAAAATCATGTTGGATTAGAGCGCCCAAACAACCTTATGTAAAAGGTTATTGTGACTCGCCTTGGTGCCAGACCTTATAAAGATTTAGACTCTTTTGATTGTAGTGAGTTGGGTTTCTGGTCATACGATATCTTTGTGTCTATAGGATACCGAAGTTTAGTGATGGAAGTATTGTTCTTCTGACATTCTCCCTAAATATGAATGATTTTAGCTCGCTCCTTGGGAGAAGAAAAATTACAAGGAACCACAAATGGACATGACATATGCTACAATACCGGTGTTTGGACAATCGAGAAGACTATATAAGGCATTAATGAAGTACATGGTAAGTGGCCCAGCTTATCACAATTACCCTTTGTACTTTGTTCACACTAATCTTGATTCTTTAGTTATAATGATGGAGCCATTGATTCACAGTTTCCCATTTAGAAAATAATTCCACAGAAAATAATAACGATCAAATACAAAGCAGAACAACCGGATCCAACAAATGAACCTCTTTGGAACATGAATTTTTTGATGGCTCGATGGTAAAGATGGCTCGGCGAGGCATTTGGGTGTATAATGCGAAACAATAGTGCACGAGGGTCATTCGTACAAATTAAATTTTAGGTGCAGGGTCATTCGTACAAATTAAATTTTCGGTGCACAATATGCAATAGAATATGAAGCTTTTCTTTTGGGGTTAAGATGAAAAAATTAGGAGCAAAAAGTTTTTGTACATGGTGATTCGGGGAATTGGTCATAAAACAAATAAAAGGTTATACGCAACAATACTCTTAGATGTAAAAGCTTATGAAATAGCTATTTCAATTTGTGAGAAGATTTTAATGAATATGATTTAGCAATTATTCCCAGAGAAATCAAATGTCACTGGAAAATGACTTAGATTTTTAAGTACCTATGTTGCCTCACCAAAAAACAACATACAATTGAGGTCAAACATCGTCATACATGCTAGATAACACTGAGATACGCCCAGAGATTTTGGCGATGATAAACAAATCGAAAACTTCCTACAATCTAAAAGATAGATTTGAAGACAATAATATAGACATGGATTGTGAGAGATAGTCCTAATGAACAAAGTACCAAGGAAAAACAAAGAGAAAGTATTTGTTCTAGAAACTATTGTTTTAGATGTAAATATTCCCGCTAACAAAATTGTACATATGAAAATCAAAGACTGAAGGAAAGAATTCAAAAAATACTTAATAAGACAATAATCTTCCTGAAGGTAGGTCCCTTTAGAATTATTTGACTTTAATGATGTAGCAAGGAAATACAAAATGGAACCAACTAGAACAAATATTGAAGAATGTAATGTGACATAGGCAATTTAGTGAACTATCAAATCTGCATATGTATTGCAAAAGAAAGATATGTATTGTATTCAAATAATTAGTATACATTCTGTTTGCAGAACTCTCTAAGTTTAAAATCATATGATACAAGCATCATACAACATAAGATTCGATCAAAGAAAATAAAAAAACCTCTCAAACGAGAAATTACGCAAGATAAACATATTGATGCCTTTGGGCAGAAGAAATTAAAAATTGTATGAAATAAAAAAATCACCACTGGATGTTCAAATGGGTCTCCAATATTGTGCACGCAACTAGAAGAAAAACGAGGAGAAATTAGACTCTTGTATAAGCTTTAGAAATCTTAATAAAGTACTCTTAAGGATAATTACCCTTACCACAAAAATGCATCACATATTTCAAGGGTAGTAGGTTCGATATAGTATCCTTTATTGATGGTTTTCTAATTACAATCAAAGTGTTAGTACACCATGAAGATCAAGATAAGACAACTTTTACAGCATAAGGGGAATTTCATGTGAAAAATTGCTTTCAGATTAATGAATGTTGGTGCATACAGGCTTCATACATTGTGATGAATACAACCCTTTATTGTATTCTGGATGTGAAATCATATATTTTCTCAAAACATTAGCTTATTGCTTTGTGAGAGTTTTGAAAAATGCGAGAAAATTTGAAATTTCCCTAAATCCTAAGAAAATTATTTGAGTTGAAATGAAAAATATTAGATGCATGTTCTCACAATGGAATCGAGAATCAACCTGAATAGTTGAGGAATACTAAAAATAAACCATCTCAAAATATCGAAACTCCAATCATTCATTGGTAAAATCAACTTTCTAGCATATTTATACCAAACTTAACGGAACTTTTGAGGGATATTACCAATATGCTCCAAGAAAGGCTCATAAATAAATGGACATAGAAAACAGGTCTTTTGACTTGGTCAAGTTAGCATTGACAAAATCCCTATAGTTCTCAGCAATAATTCTAGTTTCATAAATATTTTATGTGATTTTTATTTTATACAGACCTACTATTGTTGTTGTTTTATTAGGAAAAACGGGTGAAGGACTTGAGCAGCAACAGCTTTTTAAACCAAGGCATTAAGAGATGCATCATTGAAATATAATATAATGAAAAAATAGGATTTTGCCTTAGTTAAAGCATTGAAATATTTTTAGAGTCTATATTATACACACATTTTCACATATCATTGCTTATGTTCAAATACGATTATTAGAATGTCCTTAACACAACAGTCAAATGGCAAGAGGAAAATGGATTGGGTGATCTTAGAATATGATTTGGAAATCAAGCCTACCAAGTTGATTAAGAGCCAGCAGCTAGCTAAATATGTAGAATCCAACTTTCATGCATTATACATCAACATGGTACATTCATTAGATGATCAAGAAGAGGAAGTAGCGATAAAGATTGATGAAGCATTCTTGAATTCTCCATGGTATAAATGTTGTCCATTTGAATGCTCCTCCTGGTTTATCTAAAACAAAGGCTAGATTTATAAAACTTAAAGATGTTAAATTGCATTTTGGATAATATTTTATATGAGAAGAATATTTGTAGATATTTTAGCCAAATGTTGTTGAAGGATAGGTAAGATGAGTAGTATTTCAAGAAGTTCCATGGAGGTGATTGTGGTGGCCATATCTGTTGGAAAACCTTTATGTAAGATCATGAAAAGAAATTAGTTTTGTTCAACCACAAACACTGTATTATATGCAGATGAAGTCTTTCCTTGTGTAAATATCAAATCTTTGAAGAAAAGAAAATTACCTGAAAACCTATTTAACAGAGCCCTTTCTAGCAGTAGAGTTAGACTTCATTAAGGGTACCCCCATGTTCTTGTCAATGGATTCTCAACACTTTCCTCCTAACAACAAATGAATGAAACCCTTGCCATAAAGCCCATTGAATGTATCTAATAAAAAAATTCCTAGAAACCAACATCATTTCTAGTTTGGTTATTATAAATAATTCTGAATAATGTTACCTTTAAAGGTAAAGATGAACAATTTGTTTCATGAGTGTCATATAACATTGGGGCATTTTATGACCTATTACCGTCAAGGTAATGGACTAGCTAAATCTTCCAATAAAAGCATGAGTATGAGTATCGTTCTAAAAATATTTTTGGAGGAGAATAATAAATCATGGCACAATAATTAATCAATTCTATGAATGATAGGCACAAAAAATAATTTCAGGCATGTCTATGCAATTAGTTTAAGATAATTAATATTTTATGCCTTATGAGTCTCGATAATGAAAGATAAATCATGATTCAAAGAAGTAAGACAATGACATTCGGAAGAAGGATAAATGACACCATCACGATTTATGACGATCCTGAAAGAGTTCCCAAATGAGCATAAATAATTCAAGAATATCAAAAAGATCTTTGACAAGAGAACAAGGAGCCAATGAAGTTTAAGACCTTTGGTGGTAAGTTACGAAATAGGATTCTATAAGAAGAGAAGATAAAGGCAAGCATGGAAAGTTTGATAATATTTGGCAAGGGCCATATATCATTGATGCTTTTAGATGAAACAATGCTTATTTTCTCAAAGAGTTGGATGGTACAAAAGTATGTAGGTCACCTTGTTGGCGAGACAGTACAAAACATTATTTCTTTAAAAAAAAAATTAGGGTTGAATTTTCATCATTGTAAATACCACAATCTTATAGTTTTCAATAATTCATTAGACAAGGTTGAAGCCCGTAGTGAGAGCCTAAGCCTAGTTCGATGACGGATATAAAAATAAGAAAATAAATCGATTTATGAGGAAATGTTGTAGAGATGGAGCATTCGAGGCTACGTTTAAGTTCTTGACACTTCATTTGAAGTTCCATCCCCAGTGGAAACCACTATTAGTACTCTATAATTCATAAGATCTCAAGGTGATTGAATATCTCATCTTCTTTCGTTTTAATACGGAACATAATATTAAAGATTTCCAGGCAAAATGAAAAGAAATTACACAGGCAGAAAAAGAAAAGAAAAAGAAAAAAGAAAAGAAAAACTTTTAAAGAAATAAATAGAAATTAACAAATACACTATATTGAGTGAGATTTTAATCTTACTGAATTTAATGTGATTGAATGATTTTTAAAATTAAATGGGTTAGAAAATAATATTTTCCAGAAGCTTGTCAATCTTATTATAAATGATATAAATAAAAATGAAATTAATAGCAGTTTTAAAAACATTCATTGGCTGTGATAAGAATGATGGATATGAACAAAAGAAAAAAATAATTTAAAGAGTTTATAAGTTAAAACTGCACTGCAAAAAGGAAAAATATAATAAGTGGGTAATTTAGGTATGATGGAAGATATATTGAGGAATAATAAGAAAATATGAGGTTGTTCTGGAAGTACAGCATCAATTATTTTTCTCTGATGAAAAAAATCAACACATGAAAGTATTTATACTCAAAAGTTCAGAAAGATTATTCTGGGTTTGGTCTCTTAAATTTCTCATTTTGACCTTGGTGTATTATTGTCTCAATTACAAAATATTAATAAATACATTAATAATTTGACCTCCTGTGCTCGTATTTTCATTCAGCTTCAATTTAGTTCCCCATTGAATCTCTGGGCCCCCATCGCTCACCTTCTGTCGTATAATATATGGTCCCTGCCTGTCTTTCTCCTGCTACATGTGGTGTTACAATATCTCTTTCGAGCCTTGCCCTTAATTTTAAAAAATGGTAGGTGGGTGGGGGGGGGGGGTGTTCGAAATAGGCGGTATCTGTTACCATTGTTCCTTCTACGTGTCGTGCCATAAAATTTCGCACCCCCTCCCCTCCGATACCACAGGACCTCCATCACCCCCTTGACAGTTGCTGACATTTCACAATACCCTTCACCTTTTGATCATTATACGCATTGTTGTTCATGTCACTCCTTCTATCCACTTCACCCAATCACATCCTCTTGAGGTCGTTGTGCCATAAATAGCCGGACCGTTGTCCAACGAACCACAACTCAATAGTCGACCAATCATCACTTTGGCTTCAATTATTACTGACAGGAAGTTGGTGCAAGTGGTGTGGTCTTTTTATGATATTCGGGTGTTTGAGATACTTACGAGAGAAATCATAGATTATCCATTGTTGCCGAAGATTCATTCATCAAACAAGAGTTATCAGCACTCTGTGAAGCAGTTACACATTTCTCCTTTTGTTGTTCAGTGCAGTCAAGTCCCCTTCTACTATATCCTTCCCAGTGCTGATCCATAGCAATTTCACGATCTGCTCCCTTGTTATTTCATCTGGTGTGTCTGTAATTAGAATTAATTACGGAGATACAATATGCCTCCTAAGAAAGACCAAAATGCCTGTACTATGATGTCCCCTCAGGCAGAACTTGAATCATAAACAACGTGGATGAGATTACAAAATCACTGAGGCAAAGTCAACTTCAATTGTTCATGTCTGTTGGCTGGGGACAGTACCAGCAAATAAGTTGATGATGTAAGCTAGTGAAAATTAAGAATTTTACTTTGCAATCTTATAAAACTATAGTTTTGTAAGATAGCAATGGGTCTGTTGTGACATTAACTTTAAAATGCAAATTAAGTAACAGTTAAAATCTTGCTTTCATTGATGCCCAATCGATTCAAAAATGTACAAGCCACCATTGGCAAAACACCATTCCTTTTTGCCATTGTAGAGTTGTGGGCAGGATTTCACTAGAATAAAACCTTAGAGTTTTCATGGCCACCAATGCCCCAATGCCTACTAAGAATCCACCCTATCCTTCATCTATCTTTTCTTGTGATGGATTGTATCTTCTGTATTTTATATTGTCTATTATGGTATCACAACGATGGGTGGGTGGATGGAAATGTGGTCTGGGTCTCTTATCTATCCTTTCCTCGAGATGCCAAACCTACAATCATGTTAAACTATTGTTGAGTTTCACAAAATATATTCATGATGGATTATAAAGTTCAGACAGAGTAAGTTCCAGTAAACAATGTTGGTGTACATGTTTCTCTATTTTCAATCTAGCGAGGTTTTGAGTTTGATATGATGAAGGTGAATGATGATTTGTGACCACAAGTGTTACACAAAATTTTTTCATTGTCTGCAATCCCATCTGCTTTGTTGGGCTCATTTAGCGAACAAAATAAAGTTTCATGCCTTGTCATCATTGCATCCCTTACCATGGTCTAATTTCCTTTTGTTGACCATTTTCACAAACAGACCACCAAAAAACCTTTGTTTTCATGGTATTGGTAATACCATTTGTACCCTCGCGTGATGAGAATGAGTCCTTTCTAGCTATGAACAGGCATCATCTTGGGTGGCTGTAGGTGCCCAGTCTGTTTGTGGAAAGTTTTTAAAAATAGAGGTGAATTTTCGATCACAACAACAATGGATGAGTTGTAGAGTGGTTCGGTGAATAACCACGACCTTCCTCCTTTGGCCTCTTGTTTCCACCTTTTGGGGAAACCTCCCATGAGATAAGGCCTCCTTCACCATAGTAGGGATCCCAACCTCCTCCTCTCCCTGTATAAATACATCTCATCACCATTGATGAGCCTCCAGTGACTCGACGAAGAAAAACGTTGGAGAGATTTCTATTCAAGATAGAATGGAAGAGTCCCTTATTGAGAAGCTTGACATTATTCATCTGGTCCCTGACATTAGTGAGGACAACTTCATTGCCTATTTCGAAGGAGGCTGGCAACTGAACGTTAACTCTTTCTTCTCTTCCTTTAAATATAACTATTGTATATAATTTCTGTATTAGATAGTCATGTTCATCAATACTATATGCTTAACCCTCCTTGATTGGTTAGCTGTTATGAATGAGATTGTTGTTTCATAAGTTTCTCTTGTTTTCGTTTAATAAAGGTATCCCGACATCGTTGAAAAGTTGTTGAACAGGGCATAAAATGGAAGACACCTCGCATTCAATGACGACGTTGAACAATTGAGTTTGATCTCCTGTTGTTGGTGGTCGAATTTGCTCTAGTTTGTCCTTTTTATAATTATCAGGGCTTGAGGGATCGTCTCGTAGTAGAGAATATTTACCTACGTAAAAATTTGGCGACTCCTTTCGGGGATGGGTGTGAGTTTGTATTTTTCCCTTGTCTAGTCGACTTGATCTCATTTTCTTGTTTGTCTGTATTTTTTTAAGTCTTGTTTTTTTCTTGTTTAGAGTCCTCTTGTTCGGCTCTAGAGTGTCAAGATTGACCTCTTCTCATTGAATTCCCATTTCCATAGATATCGACATAGCGCATTTTTTGGTTGAACATTGGCGATTGCGCTGCAACATATTTTTCGTGTCAACTGTTGGTCTGATTCTACCTGAACTTATTAAATCTGTGGAGATTTGAATTGACTCTTTTGGTGCAATTGAATATGTGTCTTGATGGGGATTTTGATTTACAATTATTTTGTTGAGATTTTTTTGGTGTCTGGTTGTTCTTCTCGATTTGTGCATTTATTCACTTATAGGTGTAGTTTATGGCCTTGGGATTCTTGTTCATGTCTCATAGTATAATCCAATTTCAGTTTTTGTTATTAGTTATTAGTCATTGATTGTTATTTTTATCTTTTGAGTGTTTTTTGGTTGAATGATCATTGAGTTTGAATTTGATTTTCTTTTCTTCTTGTTGCTCCAAGCATAGATTACATTGCTTGTTTGGATGTTTCATAGCATTTTATTTGATTGGAAGAGTGCTTCATTGGTTTGAGTGCATTTTTGTGTTTGTGTTGCTTTCACTTAGTCAATCGGTTTAGCTCTTTACATTTCCAATCCTCGGTACGTGTTGTTTTATTTTTTTCTTCATTTCATTCCTTTAGTCTATACTTCATTTTATTGAAAAAAATCAAAAAATTGCATTCTTTCATTTGTTTGAAAAGAAATTCTTTATATTGATGGCAATTAGCTAGGAAAAAATTATAATTTCCTCTAACAAATTAATTACATTATTGAATTTCTCCAATTTAATTCATTGAATTTCTATTGTTTGAAAAGATCTCTATCCTTCTCTTAATTAGCGTTCATTGAAGAAATGGTGTTCATTTGCATGTATTTTTGCGTTTGAGAAATTTGAGATCGACATTCGGTAGGGCTGAAATTGAAACATAATTGGATCAACTATAAAAAATAAATTACATTAACCTAAGGAAACATTGGAACCTAACGCATTTTGGTGGTCTGAAGCTAGAAACGTGTTCGACGTCTTAAAACTTATTAGTTGTTGTTAGGCTTTTGGCTTTATACAACATTTAATGCGGTTATATATCTGCATATTGAGATATATAAAGAGACCCTAAGTTCATATCCTTTATCCGCAGGAAGCGAGTCCTAGCCTGTGGCAAGTACACCAAACACAACATTCGGGAGACTACTGCCGTCTGATGTAGTCATTCTCACTGAACACAGTCTCGCAAAGTGTATTTTGGTTCAAAGAAACTTGGTACACCCTCTTTCGGTGCCCGGAGAAGCGAGTCATTTCGATCTTTTTCGTCTCTCTTTAAAGAAAGAGATCATCGAACGCATCCTTTCACGCTCGTTTAAAATTGAATGACAAGAATATATTTGTATTCTAATCTGGTATGAAACAACAAAATGCGTTCAATATCATAAAATTAAATACAATTCTGCGTGTTCATTATATTCTTGGCGTCATTGTTTTATTGGTATAAATCTTGAACTATATATTGGATATCTCTTTGCTTTCCTTGTCTCTTGTTTTTATGGAAATACGGTCCGTGTGGAACCACAGTTTCAGCATTATCTTCTCCATTGCCTCCAGCTGATTATTCTGATATTCTAAAGCCCTGGTCACTGATGCTGTCGAGTTTTCGTAGCCTATTCTCTCGATTATTCCTCTGCGCTACTAAGTCTCCTCCTGAAAAATGATGGAGTACAATTGGCCTCCTCTAGGTGCTTGTTGCGGTTTTGGGGACGAGGAATAATTTCCTCCTCTTACTTCGGGATCACCATTTGGGTTGCTTCTTATCTAATCATATGGTCTTTGAAAAATCTGAGCTTCATCGGATATGGATTCTTCGAGTCTGTTGATAGTGAAGAGAGTGTTATCACTCAATAATTTCTCAAGGTTAAAGAAATAACTCACCGAGGTAACCACAAACCTACTTTTTTTTTTTAAACTCTAGGATCTAATAGCCTTCTCTAAGTTGAAAGATATCTGTAGATTATGTCATTTGATTAAGATATTCGGCTAGTTATGATTGTGAAAATGGTTTTAATTTGGTTTGAACATTTGAAAAATGTCAGCAATAAATATGGATAGTCTTAATTGTTTTCATAATGGTTTAAGGAGTCAAAAGTCAAGCAGACAAAACTAGGATCAAGGTAAAAAAGTCAAATGTTTCGAGCCAAAGATAGATAAGCCTTTGAAGATCTTGGAAGGTTGTTGGTGAAGAGTGGTATGATCGGGATAAAGAGCAATGAAGGGTTCTTTGATCAGAAAAGTAATGAGTAGAGTCAAATAGAAAAGAAGAAATTAAGGATTCCTAACACTGGAAATCAACGAAGGAAACATAGAAATGATAAAAAGTAAAGACAAAATTAGCACCAACGATCTTGAAATAAAACATGTTTATAATTAGTTTAGAACACATAATGGATGCATGGAAACAAAGAAGATAAACAATGACAAGTAAAAATGCTAGCTGACTCATGACATGAATCTTGAAATATGATGCTAGTCCAAATCAGTCCGATCACTATAAAGAATTTGCAACACAAAAGCCTTAGAACCAAAAAAATGACAGCTATAGAAATATTGAGCAATTTGTTCCACAATAATACTTCAAAGTGGAAATTTTATGATTGCAATAAAATGTTGAAAAAATATAAAGATTGAACACAAATATCAAACAGTTTCCTAAAATAGACTTAAAATAAAGATACACTCAAACTAATGAATCTTTTTGGCACTATATATGGGTTAAAATGGTGAAAAATAAAAAATTCAAATTTTATATGTTCTTAGTTGATCATGAACATCAAGTCTCATTATATCTAGGTATATTTGTGCATTTCACTCAATTCTGTAACATTGGGGTCCAATGATACTGCTATCTCAATCCAAAACTGAATGCAAAAGTGAAGCGAAGTTTTGGTATAGATAAATATGTTATAAGATAAACCTCTCATCAAGGTTTCCCAAAGCCAGTCAGTTGTTCACAATGAGCTACAAAAATATGTAAAATGGATTTTGCATAACACAAAGATAATGGTTTGTGAGATACACTGCCTTATCCATCATTCTGTGTTAACTGTATAAAGCAGAAATTTTTATGGAATTAACATACAGAGGCATAAACCTCCTTAGTTGAAAAAATTGTCTTGGATTAGCCAAATAATACTGAAAACTATGACTTAAAAAAATATTGAAAAATGTACATATTCATCTTCTTCTTACTATTGTAATTGTTTTCATTGTACAGATTAAAATTTATTTGTTGTTATTATTTTGGTGAAAGTGTTTTCATCTTTGTTTAACCATTCTTGCCTGTATTTCTTTTATTGTTTAGCTACTATCATTTTCTGCATTTGAGCACTATTTAAATACTCTTCTTTCTGGGTGTCTTTGTTCTGTTCAACATTATCTTGTAGTTCTTATTTCATTGCCATTAGTATGTATTCATCATTGTTGTCTCGACTTTGATTTAATCCTTTCTTTTTATACTGAAAATTGTTTGTTCAATGAAATTTTTAGATTAAAATCTAAGAATTTGTTCGCGCAACTTTATCATTATTAAGCTGTGTTTAATTTCTCATCACGAATAATACGCAAAAAATCAAACAATTTGTTAATAAACCACTGATAGAAAGACGGCAATAAACTTTGGGGACAGGGGATACGATTGAAAGGAATTCTAGTCGTAGCGAGGGATTTCTCGCAAATTCAAAGGTGTGGGAATAAGGGTAGAGATAGGTTTGATTATTTTGAAAAGTTTTAAAATTATTGAGCTCTAAGTCATAAAGATAAAAACACTGTTAATTTGATTAATAAATTCTTGATGTTTGGCTTTGTGTTTTTATCGGGGTTTTCATCAAATACTTTCTTTGAAATTGATATAGTCTTTTCTGTGGATAAAGGCTTCGATAAAATTATTCTTCGAGAAAACTCCTTTCAAAATGATAAACGGATCATTTTTTGTGAAAGAATACTGTTTGTATAGATATTTTTGTTTTAATTGGGTTTAAGTCACGAAGATAGGTTTGGATGGCTTTTGAAGGTCTTTGGAAGCAAAAAAGCGCGTACGGTACATTTCTTGTTCAAGGAATATGAGCATGTAGAAAAGGTTCCAGTATATATATATTCTTGAGTTCTGTTTTAAGGTCAACAAACCAATTGAATGTTCACCAGCAGTCGAGCGATTTGGCGGCCAGAGCGGCTTGAGTGGTTTATCGCACTTTGAGAGATAGGCGGTAAGTTATTTTGGTGGATGAGCAATCGGCAAACTCTTTGCGCGTGGAGAGAGATAAGGGTGGAAAACCACCCATTTCGCATAGAAAGAAGGATAGTGTTATAGTAAAAACTGTTGGTGGGCTTATAATTGTGATGGATAGCTAATGTGAACGGGTGAGATTATTCTTGAAGTTACTCGTGGGTGGAGTGGAGTCAATTTAAATATGTGGAATTAGTTCTGTTTTATAATAATATATTTATAGTAATAAAACCCATATTCATATGAGTGGGGGTAAAAATGTGTGTGTTTTAATTTAAAGCATTACGTATATTTCAAGGCGTAGGTATATATATGATATTAAAACATACTAAAAAAATTGTTTTTAATTATATGAAATGAAGAGATGTTTTATATTTGATATATTTATAACCTACTAGAATAAAGTGATTTCATGCCGCCCGGATGGGATATATAACATAGGTTTAAACATAAATAGTAGGTTTTGAGGATATTTGAAAAGTTAATAGTGGAAGAGTTATTTTCAAGGTTTAATCATTTAGACTGAAATTAATATGAAATGAAATATGACAGATAACAAATGATTAAAATACATAATCATTTAAATAAGTAAAGTATAAAATAGGCAATTAAACATAATTTGCTCCATTTGGTTTTACACATGAACTTAGAATAAATGCATTTATGAGTTTTAATTATTTTGAATAAAAAAATGAAATTAATTAGTGAAATGTTTGCTGCTAAGAAAAAATTATTTTGTAAGAAAATGGATATAGTTTTGGAAAAGAGAGTGAATGTCTTTGATCAGAAAAGAGGTTTTATGTGAGGTCAATATTTTAACCAATACGATTTAAATGTGGGTGAATCCCCAACAAAAAATGGAAGAGTTATCTAAGCCTCTTTACATTTATAGAAGGTTTAGAATGTTTTAGGATCATTAACAGGGAGGAAATTAATGGTGCTGCAGTGATTTTTATTATGCATTTCTTTTAATGCCTTTCTACTACCATCATTATTTGAACATTTTTTTTTCATTTTCCTTGGTGTTCAAGCACATTTCAAGTCATTTTCTACTGACATAAAAAATATCTAAATCAACTTTTAATTTATCAGGGGCTGGGTTCCGTGTTGAAATATAATTTATTATCTGTTATCTACTAATATCAATTTCATTGTTGACCTTTTTTATTCTCTATCTAAAACCTTGTTAAACATGAAAAGTGGGATCATTAACCCAAACAGTCAGGGATTATGACATTGTACAATAATTACTGTCATCATCATTGTTCTTACACAGTGGTTAAATGGTAGTAACATTTTGACTTGCTCATATGGGATGTATTTTTATCTCTTTTTTTCTTTTGGGGTCTTTTCTAATTCTGATGTTCTTTGGGGGTGCCACACACTCACTATTGCACATTATTTTCAAATATGGGATAACAACTTGTGCAGGAAAACAGTGCTTCATATTATAGCTTCTAGTTGGGTAAAAGATCCTTTGGAATCCTAATATATTATAGGACCTAACAGAAAAATTCTGTTCCTACCCAGGAGAATATCAACTTTCACTAAATATCTTCACATATTTGTATTCAATATTCTCCTCAATTAAATTATCACTTCACGGGTTTATAGGTTTGGATATGTCTGCAGGCTATTGTCCTGGCACAGTCATTTATCAACCACAAGATTGGGTCCTCCTTTATTGGTGTCACCCATGGTATAGTTAGCTGGTTACTACATCTGTTAGGTCCCTCTATAATGCCAGCTTTATCTCATGAACAATTGTGGTGCATGGAAATGTGCCATAATGGAGGTGTGTCTTCTGCATAATATCATGCTGTCAGTATAAAATTAGGCAGGATATTAGCTCATAAGAATGGCAGCATTTGGTAAACTCATTCCACTTCAGTTCCCCTATGTCACTGATGACATGTTTGGTGTAGGTATTGTATTATCCAGGTATACGTCTATGACCTCATCTACTTCTAGTGACCTCATTTCATCCCTATGATTAGGCAGGCCTTAATTTTGAAGAGTATTTGTCAAACCATTAACTTGTATAACTCTTGGTTTGACCCACCCAGTGCTGTCAATCCTCCCATCTCATTGATGTATAGTAGTTTATTAATTCTGTTGGTCATATGAATACATGTCATGGGACAGCACATAAGGTTCTTCTCTGGACTTACAGAATGCTTATATTAGGGACAACCTTGACTTAGTGAGGAAAATCCTTTGAATTATAGAGGAAAACTGCTAAGACACAGTGACCTTGATCATGAGACAGCCTCCCATTCCTTGGTGACTTATTTCATGCAGGCATCCTGCCATAGGCAGGATGGTGCCCCCAGGGGCAGGCTATTCAACCATGTGTGGTTCCCATGTCACGTGGTGTCAGCCAAAACACAGCAAAAGGACAGCCTCAGGTCATGGGTCAGCACAGTCCCCATGGGGGACAGCAAGTCACATCTCCCACCATCAGGAGGCAGCCTCTTACAGAAACACATGGGCTCTCATTATCCAGGCCAACCTGTTCCACAAGGGCAGCCTGCTGAACTAGCTTAGCAGCCGATTCAACCTGTTTAAAAGCCAATTCAATTTGTTCAACATCCTGTTCAACCTGCTCAGCAACCAGTTCAACCTGTTTATCCGACTCAGCAGGGTCCACCTATTCAACAGCCTGTGCAACCTACTCAACCCCAAGGCACTTACTACCCCCAAGGTTAATATCAACCGGTATATAGTGTGCCCCAAGGTTTCACTTTTTACCCTCAAAATCCATCTCAGTTGGTGTATAATCAACCTCAAGGCCATGCTTACATTCCACAACATAATCCATATGTTGCTCAACAAGGACCTCAATGGTATGCTTAGAATTAGTATCCTGGTCCTCAGCCCCAGTATCAAGAATTATCAGGCTTATAACCCCTATGGTCAGAATCCTCCGAGACAAAACATATGGGGGCATAATTTATCGCAGGCTGGGTGGAATGTTAACACAGGTCCTTATCAGAGACCTCCAACGCCTTTCATTAATCCTCGGTGTAAATTTTCTCGTATTGTTGGGCCACTTTGAGTGGAGATGCCGAAGTTAATGAACGATCCAATTCTTCATAATCCGTATTGGCCTCCAGTTCCAACAAAGATTCCTGGTGATTGTCCTAAATTTGAGGGCAAGTCCGGAGAAGATCCCCAAGCGCATGTTATGACTTACCACTTATGGTGTTCCTCTAACTCTTGGGTTGACAATTCCATCTGAATCCATCTTTTCCAACAGACTCTTACTGGTGCCGCTATAAAGAGGTACATTGAGCTATCTCATGGCATCTATCAAGATTTCAACTCTCTCGCCATGGCATTCCTTACACGTTTTCAGTTACCGGTTCGTTATGAAACTGGTACACACCTCCTCACATCCTTGAAATAGAACCAAGCTACTTATATCTCGGATCATATTCATGAATGGAGACATCATTGTCATTTGATCAAGTTTGATATTCCTGATTAGCTTCTAACTTATTGGTTCACAACCTCCTTTGTCAATCATATTGCGAAAGACATTGCTATTGGGGCATGTGTGAGAACATGCTGCATTGCTCATGCCCGGTACCTTGATCTTGTGTACTTTCTCGGTTTGGCACATTGTGCAATATATTGCATGATGCCCTTGACCTAGAACTTCTAAAGCATGGTGATCCCATCCATCGATGGTATTATTAACTCAGGTAACTGGACTTCTCAAAGTGTTCTCCTTCAAATTATAGAGAGAGAAAAGAGTCTAATTCTTCAAATAATGTTTCTTCTTAGCCCACTCTGAATCTTGGTAAAACCTTGGAATTCAATGTCGTTTAGGCCAATCTGGCGGATAAAACTTCCATGGGAAGAAGAAGGGTAAAGGCAAGGCCAAAGCCGATACCCTGAAACCATATTCGTCCAAATCTCGTGCTGATGATGGTTCCGCAGTTGTAGGCAGAGTACCAGTGTTTATTTGTTTGATACGCTGATGAAGTGCACTACACAAGGAGGCCATCCTCAACGGGCCAAAGTAAGTAAGATTACTCAGGAACCGGGAAACTACAAGTATTCTGAGAACCTTTTCATATCGGCGGCAAAGGATGGTAGAGCAATATCAATCCCTCGCCCCATTTGGCTCTCGGTGTTGCGTGAATAGTTCTGTGTTCATTTCTATTTCTACGATTGAAATATTATCTTAAGTGCGTCGAGGAGCAGGGAAGAGATGGATTGATGGTCCTCCTCCTCCACTGTACCTTCTTTAGATTGAAAGGCCCAGTACTGAGCCCGTTGTACTGCCACCTTCCAGAGGTGTACTCTGGAAATATTCTTACAATCCAAATGCCCGTGCCACTCAAAATTATAGTATTGGTAAGGATTTGGCTCAGGCGCCATCTGCGATGTCTGCTCTAGAAGTCCTTTAGAGTTATCCATCTCAATGGAAGGCTTTGTTATCTGCGATTGGCGAAGTTGATCCTACTAATACTAGCCTTCTCGCTTTCGATTTAGAGAATTTAGTTCCACGACTCCCGCATCAAATTGCACTCATTATACAGGTTGTCATTAATGGTCTCGATATCCATCAAGTGGTTGTGGAAAAAGGTGCATCAACGTGCATCATGTCATCTTCTTGCTAGAAAGCCATTGGTTCTCTAGCCTTGAATTCATCACCAAATTCCCTTAAAGCATTTGATGGAAGAGAATCAAAACCTTTGGGTGTTCTCGCTAGTTTTCCAATTACCTTGAAAGGGAAGACAGTCAATGACGAGGTAGAAGTAGTTGATGCCAAGCTCAATTACAATATTCTCCTCAGTTGCAGTTGGACTCACGTTATGATGTGCGTTCTGTCAACTCTCTTTCGTGTCCTGAATTTCCCACACGAAGGAAAGATTTTTACTGTTGATCAATTGTCATTATTCACTTTTTCTTCTTATAAGAACAATGTTCCATATGTGGATAAGATCCCTATTCCCTACGAGAGCATTGGGCTGGGTCTCTTCAAAGATCCTGCCCTCATGGGTATTTTTCCTCTTCCTCCACCTAACACTGTTGAGATCAATATGATCTCTCGGTCTGATGACCCATGGATTATTCCTTCGCCTGAACAGGTCGATTCATTTGGAGATTCGATGCCTCTAAGTCTGATTGAGATCTATTATTGTGAACTTCTTGCGGTGTCGAATCCTTCAACTTCTAATCATGCTCCTTTGAGCATGTCTCTCGACGCTTATTCTCAATCCCCTAGGCTCGGTGATTCGGATTCATCTGATCCCTTACACAAGATATTTCCTTCTGATGAAGCCATCGTGGAAACTTTGTCTCTCGAGAATTTTTCATGTAATGATGGCCATCATCGTTCCTTGTTCATGCCTAGCCTTGGGGCCATGTCTACGTGCCTTCAGAGGTTTTCATCTCAGGTTCC
Organism: Pinus albicaulis; assembly: GCA_034641835.2. Taxonomy (NCBI): domain Eukaryota; kingdom Viridiplantae; phylum Streptophyta; class Pinopsida; order Pinales; family Pinaceae; genus Pinus; species Pinus albicaulis. Next base: position 465,734,514 of record CM076569.1, read on the forward strand.
TTATCCTCCGCTTCAAATGCCTATTTTGAAAAATGAAGTGTTTTCAGAGAGTAACTTGAGTAGCATTACGCAAACGATGCCTATTGACATTTCCATCAAACTAGGAATTCTCGAGAACATCCATCTCGAGGTCACCTGTTCTTCGGATGAAGTTCAGGTTTATACTAGCCTTTTCCGTGAGTTTCGTGATGTCTTTGCATGGTCCTATGAATAAATGCCTGGCATTGATCCCAGTATCATGGTGCATGAAATTCCTACCTACCCTGGTTCGAAGCCTGTTCGTCAGCGCCTTCGTCCTATGCATCCTCGAAAAGCTGCTGCCATTAAACGTGAAGTTGAAAAACTTCTCAACGTTGGTTTCATCTACCGGATTCCCTTGATAGAATGGGTGTCCAACATTTTCCCTGTAGATAAGAAACAGGGAACCATTTGAGTCTGTGTTGATTATTGTGACATCAATCGGGCCTGTCCCAAGGATAATTATCCTACTCCCTTTATTGATCAGATCATTGATGACTGTGCTGGGAGTGAGATATTTTCCCTTATGGATGGCTTTTCTGGCTATAACTAGATTAACATTCTCCTGACTGATCAACATAAGACCACTTTCATCTTTCCTTGGGGTACTTTCACGTATAAGAAGCTTCCTTTTGGCTTGAAGAATGTCAAGGCCATGTTTCAATGAGCGATGTCATATGATTTTCATGATATTAAACACATCGTTCAACCTTATCTGGATGACCTTCCGACTCATTTAGCTAAGCGTAAGGATCATCCTGACCATATTCGTCAAATCTTTCTTTTTTGTCAACGCTACAATATCTGACTCAATCCGCACAAATGCGTCTTCTACGTTGATTCCGGTAGACTCTTAGGGTTTATCATATCCAAAGATGGGATTTGCCTTGATCCGCTAAAATTCAAGGCTATTATTAATCTCCCCTCTCCATCTTCGTTACATTAGCTGCAGATTCTATAGGGGAAGGCTAATTTTTTACGTTTTTTTATACTGAACTATGCAAAAGTCGCTAAAGGATTCACGCAATTACTAAAGCAGGGTGTCCCTTTCCTTTGGGATGAGGTCACCCAGAAGTCTTTTGATGCTTTGAAGACGTTTCTTTTCAACGCACCTCTATTGCGTCCTCCATATTATCATCATGATTTTTCCCTCTATTTAGTTGCTGCTTTCAGCACGATTGTCGTGGTTATGGTTCAAGACGATGATGACGGTGACGAGAAAGTTATTTACTACCTCTCTCATAACCTTCTCGATACTGAAATGTGTTATTCTCATGTCGAGAAGTTAGCGTTATCTGTCGTTCAATAAGTTCAATGTTTTTGTCATTATATTCTATTGCATACTGTGACTGTGATTTCAGAATGCAACCCTATGACCTACATATTGTCCCAGCAATTTTTGGGGGGAAAATACTCAAAGCGGATTGTTATCCTCCAAGAGTTTGATTTGGTGTTTACTACTGCCAAGTCAAAGAAATCACTTGCCTTTGTTGATTTGATCTGCTCCCTTCCCTCTGATTTCGCTCCGTCTAGTTCTGAAGAACGCATTCCAGACGATACACTTTTTCTGATCTCTACCCTCGATCCTTGGTACGATGATATCATCGAATATCTTCAGACTTCTACTTTTAGATCTGAGTTGACAAAGGATGCTCGCTGACGCATTCTTCATCAGTCATAACCTTATCGTATAGTCGGAGAGACACTCTATCGTGTCGGAGTAGATTCCATTCTCCATCGGTGTTTGACCCTCGAGGAGGCTGAGAAAGTTCTGAATGATTGCCACAGTGGCGCCTGCGGCGATTACATGTCTAGTTATGCCACTGCACAGAAAACTCTTCGTGCCGGGTATTTCTGGCCCTCCATCTTCAAGGATTTCATTGTTGTTGTCCGTAAATGTCATGATTTTCAGATCTATCAGCGCAAGATGTGCGCGCTACCTGCACATCTCCACCCTGTCATTACCGTTGGTCCCTTTGCAAAGTGGGGCATCAATTTTATGACGTGTAACCCTCACTCGACTGGGGGGGCATGATTATATTATCATAGCCATTGACTACTTCACCGAATGGGGCGAAGCAATGCCTATACTTGCTGTTGACAGTAATACAGCAACTCAGTTCATATTCAATCACATAATTTCTACGTTTGGTGTCCCTCAAGCCATCATCACCGATCATGGTTCCCATTTTCGGCATTGTATGGTGGCGGAGTTAACCTGCAGGTTGGGCTTGGATCACGACAACTCAATGATATACTATCCTTAGGCCAATGGCCAGGTTGAGGCTGTGAACAAATTTTTAGTCACTATGCTTCAACGTACGATTAAGATTCACAAATCTAATTAGCATCTCATGTTATTTTCAGCTCTCTGGGCATACCGAACCTCAGTGAAGGATGCGACCGGATTCAATCCATTCCAACTTGTTTATGGTCTGGAAGCTACCCTTCCGATTGAGTGTGAAATACCTTCGCTCAAATTAGCTATTGAATTATTGCCCAACACTTCACCTGAAGAAGAACGTCTCCTCTACTTAGAGAGGCTGGATGAAACTTGACATTTTGCTTCCTTGGTCATCGAAGCACAGAAGAAGCGAGTCAAAGCCCATTTTGACTAGTCAGTTTCTCCTCGCTCCTTTGTATAAGGAGACCTCATCCTCCTGTACGATCAAGCTCATGATAAGCTGGGGGCAGGAAAATATCAACCCATGTGGCATGGGCCTTACATCATTAAACGTGTTTTGAAAAACGGGGCCTATGAGCTCATTGATTACAAAGGTCATCCTTTAGATCAACCCAGAAATGGGTTGTTTCTCAAAAATAATTATGCATGAGTCATTCGTGCATGCTTTGTGTACATATGTGTGTTTTCATTTTTGTACATTTTTTGGCTTGGTGTGTTTTGCGAGCGTTTTCCTGCTTATTGGGTCGTTTCTTATTGTGCAAATGTCTATTAACCCTTATGTTGGTTTCGCGGATGGTGCTTCCCGCAATACCCAGAACTTGTCTTCGGCAACCTGGGTGATTTATGATCCTGCTGGTGAGTTGATAGACCTACAAGGTATTTTTCTAGGGTGAACTACAAACAATGTCGCTGAATATAGTGTTGTCATTGAATTGTTAACCAAGGAAATTACCCTCAGCATTAGTGCATTGGTTGTAAATATAGACTCATAGCTTGTTTATCTTCAGCTTAACGGGCATTATTCAGTTTGAAACCCACACATTTTAAGATTGTATTTACGTGTTTGTTTCTTAGAAAGACATTTTGATTATATCACATATCAACATATTCCTAGACAAATGAATGCATTAACTAATACAGTGGCTAACATTGTATTAGATAGACATTTGCGTAATCTGTAAAATCATCATCACATGAGAGACTCCTATTAAATAGGAAGCTAGATGTGTGTGTGTGTGTGTGTATATATATATATATATATATATATATATATATATATATATATATATATCGAAAGTTTGCATCAATGTGCACCGTAAATTTCAAAAATATGTGTGTTTCTATTACATCATGAGACACCATGTCTCACAACAAAATGCAGAAATAAAAGCCTAGGTTTCTAGTCGACATGATGATCATGATAGCATGTCATTTCCCGGACAAGCCGCCTCAGCAAATGGTGAACTCAGTTTGAAACTCCCACAATATGTCTTTGGTATGCACAAGGAACATCGTCAAAACGTGCATAGTCTAGGACCCCACGAGCAATTTCCTCCAAGTTTTGCATGATTTCCTCCTCCTCGCCTTGAGGGGCAACATAAAAATCACGAGCTATCCGCCTCGTTATTAGAGACATCCCTGCAGGTCTCTCTGGGCCTACATCTGCAAATGCATGGATTAATTGTAAAAACATACATACCAAAAAAAATCATAATACTCATAAAAAAATGAGTCTTACCAAGTGCTTCATTCCAATCCTATCCTTCCGGGAGTGGGAGGTCCGGATCACCAGAGAAATCTATGCCAGAGTAGGGCCAGTCCTCCACGAAAATCAACTGTTGGCAGAGCCAATCAAAAAAATCCGATCTCTAGGACATATGTTGGCATCAGAGCTGGTGGTGTTCCAGTGCTGGTGGTGTTGGGACTTGTTATCACTCCAGTAAATTCTTAAGTTGTGGGATTTTGGTTTTTAAGTCAAAGAATACTAGAGGTAACCACAAACTTACTTCAAACTCTAGGATCTAGCCTTCCTAGGGTTCAGAGAGGGCTCTCTCTTTAATATTTAACTTTGTTTTAGTTTTGAATATTAGGCTAGTTATTAAATGCAAATTTGGTTTTGTTTTGTTGGATTTAGTGGGAAAATTTCACTTGGAGGGTAGATAGAGGGAAATCTACTTGTTCATTTGGCTATGGAGTCTAAGTCAAGCTAACAAAACTAGGATCAAGACCTAAAAGGTCAAATGTCTGCAGGGCAAGTTAGATAACCCTTGGAGATCTTGGGAAAAATGGTTTTTGAGATGGTATGATCGAGATAAAGGGCACTTAAGGATACTTAAATCCAGAAAATGGAAGTAGAAGATAGAGGTAAAATGGGAGAGGGAGCAATTAAGAATTCCCTGCACTAGAAATCAGAAGAAAACAAATAAATGAAAACTAGTTAAAAATAGGGTGCTATTAACATGTCCTGTAGTAATACTCCTAGTTATACATTCAGATTTAGAATTAAAACACAGATGTATGTATGAAACAAAAGAAGATAACAATGAAAATTTTAAAGAGAGTACTTCACTCCAGATATCTTATCACAAGGATCCTAAAGTATGATGCCAAAGAGATGATCCAGTTTGCTACTCAAATTCGAATTCCAAAGGCTTCAAGTCAACAAAATATCTATAATAGTCTCCAACAATTTTATTCCACACCAAAAATACTTCCAAGAGTGAAGTATTTATATAAAATGTTTTAAAAAATATCCTAGATGACTTCTAGGAATAAACTTAGGAAAATTAAATCTTTTACAACAATAATAGTGACAGCTTGCTCAACAAACTAGTAAGTTGTCCTATTTTATTCAAAATAAATAGAAACAGTTTGTAGATAAGAAGCAGCTGGCTACTTATGTGTCTTCCCTGCTGGATTTTCAGATATTTTTAAAAATATAGTTGCCTTCACTAATACTCTTTCACGTTTATACTCTTTATTATTGATCCTCTTTCAATTCTGATACTCTTTACCTTCAGTAAATCTGTGTTCTTGCTGTAAAATTCTGTTTTTACTGTGAAATCAACAAACAATTTTTTTTTTTTTCATGTGTTTGCCTTTATTTCTTTATAGCAAATCAGTCAATTCTTGCCACTCCTCATTTTTAGGAATTCTGATGTTCTTGAGTTTCCTAAAATTTTCATCAGCCTTAGTGTACCGAGCAAATGTAGGTTTTATGACAAACAAATGTTTGATTTCATACTGCAAATAAAATAACTCAAAACTTCTTAGCAATACTTTCCCTGTGGGAATTCCTTGGCCTCTTGGCTTGTTCACTTGCTCTTTGGCATGTTCTCTAATCTTTTTGTCATAATCATTTTGTGGCATTAGCTTGTCACTAATCACCATAATATCTGGAAGTCCCTTTTGCCTCAAATTAGTGAATTTAACCATGAATCTAGTGACAGAAGTGTTCATTCCTTCACATTTCTCCTCAAGCTACCTCATTAGATTTATTTTAGTGGTTAATTTCCTAATTTATAGGATCGTGGCTATTCTATCATTGATCTTTAACTCTTCAATTTGTTGTATGTTCTTGCTATTTAGGAAATTGATTAACATAACAACCTTTTCTGGTTTATCTGCCAATTCTTCTTGTGTTTTTTGGATCTCTGCCTGAGCTGCCAATTGTAACTCTCTCTGCTAAAAAATTACTTGAATTGATGGCCAAACATCATGAATGGCTTCAATTACATTATTCCATAAGTAATTTTTAATATATGATATTTGGTCCTTGAGAGTTAACTCTTTTTGGAGCTTCTTTACCTCTTCACTCCACCTGTGAGCATTCTGTTATGTATTTTGGCATCTATTTGAACTGCTTTTCTTGTATTCTCAAGATTTTCAATTATCTTGGTCAATATATTGATTTAATTGGTCTTCAAGCACATTTCCTCCATTGCCTTTACTAATTGACTGCTTCCATCTGTAGGTGGCAACACCATTGTAGAGGATTGATTTACTGAAGTAGTTGAAGAAGTCACTAGCACTGCAGTGGCCAGTGGTTCTTTCGGTGCCAATTTCTCTCCTAAGGTAGATGTTACTATTGCTGTGATGACTAGGATAACAGTGGGAATGATTGTTTCCTTAACTGTTTCCTTTTCTTGGACAACTTGGTCCATTTGTACTTCCATTTCTTTGATTTGAGTTGTGAGTTGAACTATCAAGCTCATCATTTCATCTTTCTCCTTTTGATCCTGTAAAACTTCCTTTGTTTGAGGATGCTCTCCTTGAGGAAGCTTGAGTTGTTTCCTCAAGGCAGCAATGTCCTCGATTTTCTTTTTAACCAATGCTTCAGTTGCTTTTATGTTTGTAGGATCATATCCTACCTGCAATACTAACTCTTCTAAGGCCTTTATCCTTGGATCCTTTGCATATAGTGAAGCTTTATCCATTTTCATTTGGTCCTGCATATTAGAGATTGTATTTTGAATTTTGTGAGCACTCATAGCTTTTGTGGTCACTGTGGAATAGAGCATCTCTGATGTTTGCCTATGGAATTCAATTTGATCCAATGCATGTATTTTATCTGTGGCTACTTCCATATCAACCTTTTTATAATCAACCACTATTTTTGGCAATGGTATAGTGGGCTCTAAAATTGACATAATTAATTTTTTAGTTGAATAATCAAAGGCTGATAGGAATCTATTTTGGTTACCTGGCTTCTGCTTCAAAAACTCAGAATATATTTCAGTTTTGATTTCCTGATTTTTTAATTTGATTTGCTTGTATTTTTCCTTGATATCTAAATCCTTCTCCTCAACTGAGTGTGAGGAGGAAGCCTCCATACTATGTTGCCTCTCCATTATTTGTGCATCTTCATTATTCAACTGTTCCTGATTCTGATTTGGTTCACTGATGGTTACAGTGGCTACATTAGTCTCTGTCTGTGTACTGTTGGTGTTCAAAGGATGTGTTTCCTCAACATAAATTGTCACTTTGCCTTTAGCTTCTGTATCCAGTTTAGGCCTCTTATTGTAAATGATTTTAAACTTAGTCTTTGTGATAGTCTCTGCAGTATAAGCTCCTTCTTCTCTGATTCTTTTAGTGGATGGTTCTGGCTGTTTGGAAACTTCCAAAGGATGACTAGCATTCCTCTAGTTTACTACCTCTGTTAAAGTATTCTCAATCCATTCAATTTGATTAGCAAATTTCTCTATATCTAGCTTTGCCTCATGGATAAAGGGTGTCAATTTTCATTTCACCCTTAGTTTACTTAAGATCCCTTGTGGATCATAGTTCCATGGAAAGCTTTCTTCTAATTTGTATTCTTGTAATTGACTTGCTGCTTCTTTTTCTGATTCTCTTTGATTACATATGAAAGGCCCAATTTGATTTTTGAGTTTAAACTAAGTCTTTTTCTTGGCTGCCATAAAATTAATTGAATCTGAATTTAGGATCTGCCTAATGTATTGTAAGGCAAAGATCCTCATACATGGATGCTTAGGTAACTTGTAGGGTAATAAGTTAGAACCAAATACTCTGATTTCAGTGAATTCCATATATAAATACCAATCTCCTACTTTGATTTGATCTGATAGCTGCAAAATTCTCTTCATTTCTTCACTGATTCTGGGTTGCTCTGCTTTTGTCAAGATGGTGGTCAATGGATGCACAAACAACTCAACAAACTCTGAATAACTGAATTGTGTCCCTTCCTTTCTGAGTATATATGTCCAAAAGACAACTGATAGAGGTTTTCCTTCTATATCCAATTTCCGAAGTGAAATAGGAAAGTTCTCTAATTGGAAAAGTAGAAACAAATGTAAAAGATAAGAGTTATATCTGAATACCCCTTCCAGCTGCAAATTAGGCAATTGATAATGAATGCTATCAGCTATAAAACCAGCATAGTCAAATGTAACTGAGGGTGACTATCCTGGAGAAAATGTAGACAAAAATCCCAATATTGACTCATCTATATGTTCATCGGTGAAATACCCAAGTATAAAGGAAAGCATGGAGATACCATGCCTTGAACCTTCAGGGAATTTGGCAGTGGAATATGGAGGGTTTAATTTTGGGATTTCAACATGTAGAGGCATGAAAGTTTGGAAAATCATAAACCTTTTAGGAAAATCTAAGTTAATGTATAACTTATTGAGGGCTTCAATAGATAATGGGACTACTTGTGGGTCTGATTGAAGCTGCAACATTTGGTTTATAGACTCTGTTGTAATAGTAAATAGGACTCTTTTTTTTGCATTGACAATAGCTCTCTGTTATGGAATGTAGTATTGGTGACACAGTCTGATAAGTTCTTGACAAGGGTGTGTTAAGGGGACTACATATTTGGGCAAATTTGATTCCCAAATGTGAAAATCTTCTTAATCATCTAGGAATTTTTCAAAACACCAATTGTGTATGTCTAACAAATTGAACTCAACTATAGGATCAAATATTTTGTAGTCAATGTATGCTAGAGGAATAAGCTCAATATCAACAACTGGAGGCTGCAATGGGTTGACTACAATGGCAGTATTTGGATTCACGGCTGGAGTAGCTTTGGGAGTCTTAGAACCTATAGGCTTACTGGTGCTCTACTTTTTAGGCATCTTAGGGCCACTTCTGCAAGTTTAAACTGTTTGCAGGAGCAATTTTTAGTAGAGGATCTTTTGGGACAAATTTGGCTAAGAATGGCTTTTATTTAAGCTTTTTTTCCACATAAATTTGTCAAAGAGTCTTTATAATTGGTTTAAAACAGAAAATAGGGGTTTTCTGAGTATTTGTTTGAGAAATAGGGCTACAACTCTGTTGAAAAGTTTTACAGAGGGTTCAAGGTACCTGCAGAGGATTTTTGGTTCGTTTCATAGCTCAAAAAATTCATTAAACCATGGAAAACTCACAATTTTCTTAAAAAATGGTGCGCAACAGATAAAGGGTTTCTAGGAAAATTTTGCCAAAGTTTGGCCTATTTCTGGGACTTTTTTGGACAATTATTTACTCAATTTCTTAACTGAAGCGTTTTCTTTCTTTAAGAATGGTTTTTTCAATTTGGTTGTAGGTTAAATTCTGAGAAAAATACCTATTTTGATGCAGGTATTGAATTTGAAAGGGTTTTTATATCTTATGGTCGAATTGACGGCTTTTAGAAGTTCCTCTGGAGCAAGGCAGCTCCTCAACAGTCTTTACGGGTGTAATTTGAAAATTCCAGAGGTTTGGGTGTTTAAAATGGAAACCAGGGGCTTTAGCAGGGTTTTAACAGTCGGGGGAAGTGAAACAATGGTTAAACGTGCAAAAGATATGAATTAATGCATTTGCCAAAGGTTTTATTAAGACGCATGAATTTGCATTAAATGTAGGTCTAATCATGGTGGGAGGCGGTTTTGGATTGCAAAGGTTTTGAAAACGGGCGGTTATCGCATGGGTATCGAGCGGTAGGCTGTTTTGAACAAAACCCACATGAATTAATCAGGAGAGGCCACGTGGAGGGGAAGAGTCTATGTAAAACAGCCTATTTCGTATAGCTTTTTCATTTGGGTGGTTGTGCACTTTTTCTATGATATATGGATCGTCGACCGTCAAATCTGAGAAAGGTATGCGAACAGTCGAGATTACTTTGGAAGTTGCATTGAAAAAAGAGATGTGGGACCGAGCTTTTATGTATTGGTGGCTGGGTTAATATGCATTTAAACCTTTATAATGTGGTTGTTTGGGTAAAGGTTTAACGCATATATGAAATGTTTTATTTACTCATGATATAAGCGGGGATTATTGTTTTTTATTCAAAACATTTATTAAATGTTTAAATAAAAACATATGCAGGCGGGTTAAATTATATTATATAGTTTTCAAACCATGGGGTCGGGATATTTTAATAACGCTAGTTTTTAGACCAAAGGGTTTATAATTTGGGGTTTTTATTTGCACACATGGGATAATAAACTTTGGTCAAAACTTTATAATAGTGGGTTTTTTGGGGTTTATTAAATATAGGGGAATTAATAACTAGGAAAGGGTATTTCTTAGGGATTTAATCAAATATGTTAAAAGTTAATATGAAAGGGGAGTGAAGTGTAAAAAAAAAATACATATTTATCTCTAAGCATAGTTTAAAATCAAGCATTGCTCATATTTATATTTTCTTCACTAATACGTAGGATAAAATGTAATTCTGAGGGTTTTTATGAATGCTTATGAAGGGATGAAGTTAATTATATGGGATTTTAGCTTTGCTAAGTAAGAATATGTCTTTACTTAGAAAAAAGGGGGTCTTAGTACATGAATGAAGGGTAAATGATGATAAATGAGGATTTAACATAAGAACTCAATATTTTCAACTAACCAGTCATAGAGCCTTGGGTTTGGTCCCAACAAAAGTCAAAGAAATGCTCTAAGCCTGTTTGACCGACATCTTAGAATTTTGAACACTCATGGGGGAGGGAAAATTAGTGATTGTTCCCAATGATGTATTATTTACATGATTTCTCCACTACTTTTGACCTACCTAATCTTGTATTTCTAACATTTTTTCTTCATTTTGCAGGTGCATTTAGGCTTGCAACCTTAAAACATTTTATTTCAAAGCATAAAACTAATCTAAATCTACCTTATTTCATTCGAGGGCTCAGATTAAATTGTTGAGCTCCTCATTATTCTCTACCTATCTACCGATTTGTCAAGTTTAAACTGTTTGACAAATATTTATTCACTATCTAAAACATGAAAAATTAAGATTAAGTTGTTTAACTGATCATAGATTATGGCATTTATTGACACTTTGAACATAATCATTATTCTTGCAGTAAAAGTAAAAGTAGTGGCATTTGGACTTGCTCACTTTCAGGTTTTTATCTCTCTTTTTTCTTTTGGGGTTTATATTTTTCTAAGTCCTTTGATTTTTCTTTTAGGACCTTTTACCCTCTTTTTTATTTTTTATTATTTTTCATTTTTTCAAAATATGGGAAAAAAACTTGCAGAATGCAAGGTATGTAAATATTTACAAGACTTATCAAAGTCAATTCAAAATTTTATGAACCCTATTATTATAAGACCCTAACAGTGGCTCCACATGGGGATGACATTCCCTGGTGAAATATCAAGAACTCTAAGACTTAGTAGCCTTTGAAATTTGACTAAGATAACCTTGTAAATGTCTCTTGATATCTGAAATTTATTCATATTTATGATATTTACTTCTCAAAGCTTAGGGCCTTCTCTTCGGGCTTCAAATTTTCTAAGGAATCATCCAATCCAATCTAAACTTTGCAATGTATATGTACAATGATCAAAGTGAATAAAATCTAACTATTGGTTAACTCACGTGAGTGGTAGTGCTTTAGCATTCTGCCATTAACTGGTCCTTCTTGCAGATCTGTTCCATCCAATTCTTTCAAAAAGAAAGCATTATTACCTCTATATCCATAAATTACATAAGGCCCTTTCCATAGAAATAAAATTTCCCTTTTTTTCCTTTGTCCTCTCTTCTGGAATCCCATTTTAACACTTTATCTCCTATGTAAAAATCATCCTCTTTAGTCTTTTTATCATAAATTTTCTTGATCTTATCCCGAATGACTTGAGATTTGACATAAACTTCTTCCCTTGTTTGTTGCAAGTGAACAATTTGATTTATCCTTCTTTGGATGTCATTAGTTTCAACCTGTAATTCTTGGATCATTTCATCACTGGTACATCTAGGGAGGAAGGAAAAACAACGTCCATTCCATAAACTAGTTGGTAAGGTGAAGTACCAATGGATTTCTTAGCAGTAATTCTATCTGCCCATAAGGCATTGACTAACTTCTTATGCCAAGTCTTTTTATTGTCTTCAAGTAATTTTTTGATGATATTTACTAGGCTTTTGTTGGAGGATTCAGCTAGGCCATTACCTTGGGGGTAATATGCAGTAGAGTGGCCTAGAGTAATATTGTATTTGTCACAAAATTCAATTATTTTCTTAGATTTGAATGATGCTGCATTATCAGTAATTATCTTTTGAGGGCACCCAAATATTGAAAGGATGTTGTTTTCCAGGAAGGAAATAATGACAGTATCAATGGCTTGTCTGGAAGGTATGGCTTCAATCCACTTAGTAAAATAATCAGTGGCTGTCAAAATCCACTTATGTTGGCCTAAATAGGGAGGGTGAATTTCACCAATGAAGTCTAAACCCCATTGTTGCAATGGCATTTCAGTTGAAATTGGCTTTAAAGGGAGGGGCAGTAATTTCTTCTTGCCCTCAAAAATTTGGCACTTATGACATGAAGTAACATATTTTTTGACATCAGCAAACAAGGTAGGCTAGAAAAAACCAGCTCTCAGGATCTTTTCTGCAGTATATTTTCAGTATAAATGTCCTCCACAGTCACCTACATGAAATTATTCAATTATTTTGTCAGCTTCTATCTTTAGTAAACAATTTAGTAAAATCCCACTATGATCTCTCCAAAAAAGTACATTATCTAAGATAAAAAATCTTACTGCTTTAAGTTTCGAAAATCTACCTTTAGTTCTAGACAATCCAGGAGGAGCTTGTAAGTTTTCGAGTACAAATATAATATCTGTATACCAAGGTGAGTGTGAAAAGGCTTCACTGATCAATGGAGTCACCATCTCTTCCTGTTCATCTACTTGAGCAATGAAATTTATATCTAGGGCATTACAATTGGATTCAACCATAAGTCTAGCTAATCATTGACCTTTAATGAGCTTGGTGGGTTTAATATCTATGTCATACTCCAAGATAGTGGCAATCCACTTACCTCTTCTTCCATTAGGACCATCCTGAGTAAGAATGTCTTTAACTACAGAATTTGGGACTTAGACAATAATGTGTGAGTAGAAAATATAAACTCTGAAGTCTTTAATGGCCTTAACCAAGGCTAGGGCTTGTTTTTCCATAATGTTGTACTTCAAAGAGGCATCTCTAAGGGCTTTAATAAAAAAAACTATGGGTTTTTCAAATCCTTGATCATTTTTCTGCAGTCAAACTTCAGCGAAAGTGTGTTTTGAAGCAAATGAAAAAATCATGAAATATTTCTTAAAATAAAGACTTATTAGGATTGGAGTTTTAATTAAGGCTTGTTTGATAGATTCAAATGATTGTTTAGCCTCAACAGTCCATCTAAGAACTGAATCTTTCTTGAGCATATTATTCAATTTTCTAATTATTTGAGCTAAACTAGATATGAATCTTCTTAGAAAATTTATCTTACCTAGAAAATCTTGTAATTCTTTGATGTTTCTTGGTGGATTGATGTTAAAAATTGCTTCTATCCTAGCAGGATCTATCCTAATTCCTTCTTTTGAGATTATATATCTAAGTAACTTACCTTCCTCTAATCCAAAAATACTTTTCTTAGGATTTAAAGAGATGCCATATTTCTTACACTTAATGAAAACTTGTCTCAAATGATCCAAGTGTTCATTATCTGTTTTGGAAAACACAGTAATGTTATCTAAGTAAATAACTAAGAACTCATGTATTTCCTTTGCAAAAGCTATATCCATAGCCCTTTGAAAGGTTGCTCCTGCATTCATTAATCCAAAGGGAATTTTCACATACATAAAAGTGCCCCAAGGAGTAGTAAATGTTGTTTTAGCTTGGTCTTCTTCTTGAACTAGGATCTGGTTATATCCTGAAAAACCACATAACAAAGAAATCCTTGAAGAACCTACTACCCTTTGTAATATGTGGTCCATTTTAGGTAAAGGGTAATTATCCTTTAAAGATACATTGTTAAGATTACACACAATCTAATTTCTCTTGTTTTCTGTCTTGTAGGAACTAAGTTTGAAACCCAATCAGAATATCTGATTGGTGAAATGATCTGGGCATCATACATTCTTTTTAACTTCTTTTTCAATCAAAGGTAATGGTACAAGGTTAATCCTTCTCAACTTTTGTTTGAATGGCTTTTGATCTTCTTTTATTGGAATTTTGAGTTGAATTATGTTTGTATCATAAGATTTTAAATCTTCATAACTCCAAGCAAACACATCTTGATATTCCTTTAAAAGCTCAATGTATTTATCCTTTTCTTGTTGAGGTAAAATTTTGGACAGCTTGATTATATTTGGTTTTGATTCTATACCAATTTTACATTCTTCTATGTCAGATCTTACTGGCTCCATTTTTGGTTTTCTAGCTACATCATTAGAGTCAAAAAGATCCTATAAGGGAGTTAACCTTTAGGTAGAAAATTATCCTTAAGATTCACTATATCTGATTCATCTTCAACAATTTTTTCAATCTCTACTTTTCTAAGCTATTTATGTCAGCTTGAATAAATCTAGTGGGTTTATCAAACTTTATTTTATTTTCATCTAAGTCATTTAAATCTATTTCACAATTAAAATCATGATTTACTGTACAATCTGTATCTATAATACAATTCTGAAATTCTCCTTCATTCTTCATAAACTTGTAAATTTGTTCATCCTAAGAAAAAATCTGCCAATACTTAAGATTGTCTGGAATTATTGGCCTATGTTTGACTTCAGTAGTATATCTGTGATTAGGTTGGAATGGTAAGTTGCATGTGCTAGCAAAATTTGCAAGACAATGAGCTTGTATATTTTTCTTTCTAGGTATAAAAACAAACTTACATTCCAATAAATCATTAGTTAAATCTATGACAGTGTCTCTATATCTGCTTAGTCTAGGATTGTAAACTGAATAAACTCCATTTACTTGTTTAATGATCAAACCAGAATCTCCCATGATTAAAATTCTTTTTCCTCCTGAGTTTCTAATGATTTGGAGTCCTAGGATAAGGGTTTTATACTCGGCCATATTGTTTGTACATTTGAAATTTAGCCTGAAAGCATGACCTTAAGAATGATTGGTCTCCATGTTTGTTATCCATACTTTTGCTCCTGCTCCTAACTTATTCAATGAACCATCAAAATCTAAATGCCATTGAGATTCACGAAAAATGTTATCATGTTTGATTCTCTCTTTTTATCTACTAGTTCAGTTTGGCTTTCATTTGTTACAGAGTTACAAAGAATGAAAGAATCAAGGTCAGTTGGTGTGGATTAAATTGGGTAGTTTATAGATCTTTCAGCACTAATGACCATGTATTTCATTAATGTTTCTTTATATAACTTTTTAGGCTAGCCAAACACCGATATAGTAGCATAAGACATGTCCATTTTAGAGTTTCCATGATGGATTTTGGCATTAAGTTATGGGAAGCTCCTGAATCTAGCATTGTGTTATGTAGAATTTGATCATGAATGGTTAAACTGATATAGAATGGAGGAACTACACCATCTGCATGTTTTCCATTTACATCTGGGCCAAAAATAAACTCTGGTTGATCATCATTTAGATTTATGGAGTCTTCTCCATAATTCATATTCAATGTTTCAGTTATGGTTGATTTATACAAGTCATTCTTTACCATTTCAGTCAAAGGGATTGGCATTTTAAGGTTTGCAATTTCTGATTGTATGTTGAATGTAGGTTGAGGTTTACTGATTTGAATTAGTTCTTCTTTGCTAACTATAGTTTGGGTTGGTTTGTCTTGCTTTTCTACAATTGTTTTTTCATTTTCAATTATTTTAGGATTCTCTGTTTGTGTTTCCTGTGTCTTACTACTTCTAACTTTCTTTTCAGGGATTGTTTGTGAAACAGTAGATGTTCTTTCTGATTTAGTATTTTTAGCAGAGGCTTTAGAAGCGAAAATTTGTGGATCTGTTGTTTTAGGATCAGCAGAAAGCTTTTTGAAATCTAAAGTTGTTGTTTTTATAGAGTTAGAAGCTTTAGTAGCAGTAGAATTTTGAGAATCCTTTGTAACTTGAGCGGCTTCATCAGTAATGTCAACAATTTTAGGGCTTGATCCTTTCTTAGGACAAGAAATTTTTTGGGAAGAATTTGAGTTTTGCTTATTTTCCCTTGAGATAATTTGTAGAAATTTTGTTTTGGGGGCTTCTACTGTTTTCTGATTTTGATTTTGTGAAGTTTTCTTAGTAGAAGCCTCATTATTTTTCATGTTTATAAGGTTATACTGGCTATGTATTTCATTTATTGCATAGTCATAACCTTGCTTATAGTGAAAGGATTCACTAGAATCTAATTTAAGTTGTTGAAGTTCAAACAATTCCTGATCTTCCTGAGTTAAGAAAATGGTATTGTTGCCATAAATTCCCATTATATTAATAGTATCCTCCTCATCATCATTATTATTCTGAGAACTTTCAGCATTTTTCTCAAGAAATGGTGGCCTAATAGTTTGGTCCGGGGATGTTTCTTTTCCTTTTCCAAAATTTATATCTTTTCTAAAGTTGGGATTTCTAATTTGTTGTTGGTTATCCCACTAAGGTCTTCTCTCCATATTATCTAATATATCAATCACTCTTTCTAAAGTTTTAGATATAACATCTATTTTTGTGTCTGAATTTGCATTTTCTTCTTTGATAGTAACTATTCTTTCATTTCTAAGTCTAGCTTTTCTAGCTAGGATGTTCACTTCTACACTTACTGCATCAGATTGCATTTTTTCTAAGGTATCTGCATCTCTTTCCCTTAATTGGTATGCCATATTTGTATCAAATCCATCAGGGAATTTGAGTAGAACGGAATAAGGAGTAGGTTTTAGATTTGCAAGGATAGAATTATAGACACTAGTATACCTAGTGCAGTAATCTTGAACTGGTTCATTTGGTGCTCTTTTTAAATTATCAAATTTAGACAAAATTTGGAGGGGGTTCTTTTTCTTTTCCCATTTATTTAAAAACAAAGTAGAAAAGACAGCTAAATCAGTTACACTACCAGCAGCTAAATCTTTAAACCATTTCTTAACTGCTCCTATTAAAGTTTGAGCAAACAGTCTCATTTGAACATCTGAATCATCAATTTCATAAATTTCAAAAAAGTCTGTCATTTTGGTAATATGTTGCTGAGCAGAATACTGAGTAGTGCCATCAAACAATGGTATTTTGTTTTGATATTCTTTTGGCATATCATGAAGTTGTTGTGGTAGGACAAGGGTGGCATATCTACCAGCCATAGCTTGAAGCTTAGCTTGACTAGGAGGTAAGGTTGAACTGCTTGGAGTTGTGCTAGAAATGACAGTGGATGAACTAAAGATAGTATTTGAAGTGCTGGGAAATGAGGATGATGTTTTTAAGAAATCAAAAGGTGAACTAATGGATATGGTGGATGAAGTGATTGGTGGAAATAATACTCTGGGCTGTAGAGGTAGTTTGGGGATAAATGGATCTGTACATGAGCTGGTAGTAGGATTTAGGAATGATGTGACAACATAAAGAGATGAATCTTTAGCTGGAATTATTGTGGTATGTAATTGGGAAGCTGAAGGTCTGTTTGCATAAGTCAATAAATGAGCTAATTCAATAGCTTTATCAATATCTTTTAGAACAGTAACATTAATTTCCTCAACTTTGGTCTGATATTCAGATTTCTTAGAACTTACTGCAATAGATTTATGTTTTGCATTCAAAAATGAAAAAAAAGCAGGGTCTAAAACAATAGTTTTTAAATTATTTTCAGATTTACATTTAAATAATGAATGCTCAAATTTTAGATCAAAATCAATGTCTTGCAGACTTTCTAATTCACTGGGTAATGAAATGACTCTTATCAATGATATTTCAGCCTCTAAATTTTCTGTTTGTTTTTTCTTTTTAGTAATTCAGTCTGGGTCATCTACTATTACAACAGGCTTAGGATATTAGTTAGACCTGGTATAATATACTTTCCTAGAAGCCAGAATTACAATTTTTCAATACCCACAACCTATAAAAACAATCTTAAAGTAAAAGGATGATTTAAAAGGTTTCTTTAAGACTAATTTTATGATTAAGGACTGGTTATTTCCCCAGTATGGTCGCCAGTAATGTTATCACTCCAGTAAATTCTTAAGTTGTGGGATTTTGGTTTTTAAGTCAAAGAATACTAGAGGTAACCACAAAGCTACTTCAAACTTTAGGATCTAGCATTCCTAGGGTTCAGAGAGGATTCTCTCTTTAAGATTTAACTTTGTTTTAGTTTTGAATATTAGGCTAGTTATTAAATGCAGATTTGGTTTTGTTTTGTTGGATTTGGTGGAAAAATTTCAGTTGGAGGGTAGATAGAGGGAAATATACTTGTCCATTAGGCTATGGAGTCTAAGTCAATCTAACAAAACTAGGATCAAGGCCTAAAAGGTCAAATGTCTGCAGGGAAAGGTAGATAACCCTTGGAGATCTTGGGAAAAATGGTTTTTGAGATGGTATGATCGGGATAAAGGGCGCTTAAGAATCCTTAAATATGGAAATGGAAGTAGAAGATAGAGGTCAAATGGGAGAGGGAGCAATTAATAATTCCCTGCACTGGAAATCAGAAGAAAATAAAGAAATGATAATTAGCTAAAAACAAGGTGTTATTAACATGTCCTGTAGTAATACTCCTAGTTATACATTCAGATTTAGAATTAAAACACAGATGTATGCATGAAACAAAAGAAGATAACAATGACAAGTTTAAAGAGAGTACTTCACTCCAGATAGTTTATCACAGGGATCCTGAAGTATGATACCAAAAAGGTGATCCAGTCTACTGCTCAAATCCGAATTCTAAAGCCTCCAAGTCAACAAAATATCTATAATAGTCTCCAACAATTTTATTCCATGCCAAAAATACTTCCAAGAGTGAAGTATTTATATAAAATGTTTTACAAAATATCCTAGATGACTTCTAGGAATAAACTTAGGAAAATTAAATCTTTTAAAACAATAATAGTGACAGCTTGCTCAATGTTGGGCATCATTTTTGTCTCATTTTTCACTCAAAATCTCTCATGCTACTCTTTGATTAAATGATTATTGTTGCAAGTATTTGTTACTTCTTTTGTTCTAACGGGATTAAAATACCATTAATGGAAGTTTAATAAAGGTTTGTATGTTGTAGGTTAAAGTTGATTTGTTCATGTTTTGAACCTATAATTACTTTCCCGCAATGTGCAACAGATTCCTGCACCAATTCAGTTCTTACAACATGCCTGCACCAGTACAAGTTTTACAGCGTGCCTCTGTCAATTTGGGCCTTTGATACATTGACACGTTTCTGGGAGAATCTGAAAGAGGTTTATGATCAAAATTTCATTTGAACACTTCCACATAAGCCAAGACACACCCAGGTCATATAGATTTATATTTAGAGAATAATTAATGCTACAACCCCAAATTTGTAGCATTTTCCAGACTGCCTATTTACACCTCAATTTCCGCGTCGATCATAGTGAATCTCATAATTCTGAAACATGGGTTTTTCTCTCAGCATAGGAAATTGAGTAATTTTTTGGCCGTTTTCCAAAATTCGTAATGGTTAAGGAGATATGAAAGGGGCTTTGGAGGAATTTTGTTAAAAATACCAACTTTTCTAGAATTCTAGAAAATGCCCATATTTGGGAAATTCATGGTAAATCTCCATTATTTCAGTAGGGAAATGGTTGTACTGATATTATATTAATGATAATTAGTTATGATTCAATCCACATGATGTTTGCAAAGGATTATTTTGTTTTATGCCAAGTTTGGAATGTAAAAAAAATTATAAAAGAAGAGTTATGGCTCCAAACCTAACTACTCAATTTTAAGTTAATCCGAATTAAGCAGAGGGCAGAAGCACGCACAGGAAAGCATAGCACAGAAGGGAGGAGAGGTTGTTCCAATGTAGCAGCACGTGGATTTCAGTGTGGAATGCTTCTCCTACTTGCTGGGATTATCCGATGTCTGCATTATGTAAAACACTGTTTTTTGTAATTAATTGAAGCAATTTTTATTCATGCTTTGTCTATTCATTTATTGCATCTAATGATTTCGATTTCTGTGTGAACCAGGCACTCAAAGAGGGTGCGAGTTGGCTGGGTTGGCCGCCAGACCAACTCGACACCGCTCTCATCTCTTAAATAGCATTTCAATTCTTGTTTGTTTGCTGTGTGAATTCAGTTTTAAGGTTAATTTGAGTTGCTGCAATTTGTTTCTATTTCATTTGCTGCATTATTAATTATACTTGCACCTGAAATATTTTAAACAATGATTGTGCCCTCCAGATTGTTCAAATCCATAATATTGGCTCTGCCATTATGAGCTCTAACACTAATTCTGTAAATTAATCCAAATCTATTAATTTATATTTAAAGCTGCGATTTTTACATTTGCTGAGACGATATTTATAAATAGGGAAACTAGATGTTTGAATTGATAAATTCTTCATTAATATTACGGTTTCCTTTAACTTCTGGATTGTTCTTACACATAATTAGTGCAAGCAGAATTAGTGCAGGCAAAATTAGTGCAAGCAGAATAGTTTGAATTTCTTTTGAATTTATTCCAGCATTTATAGTCTTTTCGTTATTGTGCCAGCACTGTTTGATTTCCAGTTCTGATTTCCCTTCTGTTTACTTGCAATTAGAATTTCCTTTGCATTGATTGCTTTTACTTTTCCGCATGATTTTAATTGTTTGGATTGGTGTTTCTTGCACTAGTGCAGGATTACATTTATTTTCGAGATTAATCGCAAGATAGACTAGAATTTGTTTTGCAGGTTACCAGGGACTCTCTCTGGCATTTCCAGTGTTGCGTCTTGAAGTTCACGAACTCTCCGGATTGAAAAATTAAATGTTGGTACATTTATAGACCCTATATTGCACCCAACATTTTTGCGTCATTTCCGGGGAAGTGCTTAGGGGATGGACCTTGGTGACCTGTTGCATTTGGTTTCTATTCCTTCACCTAGTTTCTCTTGCAATTTTATATTCTTTGAATTTATTTCTTTCCTGTGTTTTTTCTTTAAGGTTTCTCATTTTATTTAATGTTGTAATAACCCTCCACCCACCCTACACATATATATATACATTATTCATGTGCTAACAAATGTACTAGTGGTCTCGTTGAAGATAGAAAAAATGGTATTTTGACGCATTTTTCAATGAAGAGTTTGAGGCTAACATCAATCATTCAATACACATATTTTACTGATTAGTCGGAAGAAACATTCAAAGAAGGAGTCTCGAAGTAGTACATGGAGAACCTCTTTTATTTTGGTAAGAAATGGAAAACATTGTTACTTTTGAATTTCCTATCAAAGATCTAGGAGTGGCTGAAATGCATAATATTTCCCCATCTGCACTACCAAAATCTCATGGTTTGGAAAATGAAGACCCAGATACATTCTTATTTGATTTTGAAGTACTTTGTAGAGGATATGGTTATTGTACTAATTCTCAAAGGTTGCAAGTTTTTCCTCTTACTCTTAAAGCAGCAGCTCTCTGATGGTTCATGAGCCTTGGTGGGAACTGCATTCAAACATGGGAAGAATGAAGGATGTATTCTTGGAGAAATATCAAAACTATTGCCAAGCTGGTGAATATATTTTGGAATAACACAAGGGGAAAATGAAAGCTTGGAGGATTATGTGGAGCGATTTAGATACAACCTCCAAAAATCAAAACATAAGAATTTGGTAAAAGATACTTTGAAAACACTCCTACTCAAAGGAATCAAAGACGAATTTTTAGAACCTTTAAACCTTATAGGAGTAGGTGATGTTTCTCACGTACCATATGATGATGTTTGTAAATTGTGCATTAGTTATTCAAGAGGAATCTCCAAGATCGGTAAGAATTCTCGAGAACTTTCTTCGAAATTTTTGGAATCTACCACAAAAATAGGAGCTACAAAATATTTTCTAAATTTACAATTGGATGATTTGCAGGAAGAATGGAAGCAGTGTAAGGAGAATCATCCAAAAAATTATTTTCCATCACTATCAGGCTTTCAACAGGTATTTAAGGAATCAAGTAAGGAAATAAATAGACCTTCAGGTATAACTCAAAACTCATCATCGTTTAATACTTGGAATAATATTTATTGTCCCCAACAAGTTCCTAAACACATCTACAACCCTATAGTTCCGTGGAAAACTTATAATCCTCCTTTGATTCAATACCCCACCTTATGGCCGCAATGGCCCTCTCCTTGGCCCTCATCCTCGAGCCAAATATCTCCATGGCCTCAAGAATCGTTTGGATCTTTTTCTCTAGGGAAATCTCCCATGCAAATTCAATCATATGAGCACCAACAACAATCACAATTTATTTCCAATACACCATTATGTTATCCTCCTCCATGTTCCCAGCTGCATGTGAAACCTTATCTTTACCCTAATCCAAACCATCAAGTTGCACAACAGTTTGAACCTCCTATTCTTTCTGCTGATTCCCATATTGAACAAGATGTTACACCTTCCATATTGGGAAAGGGAATGAATTTGGAAACTTCCCCTATTATCGCAGAACATTTACCCTGGGAAGATTTAATTCAAAGACCACCTGAGGATTAATCTTTCATTGGAACTTGTTCTGAAAATGTTGTTGAAACTCAAAGCCCTAGAATCTATCTCAACCTTTCTTGTGAATCTGAAAATCAAATATTTGAGCCTGAACTTGAGGGATTTATCTTTTGTCCTTCACCCGATTTTTTGTACTTACAGGAGAATCACCATCAAATTGTGGAAGACTTGCATCAGTTGGAGAATCATAAATACGTGGATTCCATTGAATCCTGGTTTCAAGCAGCCATCAACCCATCTTATTTACTCATCATTCAAAAACTCTTGGTACCATGTCAATTAAAGAAACTGGTTTCTCACGCTTTGGTATGTATTTAAGTTTATTCTTTAAAACTAAGTGTGAGTATAATCAACATTTTTTTATGCACATGGCTTCATTGGAAGTACTCCTACACTTAAAGGCGATATTTCTCTCTTTAAAAATAGGGTAGGGTAATGGACAAAGATCAATAACAACACTCTTGAACTTGTGATTCCATAAAATCTCAGCTTTTGAAATTTTTATTATTACGCATTCTCATGGTAAAACTTTTCAAAAGTACTTTACACTTAACGCTTCATATTTTTGAAGTGACTTTGATTATGGATCAATATGTATTGTTATAAGTTACATGTAATACTTTTCTCTTATTCTAACAAACTATCATCTAGAAAATCTTTTCAAATTCCTCTTCGAAGAGACCAGTGAAAAACCTCCTATGGTGGACCATGCCTACAAAAATCTAATAAGCTTTCATAAAGAACCCTAGCATGATAAACTCAAGGAATATTTTTGGTCATTATCTGAGATGCTTTTTAATAAGTTCTTAGGGTAGCATGACCAACCAGTAAATAATAGTAATTAAAAACTTTTCACACCATCCTGCACTCTTAAGGAGTATATTTGCTTCCCCACCTATTAAGTAATCCATCTGGGGTTAATCATAATCAGAGTTTTAAAAAAAAACATAGTGAATCAATTGAGGGATAGGAGGTCTCATTATGATCCGACCTACTATGATCATGGGTCCTAAGGAGAATGAAATTACTGCACTAGTCACCAAGCCAGGGTAATGGCTTTCAATTGGAAAACTGGAAGACGAGAGGTCTCATTGCGAGCCAACTCATTCATTCTTGTTAGTTCTCGTGAATGGCATTGTCGTTAGCTGGTTAACAAGAGAAGACAATGTCCTTCAATTAACTTATAAAAAGAGAAAAATTAAATTCTCATAAATAACTCTGAATCTATATCTAATAGGTGGGACAAAATCATTTCATAAGGTTAAAAGGTATCCTTGTCGAGGCTATGGACGCCTACTGGCAGCAGGGCCATGCCTATGGTATTAAAGTTGACTCTACACTATAATTTACTTGGTTTATTTTGCTTTCCGTGAACTCACTACCAATCTCTTTGAGAATGGCTTTAAAATCCTTCTATTGTTATACCTTGGAGTTCTATCTTATTGGAATGATTTTTATGGACGTGGGGACCCTTAGTGCTGGTAATTCACTGTGCCCAGACAAGAGAAGCTTTTAACTATACATGGATAATGGTAAAATAATCATTATGGGAAGGTATTACTATGTATACCTGTAACACCATATCATTTAAATCATGTCACTCAGGTTTATAATGAGGATGCTAAAATGAAACTTTTGATCACGGATGCCTCCGAGATATTATTTCTGAAAATTTTAAAAGCTGTCTATTTTTCTCAAGTAATAACACCATCCTTGCAATTTAGTTTTTCCATGGTAGTTTTCGTTTTAGGTTTTCTTGAAATCAGTTTAAGTAAATAAAGAGTCTAGTAGACACTATGTTTTTAAGAGCAAGCTTTATCAAGTGCAGGAAATGTAATCATGACATCATTATGAATGTTTATACATGTTTCTAATTTTGTTTTTTGAAAAGGAGTAACAGTACCAGATTTTCTTGCATTAGGACATACAAGATGGTCAGCATAGGGGGATGTTGGGCCTTAGTTTTGACTCATTTTTCACTCAAAATCTCTCATGCTACTGTTTGATTAAATGATTATTGTTGCAAGTATTTGTTACTTCTTTTGTTCTAACAGGATTAAAATACCATTAATGGAAGTTTAATAAAGGTTTGTATGTTGCAGGTTAAATTTGATTTGATCATGTTTTGAACCTATAATTACTTTCCTGCACTGTGCAACAGATTCCTGCACCAATTCAGTTCTTACAACATGCCTGCACCAGTGCAAGTTTTATAGCGTGCCTCCACCAATTTGGGGCTTTGATACATTGACACATTTCTAGGAGAATCTGAAAGAGGTTTATGATCAAAATGTCATTTGAACACTTCCACATAAGCCAAGACACACCCAGGTCATACATATTTATATTTAGAGAATAATTAATACTACAACCCCGAATTTGTAGTATTTTCCAGACTGCCTATTTACACCTCGATTTCCATGTCGATCATAGTGAATCTCATAATTTTGAAACATGGGTTTTTCTCTCAGCATATGAAATTGAGTAAGCCTCAGGAAATTTTCCAAAATTCGTAACGGTTAAGGAGATACGAAGGGGGCTTTGGAGGAATTTTGTTAAAAATACCAACTTTTCCAGAATTCTAGAAAATGACCAAATTTGGGAAATTCATGGTAAATCTCCATTATTTCAGTAGGGAGACGGTTGTACTGATATTATATTAATGATAATTAGTTGGGATTCAACCCCCATGATGTTTGCAAAGGATTGGCTTGTTTTATGCCAAGTTTGGAATGTAAAAAAAATTATAAAAGAAGAGTTATGGCTCCAAGCCTAACTACTCAATTTTTAGTCAATCAATTAAGCAGAGGGCAGAAGCACACATAGGAAAGAATAGCGAAGAAGGGAGGAGAGGTTGTTCCAATGTAGCAGCACGTGGATTTCAGTGTGGAATGCTTCTCCTACTTGCTGGGATTAGCCGATGTCTGCATTATGTAAAAGGCTATTTTTTTAAATTAATTGAAGCAATTTTTATTCATGATTTGTCTATTCATTTATTACATCTAATGATTTTGATTTCTGTGTGAACCAGGCACTCAAAGAGGGTGCGAGTTGGCTGGGTTGGCTGCCAGACCAGCTCGACACCACTCTCATCTTTTAAATAGCATTTCAATTCTTGTTTGTTTGCTGTGTGAATTTAGTTTTAAGGTTAATTTGAGTTGTTGCAATTTGTTTCTATTTCATTTGCTGCATTATTAATTATACTTGCACCTGAAATATTTTAAACAATGATTGCGCCCTCTAAATTATCCGAATCCATAAGATCGGCTCTGCCATTATGAGCTCTAACTCTAATTCTGTAAATTAATCCAGATCTATTAATTTATATTTAAAGCTGCGATTTTTACATTTGTTGAGCTGATATTTATAAATACGAAAACTAAATGTTTGAATTGATAAATTCTTCATTAATATTATGGTTTCCTTTAACTTCTGGATTGTTCTTACACATAATTAGTGCAAGCAAAATTAATGCAGGCATAATTAGTGCAAGCAGAATAGTTTGAATTGCTTTTGAATTTATTCCAGCATTTACAGTCTTTTCGTTATTGTGTCGGCACCGCTTGATTTCCAGTTCTGATTTCCCTTCTGTTTACTTGCAATTAGAATTTCCTTTTTCATTTTTTGCTTTTACTTTTCCGCATGATTTTAATTGTTTGGATTGGTGTTTCTCGCACTAGTGCAAGATTACATGTATTTTCAAGATTAATCACAAGATAGACTAGAATTTTTTTTGCAGGTTACCAGGGAATCTCTTTGGCATTTCTAGTGCTGCGTCTCAAAGTTCACGAATTCTCCATATTGACAAATTAAATTTTGGTACATTTATAGACCCTATACTGCACCAAACACTCAACAAACTAGCAATTTGTCCTATTTTATTCAAAATAAATAGAAACAGTTTGTAGATAAGAAGCAGCTAGTTGCTTATGTGTCTTCCCTGCTGGATTTTTAGATATTTTTAAAAATCTAGTTGCCTTCACTGATACTCTTTCACGTTGATACTCTTTATTACTGATCCTCTTTCAATTATGATACTCTTTACCTTTAGTAAAACTGTGTTCTTGCTGTAAAAAAATGTTTTTACTGTGAAATCAGCAAACATAATTTTTTTTTTTCATGTGTTTGCCTTTATTTCTTTATAGAAAATTAGTCAATGCCTGCCACTCCTCATTTTTAGGAATTCTCATGTTCTTGAGTTTCCTAAAATTTTCATTAGCCTTAGTGTACCGGGCAAATGTAGGTTTTATGACAAACAAATGTTTGATTTCATACTGCAAATAAAATAGATCTTCAAAACTTTTTAGCAATACTTTCCCTGTGGGAATTCCTTGGCCTCTTGGCTTGTTCACTTTCTCTTTGGCATGTTCTCTGATCTTTTTGTCATAATCATTTTGTGGCATTAGCTTGTCATTAATCACCATAATATCTGGAAGTCCCTTTTTCCTCAAATTGGTGAATTTAACCATGAATCTAGTGACAGTAGTGTTCATTCCTTCACATTTCTCCTCAAGTTGCCTCATTAGATTTCTTTTAGTGGTTAATTTCCTAATTTCTAGCATTTTGGTTGTTCTATCATTGATATTTAACTCTTCAAATTGTTGTATGTTCTTGTTGTTTAGGAAATTGATTAAACTAACAGCCTTTTCTGGTTTATCTGCCAATTCTTCTTGTGTTTTTTGGATCTCTGCCTGAGCTGCCAATAGTAACTCTCTCTACTCAAAAATTACTTGAATTGATGGCCAAACATCATGAATGGCTTCAATCACATTATCCCATAAGTAATTTTAATATATGATATCTGGTCCTTGAGAGTTAACTCTTTTTGGAGCTTCTTTACCTCTTCACTCAATCTGTGAGCATTTTGTTCATGTATTTTGGCATCTATTTGAGCTGCTTTGCTTGTCTTCTCAAGATTTTCAATTATCTTGGTCAATCTATTAATTTCATTTGTCTTCAAGGACATTTCCTCCATTGCCTTTACTAATTGACTGCTTCCATCTATAGGTGGCAACAATGTTGTAGAGGATTGATTTACTGAAGTATTTGAAGAAGTCACTAGCACTGTAGTGGCCAGTGGCTCTTTTGGTGCCAATTTCTCTCCTAAGGTAGATGGTACTTGTTAGTGTCCCGTGATTTGGCCGATTGGCTAGCCAAATGACGATGTAACATCAAACCAAGCTTTGGAGCCCGAGGACCTAGCCTTCCTGGACTCAGAGAGGGCTCTCTCTATATGTGCAAAAGATGTCGGTGTGTTTACTTGCGATGTTCTGATATTAGGCTAGTTATGAAGTGTGTTTTTGGTTTTTTTTAGTTTTTAAGTTTGTGAGGGATAAAACTGATCAAATACATAAACTGGATAACAAGATGTAGATAAATTGGGCTATGGGGTCAAACAGGTCAAGGAAGCTATGAAGTGATGATATAAGGCTGCTGTAGGGCCGATTTGATTCACGGTAGAAGGGATCTCTGGGAAAAATGGATTAAGTGGACAACAAGTTGGTGAAAGACAAGGGATTTCAAGTGTAACTAGTTAATAGCAGACAATAAACATGTAATAGCAAACCATTAATCATGCTAAGCATAACTATAAGCTAATTAACACATAGAAATCAAACATTCCAGCCATACATAGAGGTATAAGACCCTCTAACTTCTGGAAAAGGCTATCAGACTTTGGGGAAAACACACAAGACAAACTAACAACTCATCAACTACGCCGGAATGCCTAAACATAGTCTCTAAGTCATCGGGCACTTGGACAAATAAGTTTTCATAGTTTTAGGCAAAGGGCTAGATCGGGACTAGGCCTCCTTGGTTCAACAAGATGATCAACAAATCAGTCAAAGAGAAAGTTTTATGGACAGAACTATGGGCAGCTTGTAGGTAGGTAGGGAAAACCATACATCCTACTTAACATACATAGAACCGATGAATAAAACTTAGCAACAATACCTTAGGTTACTAAAGAGCAGCTAAGAATTCTTTAGCATAACTAAGGGAGAAGAAAACATCAAGCTATGAAGATTCAGGGATTTTGAGGTGCCTCCATGGGCATATCTCAAAACCTATCTTTACTGATCTATAGCAGCAAGAAATATGTAATATGAATGAGAACTAGGAGACAAAACACATTAAGAAGCACTATACCATTCTACCATGACAAGGAATCCATCAACAAGCCTTCACCATTCCTCAAAAGCATCCAAGAGGCAGTCCAAAAATCATAACTCAAGTGTATTCTTCAAAGCTCATATGACCAATGCATTAATTCTTCTCTCAAGTTCAGCCTCCGATTTACAATGAGAACCATGGAATAAATAGGCTTGAGGGAGGAAAACCTCATGGAGCAACTAGCTATCCCATTGGTCAAGTCAAAATATCTAAACTTGTCCTTGAGGCTTTGCAAAGCCCAAGGCACAAAATATCCCATAAAATATCTAAAAAACTGCTAAAAACGGAAATTATATTGACTTTACATCATTTCCCAATGATAAAAATAGCTTAACGTACATTTGGGAAAAGCAGATTTTTGGAGTTCAAAAATTACAAAAATACTTCATATTTATGCCTGAAAAAGGTCCCCTGACTTGCTGGATGCAAATGGAAGCCTTCCCGATGTCTAAATGAGGCTCATGATGGCTCGTTGGAAAGCTCTCTGTGTCTGCTTTCCAATGCAAGTGGAATCATCTCAATCTGATCTCTGAAAGTCCCTCAAAACTGTACCTGTGTGCAAAAACCCAGAAAATAGCAGACTGCTGATATGGCGGGCAGAATGTGCAAAATGAGGTTGTTTTTCGCCAATTTGAGGGGGCGAATGATCTTCAAATGCCTTGAAAATCGCTGGAGACCTGCTCATGGAATTATGGCATCCATTGGTATCATCCTCCTCCCTTGACAACTCATCAAACTGGAATGGCGAATTTATGAGTTTTTGGCAAAAAACCCAAAAATGCCAAAAAACAAAAAGTTTCCGAAACAGGCCCAAAATTGGCATGCATGACCCTCAAGGGTCCATAGAAACATGCTCCGAAGCTGAAGCCAAAATATCAAGGGCTGATATGCTTTTTGCTTCTTTCCGTGCTAGGCGCCTCTCCTTCAACTTCTTCAACTTCTCTTGCGCTACCTTTAATTTTCGCCTGGCAAACTGATTTAGCTTCTGAAAGTGATGAGTCCTCTTTCTCTGTAGCTCAAGATCTCTATTTGCCTTCTCAAGCTTTAATTCCAAATGCTGGTTAGCTCTCTCAAGCCATGCTTCCTTGTTTTCCTCAATTTCCTGCTCAAAGAGGGCGGTGAGAGGAAAAGCTTCGAATTGAGCTTGTTCTTCTGCTCTCTGTTTCTCCAAGGCTTTTCTAAGCCCGATGGTCCTAGGCCTCTTTCGCCTAGGCTGGTCCTCTTCCTCTTCATCATCAAACTCGCCAATGAGCTCTTCAATTCTTACTTGCGCCTTTTCTGCCTCCTTTTTATACTTGATCGCCCTTGCCTCATGAATGGCCGCATGATACTTCATTTGTTTGTTTTCAACCTCCAAGAAATGGTTGAAATTCCTCGCCCTTTGAAGATCTTCTTGTAACACCTCAATTTGCCCTTCTTTGTGAATGAGGAGGTTTTCAAGGAGGCAGGCCTCATTGTCACTATCATCACTTTGGATAGGGATAATAGCTAATTCACCTCCATGCTTTGCACTTTCTCCAATTTTACTTTTGCCTTTGAATGCCAATCTAGCGCTTTTTCTCCTTGGCAAGCTAGAAGTTGTCTGTTTGGGCAATTTCCTCTTTTTAGGAACAGTTTTGGTCACTGTCAAGGAGGCAGCTTCAGCTTGCTGTCCTTCCTCAACATCCTGTCCAGTTTGTGTTTCAAAAGGCGCTTCAATTGTTTGCCCAACTTGCTGCTCCTCAACTGCTGTATTCTGTTGTTCATCAATATCTAGCTGCTGTCCCTCTTCCTGTACCTGCTGCTGTTCATCAATATCTAGCTGTTGTTGATCTTCAAATTCTGGCTGCTGCTGCTCACTAATCTCCAACTGCTGCTGTCCCTCAAAATCTGGCTGCTGCTGCTCACTGATCTCCAACTGCTGCTGTCCCTCAAAATCTAGCTACTGCTGCTCACTGCCTTCTTTTTCTCCCTGTGGTTCACTGCCCTCTCCTTCTCCCTGTTCACTTGGCTGCCCAGTGGTCATCTTGAGTTTTTTAGGGGTAGGCCTACTAGACAAAGGCACTGGGCGATGGACAGGCTGAGTAGGAGACACATGAACAGGAGGGACAATGGCGAAATCTGCATGGCTAATGAAGGAATCCCATGAAACCCCTTTCTTCTCCAGCTGGTGTAAGAAGATAATCTTGATCAAGGAATGATGAAAGAGAGAAGGAATTTGCTGAGGTGGAGCCTTCTTTTGGACAGTAGCTGCCATTTTCTCTATGCTCTTGGACAAAAAGTATGGAAGGTTCAATTTCCTGCTTCTGGTAAAATGCATCAACAAGCGGACATGATAGGCAAAAATTTGGCTAAACCTCCCTTCACAAGTGAAATATCTCATTATGGCTTTCATCAGCGGAGCATAACTGCCAAGAAGATAGGAGAAAGGGAAAATAGCAGTGATGTTTTCCCTATGTTCAGGTTTGATGAAAGGTTTATAATCCTCTAGATCAAGATGAGCTTGTTTAAACCACTTTTCACCATGATACGGGATCTTGGTAGCCTTGGATACATACCTTGGGGAGATTTTGAAATCAATACCCGCTAACTGGAAGTGTTTGTCCTTGAATCTCAAAGCGCACAAATGTGTAAGTGGCGAAAAACTCTTGACTTCTTCTATCCTCTGGCAGAAATCAAGACAGCCTACTTCATGGAAATTGAAAAGCACTGATGGGTGGGCATTGATTTCTTCTATGGAGATAGGCTCATATCTATTATGTGGACCGCTCTTGTGATCTCGCTTTGGAGGCATTCTGACTTTGACCAAACTTTGGAACAGGCAAACTGCCTTCACTGTATGAAAAATGTTCTGCTGGATTGAAAACTGGCCACTAGACTGTTTGGACAGATATGGACCCTGTGGTGTTGAATAAAATGCAACAATGTTTCTTTGAATAAGCCACCTCTGCACTTCTTAAAAACAGTCCTTCAACTCTGGATACACTTCAGCTATGTAAACTTCTCAATAGAAAACCATCAATAAAGATGAGACAATATGATGTATAAATTTCCTGCATGTAGTATTAAGCAATCATTCCTCTTGGTGAGTTTGTTAGAGATCAACCAACCCTTGCATTTTGCATCTATAAGACCAATCTTCAATATTAAAACCCTGCTCCTTAGTACCTCTGCCTCCAATGTTTAACTTCTCATCAACAAACTCTGCCCCTTTAATGTGTTGTCACCTTTGGAAACTCTCTGTCAACAAATCTTCAGAATGATACAATACAGTGCAAGGAAAAGGCAAACCTAGTTTAGGTGTAAAATCAATGCACAGTGGTTTAGAAAACACACTCTTTGCTTGTGAGTTTAAGAGATACACCAACACATCTATACCTCTGTTTCCAATATTAACTTCAAACACTAACAACTCTGCTCTTTAGAAAATGGCCCCTTTCACTTGTGAAGTTTTAAGAAATCAAACACCACTTTTGTACCTCTGCCTTCAATGTCAAAATTTTAACCATCAACAACCTCTGTCCTTCAATATGTTGTTCACCTTTGGAAACTCTTTGTTAACAAATTCACAGTGGAAGAATACAGTGAATGAAAGGCAATCTGCTTAAGTAGTGTGCTGTGAGAAAATGCCACTGATTACTCTGTTTTTAAAGTCTTTGATGTCAACCTAAACACAAAAACTCCTTGTTCAAGGAGGCTTTCAAACATCTAACAATTCTGTCCTATGCAAGTGTGCCCTCTTTTCACTGTTTGTATACCAAGAAAATCACCACATATATGCTAAGAATGTCAACACACAGGTTTGGGGTGATAATGACAGAGTTTTTTTTTTTTTTAGAGGACCACAAGCCTTTAGGTTGAAACTGTGTGAGCTTTCCTTTTCAAAGAAAAAATGTCATGATTCCTTCCACTGGTTGCATTTCACTGTTCTGACAATGTGGCAGTGGGTGGGGGACTGTGAGAACAGTTTCTCTTTTTCAAAAATGGTCAAGGCCTTTTTAACAATGCGTAGTTTCAAACCACGGCACACAGGTTTTAAACTTGATTTTTCGAGATTTTCGAGGTAGGAGGCGAAGTACCTTTTGAATTTTTTGAGGAGAAATCTTTTGGAGGAAGCTTGAAATGCACCGGAACCCTCCAGCACTGGCGCGGCACTCTTTGTAGTCAGCCCGTCGCGCACAAAACACCGTGGGTGGCCTGTCGGGTCGACTAGTCGGGCGGTCGGGCGGCCTGTACAGGCACGTCGCGCCACTGTACAAGCACGTCGCGCCGACGAAGGTGGCCTTTGTAAATTTCTGCCCAGGCACGTCGCGCCCGAACCCAGGCACGTCGCGTAGTTTTTTCTAGGGCAAACCTGTGAATTTCCGACCAGATTCTCTTTGTCTCGGTGCTAGGGAGGCACGGGGGTGATTTTAGTTTTGAAATTGACAATATTTTCCCTCAACTTCATTCCTTTATATCAATTCAAAACAAGCCTTTAACGGTCTCAAACTTTGGGAAATGAATTTCGGTTTCTTTTGACTCTGTTTTGTCTTAAAACAGTGGGTTTGTTATTTCAATATATAAACCCAAATATTTACTCTGACTCCGAGCCTTTAAACTTTGACAAATAACCCAAGCATATCTATATTATCTCTGCTATTGTTTTTAACAACGTTGGTGCTATCCTTTGGCTACTTCCCTTTAAATCATAATTCTCTGCTTTCTTGAAAAGCGCCTTCTGGACTTTGGGCATGTGACCGTGCATTGTTTTTTTTTTTAATTCCTTCCCTTAAGGAAACTGCCCCGTTTTGACATCAATAGCATATATAATATGTTCAATATTTTCTCTTTTCTACTGCAGGTACAGTCTGACAGATAGCTCCTTGAAGAGGGAAAACAATACCTTTGCACCATAAACAGTAACACTTACCTGTGCAATGACTCCTTTATTCAATTTCTTTGTGTCCTTTTTATGCACTTTTTAGACCCATCAGTTTTCAACAACCTACAATGACTTTGGCCATCTGTTCATATATGGAGGAGGCTCTTCATCAGGTAAGGTATCTGAAGGCTTTTTCAACAACTCTGTTTGACACAGCCTTTCTCTGAATGTGATGGTAAGTGGATCACTTGAACAACATCAATCTTGGCATCTTTTCTTGCAAGCATCACTGTATTTCAGAAGAAACCCTAGCCACAGTGACACTGTTCCTCTGCACTGTTCTAAGGGTGACTGAGATATTTATCAATTGGCTTGTTCAACTCATGATAGATTACTTGGAAAATAACCTTTGTGACTATGAAGGTCAGTGCTTTTTGAAAAACCAAGGACTTTCCATCTGCCTGTGTAATGGCATTGGTTAACAGCATCTATTCCATTTGATCTTGGACAAAACAGGCTACTTAAGATTGGAATGTTTACTGATGACATGCTTTCTAAAGCTTCAACAATTCAAATGATTTGCAAGTTTGAAATGAGCTCCTTTATCAGACCAAACCCCCCTTTCCTTTGAACTAGCATATTTCCACTATATTCCTATTATGATCATCAGTCACATTCATAAAACCTGGAGTCCCTGTTTCATTGGTTTCAGTTCAAGTCAAACCTGGACTTTTGCAATCATCTAAGTCAATATTGGCCAGCGCCCTATGCTTGTAAATGAAGGAGGTTCTGGGCCTTGACAATTTACCAGTTTGCTGAGACAGTGGTATCCCTTTTTTCCTGTGATTTTCATGCTGGAAAGAGCTGTAAAGTCCAGATGAGTAGCTTTCTGTTTTGCAGACATATCTAAAGGCTCAAGTTACATTTAGAAGCAGTTGTTCCTCTAACTGTAAACTCAAACATTTACTCCATGAGATGAAATACATTTCCTGTCTTTGTAGAACCATAGAACCATAGAACACTGTGAAAAACCTAATAGTCAGCGTGAGATTGGATTTTATGCAGTGCTGAGATCTAGGGGATGTGAGTGGCGCGACTTAAGGCTGTTTGTCAATTTCATTTGCAAAGTAAGGGATCAGTCATGGTAGGTCTGTTGCAGATGGAGGCTTTTTGGCTTTTTGATGATTACCAAAGGTGAAATGTCTTAAAGCGCCACTTCCTAACATAGGGGAGACTTTTGAAACAGATGTGGATTTGCCTTTTAAAGCTGATGGGCAGACCAATAAGGCTGAAGCTAGATAGGATTGTGATATGAGGTTTTGATATTCGACATGGGCGAACTGAAAAGGTAGAAAGGCGAAAAAGTTTTAGGAGGGTTTTCTGGATGACATATTGACATAAGGAAATCAGTTTCTAGAAAACTCAGCTGTAGATATAGTCATCACTAACATGTAAAAAATACTGATGGCTAACAGTACTGCTGCTGTGATGACTGGGATAACAATGGGAATGACTGGTTCCTTAACTATTTCCTTTTCTTGGACAACTTGGTCCATTTGTACTTCCATTTCTTTCATTTGAGTTGTGAGTTGAACTATCAAGCTCATCATTTCATATTTCTCCTTCTGATCCTGTAAAACTTCCTTTGTTTGAGGATGCTCTACCTTGAGGAAGCTTGAGCTATTTCCTCAAGGCAACAATGTCCTCATTTTTCTTTTTAACTAATTCTTTAGCTGCTTTTATGTTTGTAGGATCATATCCTACCTACAATACTAACTCTTCTAAGGCCTTTATCCTTGGATCCTTTGCATATAGTGAAGCTTTATCCATTTTCATTTGGTCCTGCATATTAGAGATTGTATTTTGAAGTTTGTGAGCACTCATAGATTTTGTGGTCGCTGTGGAATAGAGCATCTCTAATGTTTGCCTATGGAATTCAATCTTATCCAATGCATGGATTTTATCTGTGGCTACTTCCATATCAACCTTTTTATAGTCAGCCACTATTTTTGGAAATGGTACAGTGGGCTGTAAAACTGACATAATCAATTTTTGAGTTGAATAATCAAAGGCTGATAGGAATCTGTTTTGGTTACCTAGCTTCTGCTTCAAAAACTGAGAATATATTTCAGTTTTGATTTACTCATTTTTTAATTTGATTTTCTTGTATTTTTCCTTGATATCTAAATCCTTCTCCTCGGCTAAGTGTGAGGAGGAAGCCTCCATACTGTGTTTCCTCTCCATTATTTGTGCATCTTCATTATTCAAATGTTCCCGATTCTAATTTGGCTCACTAATGAATACAATGGCTACATTAGTCTCTGTTTATGTAGTGTTGGTGTTCAAAGGTTGTGTTTCCTCAACATCAATTGTTACTTTTCCTTTAGCTGTTGTATCCAGTTTAGGCCTCTTATTGTAAATGAATTTAAACTTAGTCTTTGTGGTAGTCTCTGCAGTATAAGCTCCTTCTTCTCTGATTCTTTTAGTGGATGGTTCTGGCTATTTGGCAACTTCCAAAGGATGACTAGTATTCCTCTGGTTTACTGCCTCTGTTAAATTATTCTCAATCCACTCAATTTGATTAGAAAATTTCTCTATATATGGCTTTGACTCATGGATAAAGGGTGTAAATTTTCATTTTACCCTTAGTTTACTTAATATCCCTTGTGGATCATAGTTCCATGGAAAGATTTCTTCTAATCTGTATTCCTGTAATTGACAGCTTGCTGCTTCTTTTTCTGCTTCTCTTTGATTACATATGAAAGGCCCAATTTGATTTTTGAGTTTAAAATGAGTCTTTTTCTTGGCTGCCATAAAATTAATTGAATCTGAATTCAAGATCTACCTAATGTATTCTAAGGCAAAGATCCTCATACATGGATGCCTAGGTAACTTGTAGGGTAATAAGTTAGAACCAAAAACTCTGATTTCAGTGAATTCCTTATATAAATACCAATCTCCTACTTTTCTTTGCTCTGATAGCTACACATTTCTCTTCATTTCCTCATTTATTCTAGGCTGCTCTGCTTTTGTCAAGATGGTGGTCAATGGATGCACAAACAACTCAGAAAACTCTGAATAACTAAATTCTATCCCTTCCTTTTTTAGTATAGATGTCCAGAAGACAATTGATAGAGGTTTTCCTTCTATATCCAATTTCTGAAGTGAAATAGGAAAGTTATCTGATTGGAAAAATAGAAATAAGTGTAAAAGATAAGAGGTATATCTGAATACCCCTTCCATCTGCAAATTACACAATTGATAATGAATGCTATTAGCTATAAAACCAACATAGTCAAATATAACTGAGGGTGACTGTCATGGAGAAAATGTAGACAAAAATCCCAATATTGACTCATCAGTATGTTCATCGGTGAAATACCCAAGTATAAAGGAAAGCATGGAGATAACATGCCTTGAACCTTCAGGGAATTTGGCAGTGGAATATGGAGGGTTTAATTTTTGGATTTCAACATGCAGAGGCATGAAATTTTGGAAAATCATAAACCTTTTAGGAAAATCTAAGTTAATGTATAACTTAGTGAGGGCTTCAATAGATAATGGGACTGCTTGTGGGTCTGATTGAAGCTGCAAAATTTGGTTTATAGACTTTGTTGTAATAGTAAATAGGACTTTTTTGTTTGCATTGACAATAGCTATCTGTTATGGAATGTAGTATTGGTGACACAATCTGATAAGCTCTTGACAAGGGTGTGTCAAGGGGAGTACATATTTGGGAAAATTGGATTCCCAAATGTGAACATCTTCTTGATCATCTAGGGATTTTTCAAAACACCAGTTATGTATGTCTAACAAATTGAACTCAACTATAGCATCAGCTATTTTGTATTCAATGTCTGCTAGAGGAATATGATCGATATCAGCAACTAGCGGCTGCAATGGGTTGACTACAATGGCAATATTTGGATTCATGGTTGGAGTAGCTTTGGGAGTCTTAGAACATCTAGGCTTGCTGGTGCTCTGCTTTTTAGGCATCTTAGAGCTACTTCTGCAAGTTTAAACTATTTGCAGGAGAAATTTTTAGCAAAGGATATTTTTGGACAAATTTGGCTAAGAGTGGCTTTTATTTGAGCTTTTTGTCCACATAAATTTGTCAAATAGTCTTTATAACTGGTTTAAAACAGAAAACAGGCGTTTTTTGAGTATTTATCTAAGAAATGGGGCTACAAATTCGTTGAAAAGTTTTACAGAGGGTTCAAGGTACCTGCAGAGGATTTTTGGTTCGTTTCATAGCTCAAAAAAATTCATTAAACCGTGGAAAACTCACAATTTTCATAAAAAATGGTGCGCAACAGATAAAGGGTTTCTAGGAAAATTTTACGAGAGTTTGGCATGTTTCTAGGACTTTTTTGGGCAATTATTTACTCAATTTCTTAACTTGAAGCGTTTTCTTTCTTTAACAATGGTTTTTTCATTTTGGTTACAGGTTAAATTCTGAGACAAATACATGTTTTGATGCAAGTATTGACTTTGAAAGGGGTTTTATATCTTCTGGTCGAATTGACGGTTTTAGCAGTTCCTCTAGAGCAAGGCAACTCCTCAACAGTATTTACGGGTGTAATTTGCAAATTCCAGAGGTTTGGGCATTTAAAATGGCAACCAGGGGCTTTAGCAGGGTTTTAACAGTCGGGGGAAGTGAAACAATGGTTAAACGTGCAAAAGACATGAATTAATGCATTTGCCAAAGGTTTTATTAAAACGTATGAATTTGCATTAAATGCAGGTCTAATCATGGCGGGAGGCGGTTTTGGATTACAAAGGTTTTGAAAACAGGCGGTTATCGCGTGGGTATCGAGCAGTAAGTTGTTTTGAAAAAAACGCACGCGATTCAATCAGGAGAGGCCACGTGGAGGGGAAGGGTCTATGTAAAACAACATATTTTGCATAGCTTTTGCGTTTGGGCAATCGTGCACTTTTTCTATGCGATATGGATCATCGACCGTCAGATCTGAGAAAGGGATACGAACGATCGAGATTACTTTGGAAGTTGCATTGAAAAAAGAGATGTGGGATCGGGCTTTTATGTCTGGGCGGCTGGGTTAATATGCATTTAAACCTTTATAATGTGGTTGTTTGGGTAAAGGTTTAATGCATATATGAAATGTTTTATTTACTCATGATATAGTCGGGGATTAATCTTTTTTATTCAAAAAATTTGTTAAATGTTTAAATAAAAACATATGTAGGCGGGTTAAATTATATTATATGGTTTTTAAACCTTTTACAGTTTTCAAACCATGGGGTCGGGATATTTTAATAACGCTAGTTTTTAGACCAAAGGGTTTATAATTTTGGTTTTTATTTGCGCACATGGGATAATAAACTTTGGTCAAAACTTTATAATAGTGGGTTTTTTGGGGTTTATTAAATATAAGGGAATTAATAACTAGAAAAGGGTATTTCTTAGGGATTTAATCAAATATGTTAAAGTTAATATGAAAGGGGAGTGAAGTGTAAAACAAAAATACATATTTATCTCTAAGCATAGTTTAAAATCGAGCATTGCTCATATTTATATTTTCTTCACTAATACTTAGGATAAAATGTAATTCTGAGGGTTTTTATGAATGCTTCTGAAGGGATGAAGTTAATTGTATGGGATTTTAGCTTTGCTAAGTAAGAATATGTCTTTACTTAGAAAAAAGGGGTCTTAGTACATGAATGAAGGGTAAATGATGATAAATGAGGATTTAACATAAGAACTCAATATTTTCAACTAACCAGACATAGAGCCTTGGGTCCAGTCCCAACAAAAGTCAGAGAAATGCTCTAAGCCTGTTTGAATGACAGCTTAGAATGTTGAATACTCATGGGGGAGGGGAAATTAGTGATTTTTCCCGATGATGTATTATTTACATGATTTCTCCACTGCTTTCTACCTACCCAATCTTGTATTTCTAACATTTTTTATTCATTTTGCAGGTGCATTTAGGCTTGCAACCTTAAAACATTTTCTTTCAAAGCATAAAATTAATCTAAATATACCTTATTTCATCTGAGGGCTCAAATTAAACTCTTGAGCTCCTCATTATTCTCTACCTATCTATGATTTGTCAAGTTTAAACTATTTGACAAATCTTTATTCACTATCTAAAACATGAAATTGAAACATGAAAAGTGAAGATTAAGTTGTTTAACTGATCATGGATTATGGCATTTATTGACACTCTGCACATAATCATTTTTCTTGCAGTAAAAGTAAAAGTAGTGGCATTTGGACTTTCTCACTTTTAGGTTTGTATATCTCTTTTTTATTTTAGGGTTTATATTTTTCTAAGTCCTTTGATTTTTCTTTTAGGACGTTTTACCCTCTTTTTTATTTTTTATTATTTTTCATTTTTTCAAAATATGGGAAAACAACTTGAAGAATGCAAGGTATGTACATATTTACAAGACTTATCAAAGTCAATTCAAAATTTTATGAACCCTATTATTATAGGACCCTAACAGGACTATAATCACCTCCTAACACTGAAAGATTGGTAGTCGTTCTAGAATGAACGATACAAGGATAAAACCATAACCAAAATGTTTCAATTTGGCCTTCTTGCACTTTGTTAGCTGGCGTTTTATATTGATTTTTACTACCTCTGCCCAGTTGTAGATGGTCGGTGTCAAGTAGTCTACAGCAAGAAGTAGGTGTGTTTTTGTTGCTTCATGTGGTGCTTGTGTTCGTGCAGCTCGTGTGATCGTGTCTAGCACTACCCTTAGTGTTAAATCTGGGATAGTCTAGATGTCCACTTTCTCGCTTTTTGATCCTTTCCGTGCTCCCAGGAATACCCTGTCAATCACCATGCCCATGCTCTCCATGGTGGGCCAGGTGTCGGTCAAGATTGGTGCTACCCCCCTCCGCGAAAGTCCTGTTATGAAATAAATATCAGAAAAATCAATCTTGACTTCCTGATCTCTAAGAATGATTTCTTATTGATCCTCATCCCAGATACTGATCAAGTGTTCTAGTAGCTCTGGTTGAGCTCTGAGACATGGTGTCATGAAGAACTTTTTGAGTCCACAGTCTATGAGAGCTTCCATGCATCTTGCATTTACCATGGCAAGCTCATCCTCTTCATTGTGTTCCCGTTACTTCCACTCTATCACCAATTTGTAACTCTTTAAACTACAAACATGTTCATATGGACATTATTAGCCAAACCCAAAGCTGCAATTTGTGAAATTTAGGCTTGCTTTCTTGCATTGGGAGTTTTTTTTAAGAGGTTTGTGCGGTTGGCGTGACTATTTTAGAAACAGTCGCGCCAATGGGCATGCCCCAGTTTAGAAAATTGGGCGGTTGGCACGAGTCCATGCCCGAAACCCGCGTCGACTACCGTGCCCTAGTTTTCACAATTTCCCCTTCAGAAATCAAAATTGAAGGTTACAGGTAAAGAAATAATGCTTATAATTTGGGGAAGGATGTTGGCTCTTATCTGCAACTGACGGATTTAAGATTGGTCTGTTGGATTGCCCGCTATCGTCACCGCAAAATTGCAAGGTAAAATGGGGTCACTATTTCTCCACAAGAGGTAAAAGTGAAAAGTAATTATTTTTTACCATTTTTGGCATTTTATAACTTTTTAGAACCCTAATTAGGTTTTAAGACATATTTTTCAATTATTACATTACGTTATTTCAAGAAATGGGTTTTACGTTTGTTTCTTATGTAGCGACAGGTCTCTAATGTGATAGTGATTAAGTCACGAGTTGTATTTTATACTTTTTTAGACTCAGTAAAAAGACGAAAAAGTCACTACTGGAGTCATCTTTCAACTCTTTTCTAACTCTCTAAACTTGAAAATATTGTCGAGACTCTTGTCATTTTGAACTCGCTAAATGGTTGTGAAACGATATCTACCCAG
The DNA here is from genome assembly GCA_034641835.2 of Pinus albicaulis. NCBI lineage: Eukaryota > Viridiplantae > Streptophyta > Pinopsida > Pinales > Pinaceae > Pinus > Pinus albicaulis. The sequence goes on from CM076569.1 coordinate 465,775,955, forward strand.
TATACACTTACCCCTTTTTCGAGCTGGGATTGATTATTTATGAAAAAGGAATACCTTAGCCTATCGCGACTAAGAGGTTCTTTCAGATATATTTTTCTACCTTTTTGGATCTAAGAGACTACTTACGAAAAGGGACATGTTGGACTTTTCTTTTTCATTTCTTTTCAAACTCTCTAAACATGAAAATATATCGATTTCTTCCTTGTCAGATTCGTTAAACCCTGGTGACATCGGACATTGTCACCATGATGTTCATTGAGTTCCTCCTTCCTAGGGCTCGTAAAATGTAATAGGATGGATTTTTTCCGAAGGATAAACTTACAACACAAGCATATGCTATCCCCTTCAAGCTTGTTTTAAAAAATAATTGGGGTACTCTCCAGAAATGGTGGGGGAAAATTGAACCAGATTTTAGTTGTATCGGCAATATGTCACTCTTGAACATGACACTCGTCTGCATTCGTGTCGAGTTGGGGACATCTCATTTCATCATTCTTGCCTTCGTGGGTTTGGGTAATCCGTTTTGACCTCTCATCTGCTATTTTCCATGTCATTATGACCTCAAATCCCTTGATGTAAAATAGTGCCAAATCCAGAGTCGTGTCGCTGATATGTTCAAGAGAAGTTTGCCTCTGCAGTTTTTCAACCTCCCTCTGATTCTCTATTGATTCTGATTCACTATCATTATTTTCCTCTATCTCGTGTCGATGATGTGGGATACATTATGGCCCTCCTTCGACTAGGTCACTTCCTGTCGACTTCAACTCATTATTCAGGAAGTTGGTCTATAGACTCCCTACCGGTACCTTGGAGCCTGCATGCCTCAATCGTAGGTTCTTCGCATTTGATGACAGGTCCACATCATTGGCCTTCGATCGGGTGATTCTACGGGTGTTCAACACCATATCATTATTCACATTTGTCATTATTGGTGGTTTCTCTCGTGCCTGTTAACAAATTTCATCATTGGCTGGTAATCAGGTGATTTTCTTGCATGTTCGACTTCAACTCACATATTCACATGCTTAAATTTGTACTTGTTCATATCGAGATGGAGTGCAAGACCCTGGGTTTTGTCTGATAAAATCCAGGCTGCGGGATATTATGATGATTTTTTTCATGACTCTTTTGATTGAATGGTTGCGACCATACCTGAGTCTATTTATTGATCCTTACTACAGGATGGTTGCATCCATACCTCGGATCTCAGTTCATATATATACTCTATTATGGATGGCTGCACCCATGCCACATGTTCATGTCTTAGAGATATCTGTTGTACTTGTAATTGCAGATCTTTTGACAGCGATGTTTGGTTCGAACGCGTTCTCGTAAATAATTTCACCCCTTCCTCTCTATCGTACCTCATGCTTTAGGGGGCATCTGTTACACAACATTTTGTCACTATCCCTGCAATTCCCATCCCTCACATTGGAGGCTCATTTCTGTGAAAAAAATAAAGTGTCATGCCTTGCAAATATCATTATTTCATCCCTTACCATGAGTCTAACATTCCTTCTATTGACCATTTCCTGAACAGACCATCAAAAACACTTGTTTTTGCCTTAGCGCTGGTAGCCAGTTATGCCCTCATGCTGATGAGGTAGATTAACACTGGCCCCCACGCTAGTTTGTGCTCTGTCTCAGTTAGCTACCCGCACCAATCTGTTTATGGAATTTTTTCTAAAAATAAAGGCAAAGTTTCGATTATAACAACTTCGTGGATGAGTCATGGGAAGTGGTTCGACTGAATAACCATGACCATCCTCCTTTGGCCTCTTGTTTCCACCTTTTGGGGAAACCTCCCATGAGATAAGGCCTCCCTTCCACCATAGTAGGGATCCCAACCTCCTCCTCTTCCTCTATAAATATAGCTCATCCTCCATTAATGAAGCTAGTTGAGCTGAACTGAAGAAGCAGAAACACTGGAGAGATTTCTATTCAAGATAGAATGGAAGAGTCCCTTATTGAGAGAGCTTAGTCTTGTGCCTTCATCCCATTCAAATTCCCTGACATTCATCGAGACGTGCTTCAACTGAACCCCACTAAAGGAGGCTGTGACGTCAAGGCTTTGTTGTAACTCTTTCTTCTATTAATACATATGTATAACTATTTTTTGGTTCCCATATCACGTTGATGTGTTTTATTAATGATATATGCTTAACCCTCCTTGATTGGTTAGTAATTATGAATGAAATTGTTGTTTCGTATGCTGCTCTTGTTTGTTGATTTTGTGCAAGTATCCAAGCATCGCTGCGAAAGGATCGTGACTTTCTGAAACAGGAATCGAGAGGCCACCACTACAACAACTATGACGACAGTGTTGGACTCCAGGTAGGTTGATCTACCATGTCTATTTCATTCAGTAATTAGGAGCCTACACTCTAGTTTGTCCTTTTGTTACTAGACCCACTCCAGGGCTAGAGGGATTGTCTCTGTCCGTAGAGAGGATTTACCTATGTAACAATGACCAAAGAATACACCAATTCACTTCAAAATAAGACAATAAAAATGTGACAAAGGATGTTTGAAATGACGAAGGACTCCCAAACTTATAAAAAAATCAAAGAGACGAAACAAACTCGCTCAGAGAAGATAGGTAAGTCAAACACACAACAAGGAGATCACTGAGATCTTACAAACTCCTTCAAGGGTCAGGACACACTGGATAATCGAAAGGGAAACTCAAATTTTCCTAAGGCTGAGATCAATGCTTTTGTTCTAAGAAGAAGGGTGTTGATAGGCCAATCAGCGTGCTTGTACTATATAGAACAGCGCCACTATGCATAAAGAAAGGGCGTTGGTCGCTAAAAAAAAGGAAAAAATAAAAAGAGTCTCACACAAACACCAAACCCGACACGATGAAGTGACTAACAATCCCTACACAAGCTAACAGAGGCCTAAGAAAATTTAAATTTCAAAAATCAGTGAAACAAATCCAATATCAGTTCAGGGAAGGAGGACTTAAAAGGATAAAGGTCCCCAGTGGAGTCACCAGTTCTTTTGTCAAGATAAATCCCCTCTGCGGACACAGGTGATTTCTCTAGCCCTAGAGTGGGTCTAGAAACACAATATTCTTTCTAACATAAGCTTTCTTAACTAATGATTACAATGTAATGAGGAAAGAGACATGAATACATTTTTCCAATTGCTATCCCTGGATTCGTTGATGATGACCTCGATCCACAATCCTTGTAGGCCCGCTTCTTGCTACTAGTGGCGCGTGAATACTCATGGATGATCAAGAGAAAACAAAAAACGTGATACAATACATAATAAACGTAAACACTATCTATCTAGGAAATCAAGGAGTACCAGAATATTTGCATAATCATGTAGACAAACATAGAAAGAAAACACCATATGTTATTATTGATAAATTACAAAAGAAGAGCTTACAACTAGGCCTTGATGTTGGAGGTGTCCTTAGGTAAAAATTTGAGTCCTTCACCTATCTCAAAAGCATTCCTTCTCCCATGCACTTAGGCTTAATCACGATGCTAGCATGAAAACGGATGAGAGTTCAGACGAGTCTGACAATGATCAACCAAGCTCTAAACTTAGGGGAATGAGGGATGTGAATTTATAGCAAGGGAGAGTAGGTTGAGAGCCCATGAAAGGAGGAGGAAGGCCCACTTTCTAAGGGACGATCCCCCATGGATGATATCAAGGCTCCAAAATGAGAGAGCTCTACCTTATCATCTTTGTTCAACAACCAACTCGATGCCCTTGAGCTTCTCCTCCATTTGAGGAAGCACTGCCAGAAAGGGGATTAGCACGGTTTTCCAAGAAATAAGGGCACTGATGGTGCTGGGCCAGAACTGTGAAAATGACATCAGCATGTTCATGGGACCAAGAAGAGAGTTGACCCATGAAACTAGGAATTTGAACAAGTTTCTTTAGTAATAAATCAAGAAAGTCTTTGTAATATTCCAAATTAGGAAAACCAAGAATATAAAACATATAACTGGAAAATGCAGTGAAATATCAACATATCAAATGAGAGAATATCATGGAGCCATTATATTAGACATTATAGCAGAAAATGTGTACAAAGTGTTGAGGAAAAAGTCACTCAAGCTAGGCAAAATAAGCCTCTAAGAACCCAGTACATGAAACATGAAGAACAACTACTATACAAGAATGTTGGGGATAATAAAATGTAGTTTTTGCGAGGAATAAATTCTGTTGTAAATTAAAATACATGGATCTACTAATATAGTTCTTAGAAAATGTTGGGATCAAATATATAGGCTTTTTAGCACAATTCCAAGACAACCCAAAAAGGGTTTCCAGAAATTCTCAAAATGAAAAATGCAAAAATATAGCCCTAGGGTTGAATAACACTCTGAAACTGGATAACTGCTAGGAGGTGTCTGATCTGATATAAGAATGGCTGAAACCCCTCCTCACAAACTTTCTGGATGAAGGGTTTCTCCCCTCACTAGAAAACAAGGTCAAGAACTTGGGTACTTGACCTCCCACTGCAACTGCACTGCAAAATAACGTAGTTTCTGAAGGATATTGCACTGTAGGTGAATTGTATTGCTTAGCCTAATGCCGGATGGTGGAATAATTCTCAAGGAACTTCTTTGATGGCCTCCCGGATGAATGGATTCTTCACTCACTGGAAAACAAGCCCAGAAACTGGGTCTATCAACCCTCCACTTCTATGGCCCTGCAAAACAACACAATCCTGAAAGATACTACGTCGTGGATGATCACTGAAGTTGGGCCTGATGCCAGATAGTAGAAATAAATCTGAAAGAACCTCTCTTGAGTGGGCACTTGAAGTCCTCCGAGGATGAGGGTGGGATTTCTGCTCAGAAACACCCTTGTGCTAAACAACACAATAGAATCCGCTAAACAGCTAAAGCATACAGAAAGCCATAAAATACCAAGACATAAATAATAATCAGAATGCCTTATATGTCTACCATCCCCTTCCTTATATGCTTGGTGGGCTTCCTCACCCTGGGCCCCACTCATTAAATATGCTACTCTCATGCATATACTCCTCCATAATGACTGCACTATCCTCCATTAATTCTCCACTACCTCCATAACAACGTTGTTGATTTGGTCAACCTTAACCCTGCCCACATTCTTAAGCCCCTATTCACACCCAAAAGTTCTTTATTCAACTAATACAATGATCAACATTTACATTAGAAGTGGTTTTATTCCTACTAAAGAGATTTATGGGTCTCTCTACCCACTTATTCATTGATATTATTAACAAAAGAAAAAATTAATATTCCAACTAGCTGAAAGCTAAATAGGAATATTACAGTCCTCCTATCCCAAATGTTGCTTGTCCTCAAGAAATTGTAAGGATGGATACTGCAACATCTCCTCTCCTTCCCCTGTAGCATCCTCATCTGATAAACTCCTCCACTAAACTAGATTATCTCCAATCAATCTGTCCCTTATTTGTTTCTCCCAAGTGTGCAAGTTAGCCTTTGGTGACAAAACCAAATGGCTCTCATCATGAAGAAGTGGGAGATCCATGGAGGCAACTGCATTCTATCTAATGGCCTTCTTGAGGCATGAGAGATGAAAAATTTTAGGGACCTTAACCCCAATGAGAATCTCCAATCCCCATGCTACTCTCCCAACAAGATGGATCACTTTGTGTGGCCCATAAAAGAGCACCCCAATCCCCTTCTCCTGTAATGTAGATGGGTTGCATGGCTGAAGATTATAGACCAAATTTTCCACCCCATGTTGTCTCAATACCCATATATGATATATTTAGAACTCTTGTTGATCTTGGGTAGCAGTAATGTTGTTCTGAAGAGGCCAAAATGCATCTGGACTCCCAAGGATCCAATATATGGCTCTAGGAACCTTGCTTGCCCAAGTCATTCCACATATAGTGAATATAAAATCATCACCATATGGAATCAACAAAATAAATACACTGAGTGCCATATGAAATTCCGAATGGTGACAATAGTCCCCCAAGAGAGATTAGCGCTACTCTACTCCTAGCTTCCTCAAAACATGCTGCGATAAGTGGCTTTCCAACCATTTTCTTGCTACCACTATCTTCTCACATGCTTGGAAGTAGTAAAGGGAATTTGGTGTCAATTGAGTACACCCAAAAAAAAAAAATACTTACCCAAAGCCCTCTAGGAAGTGGCCATCCCCATCACTAACTATGGTCCCAAGAAGACCATGAAGTCCAAAGAGAGGCTTGCCCTCATGTACTATTGGTAAGATGGTGATGAGTTCCATAGATGAGCTCTCCCATCTCTCTCCTGGAAAATTAATTGGTTGTAACAACCTTTCAGGATGGTTGTTTCCCTCCTCATTCTTCAAGAAAACTACACACCTCCTGATATACTGAAGCACATCCTCTTTGAGACCTTCCCATGAGAATTTCTCCATAATGGTTTGATATGTCCCAATAAAACCTTGGTGACTAGAAAGGAGTGAATCATGTGCTGCATGTATAATATTCTCCTTGAGCTTGGAGTCTCTAGTCAAGAAGATCCAATCCTAGTAATAGATGACTCTATCCACCACTCTATAGGCCTCATCATTCACTAGCCCATCAAGCACCTCACATGTGAAGAGATTCTTGGAATACTCCACCAATAGCTGGGACTCCCAATATGGATCTATAACCCTCAATGACAGCGCTGTTGGCCTTTGTGATAAGGCACATGTTACCTCATAGCTCCCCTATTTAACATGATCAATTCCAAATTCACATGCCAGAATACTCTTATCCCACCTTTGCTGCCTCCCTTGCAGTTGCTTTTTCCCAAGGCAAGATTGAAGCTTATGGGGGTCAACCTTCACTTGGAAGCCATTGCCCATCCAAAACTTCCTGAGTTTGGCCAATGCATGTAGGAATGCCAACAACCCCTTATCATATATGGAATACTCCTTCCTGTGTGGAAGTATCTCGTGACTCTCCAAGGCTATGGAGTATCCCCTTTGCAGCATCATTGTGCCACCATCTACTCTTGAAACACCATCTTCCAGTGCAAGAGGCTTAGTGAGAGATGGAAATGTTGATATTGGACAAATACTCATTCCCTCCTTGAGCCAATCAAACGCCCTCTGCGATGTTCTAGTCTCACCCAAGGCTCCCTCTTCGACCAGATCTATGAATGGTGCAACTTGTTGTGAGAACTCTTTGATCATCTTTCGGTACAGGGGCCTCCCTGGTGGAATGCCTCCATATACTGAAACATCATGGTCTAGAGTAGGTTGTATACCAGAGTGGACTAGTTGATCCTTTCTTCCTCTATGCAAATCAATCTCCATATTATGTGCGGAGACTTCCTGGGATGCCCAATCTTCTTATCGACCCACTGCATCTGCAAAGTCTCCCAATCTATGGTGACCTTCCCCAAAGTAATCAACCACTGCACACCCAATATCACATTGGTGTCAGTAATATCAACCACAAAGAAGTGATCAGTCAAATTGTATGTTCCCATAGTGATATATAATGCCGGAACATACTTCATGCATTGCATGGCTCTAGCTCCTGGAACCAAAACTTAAAATCCCTCAAAATCATCAGTGGGGATTGTCCTCCTCTGTACTAACTGAGCATCAATGAAATTGTGGGTGGCCCCACTGTCTATCAATATTGATACTCTCTTCCCTTGAATTGTACCTCAGACTCTCAAAGTTAGATACTTGGGTACTCCTCGCAAATATGAAAGGACCCACCCAATTGGAGAAAATTCCCCATTCCCCCCTCCTGGTGGTGGTGGATCCTCCCTTGTTATCACAAAGTTGTTGTCTCCCTCTGGTTCCTCTTCTTCCTCCTCCTCACTATCAGATAATACCTCTATATAGTGTGCCTTCCCTATAGCACACCAATGCCCTAGTTCCCATGGTTCTTGACATGTGAAGCAAAGCTTCCTCCTCCTCAAGTCCCTCCGAACATCATCACTAAGAGGTGCTTTGTTCTGGTTCTCCTTTGGAGGAATAACCTTCACATCTTTCCCCTTTGATTGAAAAGTGGGATTTTGCTGGAATGGAGCCCTTGCCCTTGGCAAAGCATCTTGTAGGTCTCTGGCCCTATCAATGGCATCTTGGAGTGTACTTGGTTTAGTGGACTTAACCAACCCATGCAGAGGCTCTGCTAGCCCATCGATAAACATATAAACTCTCCTAGTTGTAGATAAGTATGGAACCATAACAAAAAGTTTTATAAATTCAGAGATATAGGTCTTTGATTTACCTGACTGCTTGAGCTTGGCTAGCTCAACAAAAGGTGACTCTGAATCCCTTCGATAAAATCTTTCCACTAACCTCCTGGTGAACTTTCCATATTCAGTCACATTGGCATGCTCCAATGTAGAAAGACCATGAAACCACCAAACATGTGCCTCACCTTCAAGGTGCAACACTTCTATTTTTATGGCTTTCATCTCTGGTACTTAGTTCAACTAGAAGTAGATGTCAAGCTTCTCCACCCAAGACTCGGTTGTGCACTTGGATGATCCATCAAAATCAGGAAAAAAGAATCTACCCATAGTACGTTGTAGATCATTGTTCTGTATGAATCCTCCACTTCTATTTTTATGCCATGGTCTCCTGTTGTCCTTGATCTGACAAAACTCCTGAAATTTTAGGTTATCTTTGAATCTCTAAGATTGAGACTCATAATCTAGAAAATAATCTTGAAGAGTTTCTTTTTCATGGGGTCCTTCACCTCCATTTCCCACTGCTAAGAATGTAGGCATAGTGGAGCATTGGGAAACTTGTTGCCTCACTATTTTTTCATATCAGTGATGTGAAATTCCAGAGCTTTCTTCATGTAGAAACCCTCTAGGATATTCTTTATGTCTCTCCATCCTCATCTCCTTGATTTCTCTTGCGATATCTTGCATGGTTTGGAGAAGAAGCTTGGGAAACTTCTTGTCATCCACCTCTCCTGATATCGGAGTTTTTCCCCTGTCTTATTTTTTATCTGTGTAATCATATCTTCATTTTCTATTAAGATACCACTTCTCCCTTTCTATGAGAGGCTCTCCTTCGTCTGATGACATAGTGGTTGAAGTACACAGGTTGAGCCAATATTATGCTTTGATACCACTGTAATATTCCAAATTAGGAAAAACAAGAATATAGAACATATAACTGGAAAATGCAGTGAAATATCAACATATAAAATTAGAGAATATCATGGAGCCACTATATTAGACATTATAGCAGAAAATGTGTACAAATTCTTGAGGAAAAAGTCGCTCAAGCTAGGCAAAACAAGCCTCTAAGAACCCAGTACATGAAACATGAAGAATAACGGCTTTAGAAGAATGTCAGAGGCTAAGAAAACATATTTTTTGCTGGGAATAACTACTCCTTTAAATGAAAATACATGGATATTCTGATATAGTCCTTAGAAAATGTCGAGATCAGAGATCTAGGCTTTCTAGCACAATTCCAAGACAACCCAGAAAGGGTTTCCGTAAATACACAAAATACAAAATGCCAAAATGAAGCCCTAGGGATGAATAACGCTCTGCAACTAGATAACTAATGGGAGGTGGCTGATCTTATATAAAAATGGTTGAAACCCCTCCTCACAAACTTTTCGAATGAAGGGTTGTTGCCCTCACTAGAAAACAAGGTCAATAACTTGGGTACTTGACCTCCCACTACAACTGAACTGCAAAATAACGCAGTTTCTAAAGGAGATTGTGCTATAGGTGAATGCTGATGTTTTTCTTGATGAATGATGGTGTAATAATGCTCAAGGAACTTACTTTATAGCCTCTTGGATAAAGGTTTTCTCCCCTCACTAGAAAACAAGCTCAGAAACTGGGTCTATCAACCCTCCACTACTACTGCCCTGCAAAACAACACAATCTTGAAGGAGATTGTGCTGTGGATGATGGATGAAGTTGGGCCTGATGTCGGATAGTGGAAATGAAGCTCAAAGAGCCTCTCCATAGTGGGAACTTGAAGTCCCCCGAGGATGAGGGTGGTTTTTCTGCTCGAAAACACCCTTGTTCTTAACAACACATCAGACTCCGCTAAACAGCTGAAGCATGCAGAAAGTCATAAAAGACCAAGACATAAACAATAATTAGAATTCCTTCTATGGCTTCCATCCCCTTCCTTATATGCTTATTGAGCTTCCTCACCTTGGGTCCCACTCATTAAAGATGCTACTCTCATTCATATACTCCTCCATCATGACTGTGCAGTCCTCCATTAATTCTCCACTACCTCCATGACAACGTTGTTGATTTGGTCAACCTTGACCCTGTACACAAGCTTAAGCCCCTATTCACACCCAAAAGTGATTTATTCAACTGATACAATGATCCACATTCACATTAGAAATGGTTTTATTCCTACTAAATATATTTATGGGTCTCTCTACCCACTTATTCATCTATCTTATTAACAAAAGAAAAAATTAATATTCCAACTAGCTGAAAGCTAGTTAGGAATATTACATTATTATTTGATCTTAAAGGGGATATGTTAGCATATTTCTTGATGATGGAAACATTGCACAGAAATTTTCACAGGGAATTTCGGGATCAGGGACGGGAAAATTAACATGGTGACAAATTACTCTGTAACACTCTTGGAGGAGGACCCTGATGACACACCATAAATAATGGAGTGAGATCCTCGAACCTGATCACACACCAATCATGGTGGAGTGAGGTCCTTCAACATATGGACCTATATCACACACTAGAATGGTGGAGTGAGGTCCTAGACCCTCATCACACACCAAGTAGGGTGGAGTGAGGTCCAATCTAGAATATAAATCCGATCACCAACTAGAAAGGGGTTGAGTGAGGCCTTGGACCAGAGTGCTCACCAGGAAGGGTGATTGAGTGCTTTCTAGTTGAGGGTCTCAACATATTGGCCTTGGTGGTGACCATGGTATTCGAGGACTGATTAGTCTTGAAGAGTGAGTCTCGATATGCTGATGACATTTCCATGGGTTTGGTACCACCCCGAATACGGCCACTAGTGGATGTTGATGATAGATGATGCTGGTAATAATGGATACAAGTTTTCTTTAGATATTTTTTTTTCAATTTGAGAAAATATATGATAGTGTTGGATTTGTAACTATGGTCGATCTTCATAATTTTTTTGTGGCCACTTAATGTAATTATATTTATCATTGTCAATAATATTTATAAATTATTGAGTCAAAAAAAAATTGATTTTGAATCAAAATTCCATTGTGACTTTTCAAAGATGTAAATTTTAAATTTTAAAATGAAAATTTTAGCTCTTAAAGTGACAAGTTGGCTTCCCTCCGAGTCAAATCGGCCCTAGCCAAGAGACATGTCCATTCACCACAAACATAATACTATATAAAGAAATCTCAAGCTCCTCATTTGGGAAATTTGCATTCCTCTCTCAAGACAATTTATGGGCAAGTGAACGAAGGAGAAGGACATATAAAGATGAAGAAGAAGGACACATTTTCTCTCTCCTATCTCTTTCTATAAACTCACATGTGTGAAGGAATCACCCTCTCTCTCTCTGTGATTCACAGTTTCTAGGGAAATTATTGCAAGGGGAAAAAAATTCTTGGCTACTAGGGCAACTACTGCAATGCTAAAATTATGGGTAACTAGTTATTTCAAGAGGGCCAAAATTTTGGAAGTGTAGCAAAAAGAGAAACATGTAGGATCAATTCAGGTGACTTGACTTGGAGGAGAAGACCAGGTTTTACCATAGATCTATGTGTGTCTCTCATTGAACAAGAAAAAATTATCTATTGAAAAGGTTGTTGGGTTTTCCCCGTAGTGGGTTTTCCCAGGGTAAATCTTGTCTCTCTTTTGTGTATTGTGATATCTACTTTATACTGTTCATTATTGTTTAATTTATGAAGTATAATTGTTGAATGATATATTGGAACAAGTTAAAATAAAATCTACTTCAAAAGTAATTATTAGAATTTCAAAAATATTGTGCTAACCCTAATTGCACTAGAAATATAAAAAATATCACAATAGAATCCACTGTCAAACTCTTCTTCGAATGAGTGTGGGTAAATTTTGGAATCCTGAAGACCATTATATCATATCAACAGGATAGTAGGTTCCAAAGTGCATTCTATTCAAGTCTATGGTCATTATTAGACACCAGGCTCACCAAATCGAGGCATTCCACCCCCAAATTGATGGCCAAACAAAGGTCGTCAACATGATGATAATGCACATACTACGTATGTACAACTATAAGAATCCAAGAAATGGGATGAGAGCCTTCCCTATGTCCAACATAGCTACAAAAAATCTCTCCATAGCTCAACTGGCCACAACCCCTTTCAGGTGGAACTGGGATTTCAACCATTGTGTCACATTGATGTTGCAATGCCTCTTGCAACTACACAAACAAACTTTGCACATGTGCAATCTAAAGATGATAAGGTCATCAATTTTAATGAAAAAATTCATCAAATAAGCGAGAAAGTTCATGATATCCTAGACAAGTCCAATAATAAGTACAAGCAACATCATGATCAACATCAGATGCCACATAAGTTTGAAGTGGGCGACAAGGTTTGGTTGCATTTGCACGCCTTTTCAGAGGAAATCAGAAGCTTCAACCACTTTTATACGAGCCTTGCACCATTACCATGGTTTTGGGTGACAATAGTTTCAAGCTAAGTATTCCCCCATTCCTTAGCTTGAACCCAATATTCAATGCGGACTTCCTTTGGCCATACTTTCCACTATTATTGGACACATCAAACATTGCTGAGCACTGACACCAACAAAACTCAACCGAGATTGCATTGAACAATCCTCAACTGATCGGACCATGGACACAAAGATCAAGAACACTCACCAACATAGGATCTAGCTGTATTGGGTTACCAAACCTGTCCATCTCCTACACCAAGGAAAGTGGCTCACCAAGGGCCAAGTTTAGCATAAGTTTCCCTATCTCATGGTGGCACACAATGCAATGGAGACCATCTCATCCCTGATGTACTTGTGTAGCAAACCATGGTACTTAGGTACCAAATTTCACTCAAAATCCTTGATAACCAACTTTGTGCGAAGCGTATAAAAAATATTTGTGAACTCCAACACATCTTGGTCCCTTCCCTATCGCATTGTGGTCCACTTTATCTATTTATCCTTATAGCTCCCGACAGGGTAATAATGCTCCTTGATGGCATCCCATAAATAATTCCAAGTGGGTGCAGCTGAATATAGTGAGGGTTAAATTTCATCCCTCTTCTCACAATAGCTTTCCCATTATTCCTTGGTGTAGGGGGGAACTTTGAGGAGTGCAAAAGTAATATTTTCCTGGCTAGAAAAATCATGAACCAAAAAATATCCTTCTAGCAGATTTAACCATTTATCTATCGCATCCGCATCTAACTAACGTTCAACTATGGGGATATCAAAGTTAACTTGTATATTAAAGGGAGTGGTGCTTCTAGAGTGGCCACTGAAAGAATATGTGTCACCTATGGGTAGTCGCCGAAGGATTTGGGAAATTTTTTCTTTCATTGCATTCCTCTGTCGCTTGAGGGCTTCTTCGAGCAATATTTTGAAAGGATCTCCTACCCCCTCGCCTTTATTTTCTTCCACCATGGGATGTCATCAGGGTTTGTGAGGCTGGTCTTTGCATTTAATGTTCAATGAGTTAAAGCCCTAACTCCCTATGCCCTGACCTCGTTGGGGACATGCAAAGAAAACAAAGAAAGAACATACCACTCTAATACCACTGATTCGAAATTAAACAAGAATGCAACATAATACATATATAACCATAAATAGAGAGATGCAATAGAAATAACACTTCATTTAATTAATATCAAAGAACTGAAATATGCTTACATATAAAATGGAAATAAACTAGCTCTGGCGATGGTAGCTTATCTCTGAGAAGAGATGTGGCGACTATATGCCTCTGAACTATTTTAAAATTAGGCTCAAAGGCCTATTTATTATTGAGAAATAATGGAAAACCCTAAACATCCAAAAGCCTAACCATAAGAGATGAAGCGCCAAATTGTGGGCCCCGTTTGGGTAAATTGGTACATCAATTTCCCAAGGTCGTAAGTTTGGCATACGATCCTCGTTTGAAGCGCACAATACCTCGTTAGAAATATCTATCCAAGGAATACAAATTTCTACTGTAAATGATTAGCAAAGACTCAAGTTTTCCCGTTAATATATATATATATATATATAATCATCATTTATAGCCTCAAAACAGCTCCAAAGTTTAGGATCAAAAAACTGCCAAAAATAGTAAATTTTGCTACAATTAAGGAAACTGAAAAACTAAAAGAAACACTGGTGGGGGTCCAAGTGGACTAGTTGGGTGGCCACCAATATCCACCTGGATCATTCATCCCCCCTTAGAAAGAAAATTTTTCCATTGCGTTGAGTACCTCCATGTGATGGGGAAACTTATGTTGAACTTGGTACCTTGTAAGCCACTTGCCTTGGTGTAGGAGTTGGCTAGCTTTGACAACCCGATATAGTTGGATATTATGCTGGAGAGTGTTCTTGATTTGAGTGTCCATGATACGATCAGTTTTGGCTTGTTCCATGCAGTCTGGGTTTAACTTTGTTGGTGTGAGTTGTTATGTAATGTTTGATGCGTCCAATAATGGTGGAAAGTATGGTCGAACACGGTACACATTGAACACTGGGTGCAGGCCAAGGAATGGTGTAATGTTGAGCTCGAAATAATTGTTCCCTACAACCTTAATGATGGTGTAAGGCTTGTATTAGGGTGTTTGAAGCTTGCAGTGGGGCCCAGTGAGGCGCTCCTTCTGCAAATGTAGCCAAACTTTGTCACCCGCCTGGAACTTGTGTGGCACCCAATGTTGATCATGTCACTACTTTTAATAAGCATTGGCTCTGTCCAATATGTCATGGACCTGCTGGAGGATGTGCTCAACGAAGCAGTTATCCATGACATCTTCGGAATGGACATGAGCTGAATCTTCCTGAGTAGCTGCAAATGGTATGGCCACATCAATGGGGCATAGTGGTTGGAATCCCAACCCCACCTAAAAGGGGATGTGGCCATTTGAGCTATGGACAGCTTTGTTGAAGCTGTGCTGGACATAGGAGAGGCTTTCATCCCATCTACGTGGATGTTTCAAGTTGTACATGCATAGAATGTGTACAATCATTCTGTTGACAACCTTTTTTTGGTCATAAGTTTTGGGGTGGAAAGTCATGGACTCAATGAGCTTAGTATCTAGCATCGACTAGAGTCTTGACCAAAATATACCTAGGAACCTGTTGTCTTGATCTGAGATAATGGACTGGGGGATCCCAAAGTGTACCCACACTTGTTCAAATAATAACTTACTAGTGGCTTCTGTTGTGATACTCTTCTTGTAGGCTGCCAAGATGGCCATCTTAGAGAATCTTTCAATGACCACGAAAATGTAGTCATTTCCATGCTTATTAGAAGGAATGCCTAACATGTAATCTATGGAAATGGATTCCCAAGGTCGACTAGGAGTAGGAAAAGGAGTATATAGGCCTTTCTTCATGATGGTCAGTTTGGAAATGGCACAGGAAGTGCAAGATCTGATGTACTTCCCAACATCTTGTCGAAGCTTTGACCAATAAAAATACTTCAACAACACTGCCAGTGTTTTCTTTTCTCCAAAATGTCCAGTGAACTGACCGTAGTGTGCCTCCCAAATCATCTTGGCACACTCGTTTGAAGGAACACAAATGTATCCCAGGTGGAATAAAATTGCATCTTAGAGGTCAAAATTTGGAACTTGCTTGCATTCCAAGAGCATCTAATATGTGTTGCTGAATTGAATTCTAGATCGCTCTTGTAAATATGCGGCCACCCCAAAATCTCGTGCACACTAGGGTTGCGCAAAGTGATCAATGCCATGACCGATGGTGGATTGAGGCAATATGAAATAATACTGGTGCTTCCCTTCTTGTACTTAATGTTCAAATGGAATTTTTCTAGGTATGTGGACCATTTTTTATGGCAATGGTTCAACATCTTCCCTTGTGTCTACATGAAATGCAGGGGTCAGTGGTCTGTGTGGATGACCATTTCCTTCCCATGAATGTAATTCTTCCATTGTCGGCAGGCATGCATAATGGAATACATATCTTTGTCATAGGTGGGATACTTTCGGACTGTGTCTAAAAGTGTCTCATTGTGATATGCTAGTGAATTCCCCTTCTGAGTAAGAACTACACCAATAGCACAGTCATAGGAATATGTCTCAATCTCAAATGGTTGGTGCAGCTCTAGTAATATGAGCACTCATGTAGAGCAAAGGCGATGCTTCAACTCCACAAATTCCTTCTATTGGGATTTAGACCAAAATAACTTTGCTTTTTCTCTACCCTTGGTGACTTGACTTAAATGCCAAGTGATACGAGAGAACACCAACACGAACCTGCGACAGAAATTTGCAGGACCCAGAAAGTGGCGGAGCTCTGTTAGAGTGGTTGGGGCTGACCTATCCCGAATGACTTTTATCTTAGATGGGTCCACATGCACAGCCCGCTAATCAATGATGTACCCCAGATATTGAACTCGGGTCATACCAAAAGTGCATTTCTCCAAATTGGCACACAACTTGTGTTGTCGCAGGGTTTTGATGACCCGTCGAATATGGTGGAGGTGATATTCCCAATTATGGTTGAATATCAAGATTTCATAAAATACACCACCACGAATGACTTGGTGAAGGTTCCCAAGATTTATTCCATCATCCTCATGAAGGTTGCAAGGGCATTCGTCAACTCGAAAGGCATGACCAAACATTTGAAAAGGCCCTCCTTGGATTTGCAGGCAATCTTCCACACATTGGAGAGTTCAATTGGTACCTAGTGATAACCGGAATTTAATTCAATATTGCTAAAATATTTGGCCCCCTTGAGCTGGTCCAAAAGGTCATCAATCTGTGGGATTGGATACCTATTCTGGATAGTGATATTTTTCAGCTCCTTATAGTCAATACAGAATCTCCAAGTCTCTTGCTTCTTCTATACTAACATGATCGGCCTCCCACAAGGTGATGAACTTGGAATGATGTTCCTTTTCTGCAACTACTCCTAAATCTGCCCCTTGATTTCATCATTCTCCAGAACAGGGTGTCGATACATCGGTACATTGGGTAGTGATGTGCTTGGGGTCATATCGATGGAGTGTTTCCTGTGGGTGAGGTGAATATCTCCCCGTATTCCTCCACAATCTTGTCAATATACTATTTTCATGTGGAGGAGTCATGTATGGAGGTTTTAGCCACAATTTTATTCTTTTCCTGAGGGTGAATCATAAGGAATTTGTTTTTCCTATTCTGGGAAATGATCTTACTGCATTTCTTTGCATTTATCAAAGAGATGGTGGTAGGTGGTGCTACCTCCGATATCCTGTGAAACTTATTTCCCAAAGTAATAATAATAGTATGAGGCCTATACTCATACACAACATATCGCTTCCACAAGTATGGTTGGCCTAAACATACATCACAAACTTCAAGAGGAGAAACATCACACAATACCTCATCTGTGAAGGGCTTGATGTTGTAGGGAAGGTGACAATGTTGGATGAAGCGGAGATCTCGTCCTTGGTGAAACCACACGATGATGTATGATTATGGGTGTGTTGTGGTCGGTAGGCCCAACCGCTTCATGAAATCTACTGAAATGAGGTTATTTTGTCTCCCACTATTGACAATGAACTGAAACGCAGAACCCTTCACCCACATTTGTGAGTGGAAGAGGTGGTCCTCCTCCTCTAGATCTTCAAGATCATTCTTGTGGATATTGGTGGTGGAAATGGTGGCATTGGGCTCTGCATCAATTATCTAATTTACTTTTTCATTCCCATTTTCAGGTTCTGACTCAGAGTCAGAACATGCAATTGATTCATAAGCCTTCAGTTCGACCACCAGTGACTACTTGACCCGACACTCACTTGTGTTGTGAGTGGGTCTCTTATGGAACTCACATCACTTTCCCACGCCCTTCTTTGTCTTCGTGGTGTTTTTATTTTTTTTTGGCTTCAAAGGGTTTCCTTGTGTCACCCCGCCTTGGATTTTTCCTTTTTCCTGTGCTTTTGGGGTGCTTTTCACTTGCTTTAGATTCGTAGATCCAAAGTATCACTTTTTTTGTTTAAATTTTTACTCGATCTTGACACTGTATTGATAGGCATTGCCGAACAAGGAGATGTCCAAGAACTCCATTTCTTCCTGGATGTACTTGTGTATAAAGTCGCAGTACTTAAGTACCAAATTTCCCTCAGAATCCTTAATACCCAACTTTATTCGAAGGGTATGAAAAATATTTGTGAACTTCGGCACATCTTGGTTCCTTCTGTGTCACAATGTGGTCCACTTAATTTATTTATCCTCATAGCTCCTGACAAGGTAATACTGCTCCTTGATGGCATCCTAGAAAGAATTCAAAGTGGGTGCAATTGAAAATAGTGAGGGTTCACTCTCATCCCTCTTATCATATTAGGTTTCCCACCATTCCTTGACATAGGGGGTGGCTTTGAGGAGTGAAAAATTAATCTTTTCCCGGTTGGAAAAATCATGAGTCACAAAATATCCTTTTAGCAGATTTAACCTTTTATTTATGGGATTCACATTTATCTAACCTTCTAATATGGGGATTTCAAAGTTAACTTGTACCTTAAAGGGAGTGGTGCCTCCAAAGTGGTTGTTGGAAGAAGATGTGTCTCCTGTGGGCAACCGCCGAAGGATCTGGGAAAATTTATCCATCATCGCTTTCCTCTGTCGCTTGATGGATTATTCAAGCAATATTTTGAGAGGATCTCTTTCCTACTCATCTTTATTTTCTTCCACCATGGGAGGGCATCAGGGTTTGTGAGGTTGGTCTTGCAAAGGTTCAACCAGTTCGAGCCCTAACTCCTTCTACCCTGACCTCGTTGGGGACATGCAAAGAAAAACAAAGAAAGGGTGAATCACTCTGATACCACTAATCTGAATTTAAACAAGAACACAACAAAATAAAAATATGACCATAAATACAAATATGCAATAAAAATAACACTTCATTTCATTAATATCAAAGTACTTAAATATGCTTACCTATAAAATGGAAATAAAATAGCTTGGGTGATGGTAGCTTATCTTTGAGAAGATATGTGGTGGCTACATGCCTCTGAACTATGTTACAATGAGGCTCAAAGACCTATTTATTATTGAGAAACAATGGAAAACCCTAAACATCCAAAAACCTAACCTTAGGAGATGAAGCAACAAAACTGTGGGCCCCGTTTGGGTAAATCGATACATCCAATTCATGGGGTTGTAACTTTGGTATACAATCTTCGTCTGATGCACACAATACATCGTTAGAAATATCTATTCGATTACTACAAATTTTGACTACAAACATTAATCAAAGACTCACATTTTCCCATTTTCCAAAAAAAACGTCGTTTAGGGCCTTAAAATGGCTTCGAAAGTTCAGGACTCAAAAAACTCCCAAAAATAGTAAATTTTGCTACAATTAAGGAAACTGGAAAAATGAAAGAAACAATGGTGGGGGTCCAAGTACAATATGCGGGTGGCAATCAATATCCACCTGAATCAAATCCCTACATAGTTTCCTCCATAATTCGACCAACCGCAACTGAAGAGTATATGAGTTCCAAACGAACTCGTCATCCCTAGGGAGACCCAATTCTATTGCCCCCTTCCATATAAGGTATCATGATGTATCCATTATAAACCTACAAAATAGGTATAGGATAAAGTATCCTCTAGAATGAAGAAGAAATAAATTTTGAACAAGAAAATGTACAAAATTATCGACCCCCTTGTATATCGTCAATACCCACCAAGATCTTATTTCCATTGCCGAAAGACTATTTCAGATTATCGAAGAACCCTATGTTAACCTTTTTGAAGTTGAGGAAAATTTACGACCCCTTTTTACCACCAAGTTCACTCATCTTGTAGCATTCCACTAAGTCTCTTTGTTATCCACCTATAAAGTTTTTCCAAGCAAACAGGTGGCTAAATATTTTTCTGAGCCTTCAAGAGACACATTTCCTCTAAAAATATCTCATTCTTGAAGCCTTTGTGTGTCCTTTTCCTTTGAAAATATCTTCACTATTGTTTCCATCAAGAAATCCTCACTGTCTGTGAAAGAATTATGCCCATAAAGCCTCCATTTGCTCCCTTGTATCCCTGCAAATTTCCCCATTTAAACCCTTTTTTTCCCTTCTCAAAGTTTCCTCTTTAACCCTAAAAATCCCTTCCTAAGTCTTCTAAACCATCTAATTCCCCTTTGTAAACCATGTGAAATCCCTTCATTTGGTGGAAAAACCCTTTTTTCCCCCTACCGGAACCCTTCTCTAAGCCTTAAAAACCCTCTTTTTGGCTTATAAAACACTTATTTTTCATTACAGGCTTTAGCCCCTTCGACCCAGAACCTCCCACTTCCCTCCAGCAAACCCTCCATCAAGACCGGGCGCTAAGCCCTTTAGCGCTTATCACATCGAAGTTGGATTGGATCATGTTCCACGTGTTAATAGAAAAGTTCCTATGTGATAGTTATTAGGTCCTGTCTACAGCGGGTTTGATCTCGGAAAATTTGTTGATCTCCTTAAACAGACAACGGCCATCGCTAGTGCACATTCACCGCCCATCGCAATTGAAAGTTTGTGCGAGCGCATTTTCTTTTGTCAAGTGAAATTCTCCGATGCAATGAGGTTCTGTTCTATTGGCCTGAGCTGCAATATCAGCCGTTGATCTATAAAGATCTAACGGTCCGCGCTAAAATCATCGCGCCCCGCCTTGTCCCTCCATTACATCTCTGATTCTCCACCTTCAAACCGAATCTGAATAACAGCGATTTGTCTCTGCGCCCCTATGTCCCACGATTGGTCGGTCGATCGATCACGGCCCGAGTCGATCTCAGCCGATCTAACGGTCCAAACGCAATCACTACATAAGCCCATCGGAAACATCGAGTTTATTTTGCCTTCTCTGGGTGTGATTGGATTGCGGCCGTCCATCTGCTTGATCCGATGGTCCACCTTTCTCCTTGCTCATTCATTTAGTCCTTTGGCCTCATACTCATCTTTAAATCTCAATCTAGTCCCCATGTATCCAACGAGCTCATGTTCTTCCGCCCACTCACCGGCTCTCGCCTTCGCTATCCACTCTTGAGGATCTCGGCCATTCATTCCATAGATCGGACGACCCACCTTAAAACTGCTGACCAAACTTGCCCCACCCTACCAACCGTACATCTCTTTCCATATCACACTCCATCCACCGCACCATCGAGATCTCACAGTCCCAGATCCAACGACCAAGAATCATATTGCGTAGTTTTGGCATCCTAACTTTAATAATTTAAAATCACGCGATATGGGCGGTTTTATTTTGCCACGTTTCGGCGAGAGAACCATATTGCATGATTTTGGGAAAATTTCCAAACCAGGCTTTTGCTGCGTGAAAACAGTGGTTTTTATTCTAAAAACCATTTCCCCACTTTTGTTCTTGAAAGCCCATCTAAAGATCCCAACTGTTGATCTGTACAGATCAACGACCCTCATTCCATCGCGTTCTCCATTCACATTTCTTTCATCGGGCTACCATAGAGTTCCATCGAAGCATCCCAGCTGTTTATCTCCTCCTGAGATCTAACGGTCCACAATCAATCGCCCTCTTCCCATGCCGGTCCCACCATTCAAGGCCCAATTTCACTGCAATTTCATCAATTTCCTTTGAAATTTGCTAAAGTGTGAACTTTAATGTTTTACATTAAAAATTTATTCATTCCGTTTGACCTTCTAAGGCCACTCCATTAATTAATCACTGCCGTCGATCACCTCCATCTAACCTGATCGGACGGTTCAAAAGCGTTTCTTCACCAGACCTCCATTAGACCATTTTCTCGCCATTACGCAACATTATTCACCATTTCATAAACTACAGCCACTGATTCCATTGTTGCGCTGCCATTCCCACAGGCCTCCACAGCATTCACCTCCACTCCCACTGCTTTTCATTAACATGTTTATTGCCTTTTTGCAGGGTTACAGGCAATGGAAACTGCCATTGCTCATAATCACTGTCACAGTGACACAGAGCGCAGAGAATTCCATTTTCTGAGCCAGAGATTGCAGAGAAAATGCCTAGGAAGGTTATTGAACGAAACATTCCATTAAAGAACCAGTGTTTAACTATGTAAAACCTCCAACGCCATTAAAATCACATTTTCACAGACAGAGACAGTCACAGAAGCGGAAAAGAGTATCGGTAAATAATTAAAGAGGTTTAAAGCCTGTTAGTGAATATTTTAAGCTCTAATTCAGTGTTTAAAGGGTGAATGTACCAGATTGAAGACCTTATGACTAACACAAAAGGCCTAATGAGGCCTAAAGCACAGAAAACAATCTTATCAGTGTCTCACATTAGTAGAAGGTTCTTTCCCATGAAAGTACAAGTTCCCATACTGTTTTTTATTCTACATCGAGCTCCTGAGAAGATCTCCACCCTGACAAAAAGTACTAATGCTGCCAGAGCATTTTTTATGCAGTATGGCAGGCCTGAAAGTCATTTATCTACCTTTTTTCATCACTAGAGTACTACAGAGTACTACAGCCGAAAGTACATCAAAGAACATACCTGGAGTTACTATCAGCCTGTCGAAGACCACTCTTTCACCCAAAGAGTACTGAAAATCAATGCATGGATATTAAAATAGAATGGGCATCGAGCCACTCTTCTTCCTCTATTTTAATGTTTTATTAAAAGTTATATCTACCTCCTCTGCCTCTCTTTAGCTATAAAACTCATGAGGAAACAAATTGTAAAAGTTGTTGATCGGATATCTATGAATTGTAAGTTGTTTCTCTTGAGATAGAGTTCTGTGTGTAAAGTTGTAAAATAGGCTGAGGAGATGATTTCAGACTGAATATCAAGCTGTTGGACAATGTTGTATATAACTAGTGTTGCTCTTTAATATGAAAATAAATTTCTTTGGATCCTGATTTAAAGCAGCAGTGATGTGTTTTACCTTTGTCTCTGTTTTTCCTTTTGTAATTCACTACATTTCGTTTCTCTGGCAAGAATCAGAAATCTAGCTTAGGATATACCCTTGCATGGTACCCTAATGCTCCTGCTCTTCTTATCTTTGATGTTTTCTACTGATTGTGCTATCTGAGAACTAATTCAAGATAATTTAACCAGTGTAGTAGTTGTTATTCACTGCTAACTGATGTATGAATTTATGAATCTATTCTTAGATGTTCTTGTCTGGTTTTAATTGAAAGAATTGGGATACTGGGAGTTTAGAATGTTGATTCTGTCTCACTAGGGCCTTTTCAATCAATTTAACCTTTCTAAGTTCCCTTAAGTTTAATTTCAAAGCATTGAAAGTTCAAAGCCTTTCTCTGATCTCAGGCTTCACCTTTGTGTTTAAATCTTAAGTGTTTCTTGTTGTCTGAAGAGTTAGCCTTTTAGGGGTTGGATCATAGGTGTTTAAGGCATGCCCTGTCCCTAGATCTGCTCCCTAAGTGGTCACCTCAGAGGTTTCCTTGTCATTCACCTTCATTCCTTATCATTTCATACCATACTATCATCTTTAAAGATCCTCTGTTTTAGATGACTAGCCCAATTGAAAGCCTTGGATACTGAATAGCAAGTAAACCCTTTTATGACTCCATTGCCTAATGGTCTCGAGTGTTCTCTAAATTATCCCTCCTTTGCCTAAAAACCTTCTTTTCTCTCCTTTGTCTTATATTGAACCCTTCTTTCACGTTTCCTAAAAACCAAACAAATAAACAAAACAACAACCCCCGTGCCTTATAACTAGCCTAATACCTTGAAACTGAACTTCAAAGACATATACCTTACCTTTATAGAGAGATCCCTCTCTGGACCCAGGAGGGTTAGATCCTGAGGTCCCAAATTGGTTTTGATGTTGTCTTATATTTTGGTATTGCCAAACTTGCCAAAACATAGGAACCCCAACATAATGGCGACTTTGTTGGGGAATAAACTTTGAGTTCCCTTAACTGCTACACCTAGTCTTGTTCGCATTGTCATCACCAACATAATGGTGACTCCACTAGGGAACTTTAAGTAAAACATGTAGAGTTTTAACCACGAACAAAAATTATCTACACACGAATCTTATAACGAGAGAAAATAAGCAGTAAGCGAGCATAAAACATAAAGCAGATAAACACAGAGATTTTCCCCTGGATCCCAAATTGGGACTACCAGCTTGATTTTTCATTATATTCCTTTTAGTGTTACAACACATATATATACATGCCGAAGCATACATAAACCCCAATCCATTAACCCTGGATTAGAACATAACCGTAGTTCCCTTGACCGGATCTAAAAAATACCAGGGGCCGAAAACCATCGTACCCCAAAACCATGTGCAAACTCATGCACAAAACATGGGTGGGTCCGCCTATGAGTGGGGGCACTTACCACTAAAACAATTTTGCCCGAGGAGGTGCTGCCCTAGACCCCAACGATGGGGGTTGCCTCCCTGCTGTGACCCCCTATTTTAGCTTTCGGGCGCAGCGTACGGCCCCTTGTGGGGCTGGTCGTGGAAAGAATATAACACATACCCAGCATTCTCCCACTTGTTGTTTTCTTTCCACAGGGGGTCACAAGAGAGCTTAGTCATTGGCCCAATTCTTCAACACCCACTGTTTCTCTACACCAAGAGAACTTCTGAGTGCTCACAGACTTTGTTAATGCATCTGCAACATTCTTCAAAGTGTCCACCTTTACCAGCAACACCCTTTTAGCCTCGACCATATCTCTAACAAAGTGATATTGAACATCAATGTGCTTTGTCTTTGAATGATAAGCAGGGTTCTTAGCCAAGAAAATTGCACTTTGGCTATCACAGTCTATCCTTATAGCTTGTTGTACCAACCCCCATACTTGAACACAATCTCTGCAACCAAACTACTTCCTTGCTTGCATGAGTGGCTACTATGTATTTTGCCTCTGTAGTTGAAAGCGCCACTACAGACTGTCTTTTACTCATCCAACTGACTGCACCTCCAAATAGGCTAAACACATACCCACTTGTAGATCTTCTTTGGTCCAGATCTCCAGCCCATTCTGCATCAACAAAACCACGAATGTCCAACATTCTTTCCAATCCTGGTCTTCCCTGGTAGCACAAGCCATAATCACTAGTGCCACGTAAATATCTGAAAACCCGCTTCACTGTTGTCCAATGCTCCTTCCCTGGGTTTGACATAAACTTTCTCAATACTCCCACTGCATGTGCAATGTCTGGTCTAGTACAGACCATTGCATACATCGGGCTACCCACTGCACTTGCATATGGAACACGGGACATATCCTCCTCTTCTTCTTGTGTCTTGGGACACTGTTCAGCAGATAGCTTTACACCTACAGGAATAGGAACATTCACCGGTTTACTATCCTGCATATTGAACCTCTGCAATATAGTCTCGACATACTTCATCTGGTTTAACCAGAGCTTCCTCTTTGCCCGATCTCTCTTAATTTCCATGCCCAAAATATAGTTTGCAGCACCAAGATCCTTCATGTCGAATTTGGAGAACAGTTGGGTCTTCAAATCTTGGATAATTTCTTTGTCATTTTCAATCAACAACATATCATCCACATACAAGACCAAATAAATAACACGGTCACCAATTAATTTAAAATAAACACAATGATCCTCCTTGCTTCTGGTGAAGCCAAGTCCCCGTATATAGGTATTAAATTTCTGATACCACATCCTTGGTGACTGTTTTAACCCATACAGAGACTTCTTCAACCTGCATACCAATTATTTCTTACCCTTCACCATAAAACCTTCAGGTTGCTTCATGTAGATCTCCTCTTCTAGATCCCCATGAAGAAATGTTGTCTTCACATCCATCTGTTCTATCTCAAAATCAAATGCAGCAGCAACAGATAAAAGTAATCTAATAGAAGTAACTTTGGCAACAAGAGAGAAAATATCACCAAAATCAATTCCCGACACTTGGGAATAACCTTTTGCTACCAACCGAGCTTTGTATTTCTCCACCTTGCCTTCTACATTCATCTTCTTCTTAAACACCCATTCGCTCCCAATGGGCTTCCTTCCAGCCGGCAACTCCACCAGATCCCATGCCTCATTTTTGTGCAAGGATGCCATTTCATCAACCATGGCCTCCTTCCAGAGTTTTCCATCCTCGGAATCTACTGCCTCCCTGACAATTCTGGGATCATCATCAGTTATAGTTAAGGCAAAACCTGAACAGAAAGCATATGGACTATACCTTTCTGGTTGCCTTCTTTCCCGAACTGATCTTCTCAAAGTTGGAGTTTGTGGCTCTTCATCTTCTGAGTCTTCTTCTGTTGTAGAGTCTGATTCATCCTCCTTTAGCTCAAACTCTATCTTCTCAGGTTCATTTGGTATGATTTCATGTTTAACAACATCTTTCACCTCTCTAAACACCACATCTCGGCTGTACACAACCTTCCTTGTTTCTGGGTTCCAAAGCTTGTAACCCTTTAAACCATCCTTATACCTAATAAAGATGCACCTTTCAGATTTATTATCCAACTTGGTCCTTTTCTCCTTTGGAACATGTACATATGCATCACATCCAAATACCCTTAGATGTGAAAGAGAGGGTTTCTTACCAGTCCATAACTCATGTGGAGTCTTATCCTCCAACGCTGATGAAGGTGATCTGTTAACTAAGTAACATGCAGTCTCCACTGCCTCTGCCCAGAATTCTTGTCCTAACCCGGTACCACTGAGCATGCTTCTTGCCTTTTCCATCAGTGTTCTATTCATTCTTTCTGCAACTCCATTTTGTTGAGGTGTGTATGGAGTAGTCTTTTGTCGTGCTATACCACACTTCTTACAGAACTCTTCAAATTCCTTCTTGCAGAACTCCCCACCATTATCTGTCCTCAACGCCTTTATCTTCTTCTCTGTCTGGTTTTCCACCGGAGCCTTAAATTCTTAAAATTTGTCAAAGACTTCAGATTTATTCCTTAAGAAATATATCCATGTATTCCTTGAGAAGTCATCTATGAATGAAACATAGTACACAGACTTTCCCAGTGATGGAACTGACACAGGCCCAAACACATCACTGTGCACAAGTTCTAATATCTTGTTTGCCCTCTTAGCACCAGAAGGAAAACTCACCCGATTCTGTTTCCCATATACACAATGTTCACAGAAATCGAAATCCAGAGAGAAATTAGACATACCTTCTACCATACCATTTCTATGCAGTATCTGAAGGCCCTTCTCTCCAATATGTCCAAGCCTTTGATGCCATAGCATGGTCTTTTCTCCAGAGACAGCTAGGCTTTCCGCTCCACTTTCAAGAACCATAGAACTGTTACACCCATCAATAACAGTGCTACCTTGTAGCTTGTATAGAGTTCCAGTCCGAACTCCCCGCATTAATACCAGTGCTCCCCGAACCATCTTGCAGGCATCTTTCTCGAACACTGTTTTTACACCTGCATCATCCATCTTGCTTACGGAAATCAGATTTCTGGCCAATGTAGGAATATGCAGAACACCAGGAAGTGTTCTAATCCTTCCACCTTGCAGCTTCAGCTTGACCTTTCCACGTCCGACGATTCTGGCCTTCCTATCATCCCCTAGGAAGACATCACCATCATATTTTTCATACTCGCAGAACCACTCCCTATGGGGAGTGAAGTGAAAGGATGCACCTGAGTCAATCAACCATGACTCATGATCTACATATGTATTTGAAGAAGAAGCCAAATACACATCCCCACCTTCATCCGAGGTGGTTTTTGCCTCTGCAGAAGGACCTTCATCAGATCCCTTTCCTTTCTCGGGAGCTTTAGATCTGCATTCCTTTTTGTAGTGTCCTTCCTTTCCGCATTTCCAGCACACCTTTACAAACTTTCCAGGAGATTTAGATCTCCCTCTAGATTTAGATCTCCCACTCAAAACATTATTCTTGTTTCTATTCTGGGACCTTCCTCGTACAGATAAGGCATCTCCATTTTGACCCTCCATATTTCTCCGTCTCATTTCCTCCGACAGCAAGGCTGAGACAATGTCATCAAAATTCAAGGTAGTTGTGTTGCTACCTATTGCAATAACCAGACTGTCCCACGAGTCTGGTAGAGAACACAACAAACTGATGAACTTATCTTCATCTGAGATTTTAATATCAACAGATGAAAGTTGACTTACCACAGTATTGAAGGCGTTCAGATGCTCTGTCACCGAGTCTCCATCCTTCATCCTCAGGTTATACAGCTTTTTCCGCAGGAACAACTTATTCACCAGAGACTTAGATTGGTACAAAATCCCAAGTTTTTCCCACAAATTCTTCGTCGTAGCTTCCCCAGATACATTCAACAATACTGAATCTGAGACACACAACCGTATTATTATGTATCCTTTCGATCCATTTTCTTCTAGTCTTCATCGAACATTGCCATTGGTTTAGTACCTGGATCTACCGCGATCCACTAATCTTTATCCACCAGCAGATCCTCCATCTTGAGCTTCCACAACTCAAAACTCTGACCATTAAATTTTTCGATCTCTATCTTTCCGCCGCTCGCCATCTTCTTTCACCGCAAGAATCGATCCCGCAGATTTTTCCCACTGAACAGGGTCTACCACAGGCCCAAACAAAAAACCCTCGGCTGACAAAGGGTTAATTATTGAAGCTGAAACAACTATGATAAAAAATGTAGGTTTTAACCCTGTATATAAATTAATTTCAAATGAATTCTTATAACAGAAAATAAACAATGGCGAGAGCATAAAACATAAAACAGATAAACACAGAGATTTTCCCCTGGATCCCAAATCGGGACGACCAGCTTGATTTTTCATTATATTCCTTTTAGTGTTACAACACATATATATACATGCCGAAGCATACATAAACCCCAATCCATTAACCCTGGATTAGAACATAGCCGTAGTTCCCTTGACTGGATCTACAAAATACCAGGGGCCGAAAACCATCGTACCCCAAAACCATGTGCAAAACCATGCACAAAACCATGGACGCGGACTACCCACCGGAAATTAAGGACCAAAATTTTTTGCCGGGGCGCTGCCCCGGACCCCGACAAGGGGGGCTATCGCCCCCCCTCTTACCCTCCCGCACATGCTTAGTCGTGGAAGAATATAACACATACCCAACAAAACACATAGTGATTGAGTTTGGTGGTTAATCATTGTGGTGGATGGTATACCTTCTTGAAACATTCTAAACCTTCCACTTGGCAACTCCATAGTTCATTAGTGAAAAGACTCCACTTTGGTGATCAATAGGCCCCTCTTTGACTATCTTGGTTTTCATAAGACTCCGTTGGGAGACCAAACTTCATTACAACATCAGCCATATTAGAAGAAAGCAATAGGGATTAAAGCTTCTTGGTTAAGAGGCAGACATGCGGCTTGAGAACCATTCATACGAAGACATCTAACTCAAACCCACCTGAAATAGTTGAAAACCCTTAGAGCATCCTCGGAAATCTGCTACCATTAAAGGTCAACTATTGCTCGGACACATCCATAGAACTACCTACGCACCGAGAAAACTTTAAATCTAGGACACTCATGTTGACTTAGACTTACTAAGCAGTTTACCTAAAATTAGGTCATTCAGTGCTCTAGACCAGTTAGACCTTGAGCTTCCAATTTCACCATCTCACAGTGGTCAACATATTAGGGATAGAGAGACCCCTCCATATACACCTCCGAATATTCATTTCATTCAAAACTTGGGGCTCTATCACCCGAAATCAGCTCAACAGAGTGTTGCTGGTCCTAGTATTCCTATCATCCACATACCTGCTACTCAAGCCAATCCTTTACCTCCTCATAACATCACCATGGCAGCATGGTATGCCCCCTTGGTGTTACCACAACCTCTAGTGCCTTTACCCAATGACAGTCAGTCAAAAATCCCACATTTCACTGCAAAAGAGTCTACCACAACTCAACACCACGTAGATAGGATGGAAGATTCCTTTGACTATATGGAGATAGATGATGAGACAATAAAGATGATAATCTTTGCCCAGAGTTTAGGAGGAGATGTGAAGAAGTAGTTTAAAGGCCTATCTCCTAATAGTATCCATGATCTTTCCTCTTTATATCAATCCTTCATAAACAAATGGGAAGTCAAGACCAACCCTCTCCAAATCTTAGCAGAATACAAGAATCTTAAAAGAAATGTAGGAGAGAGTGTCCATGACTATTATACAAGGTTTAACAGTGTTTACAACATTCTTCCTCCACACATGAAACCTCCCCAAGGAATGGCTTTAGTGAAATACCCTGAAGGATTCGATGCTGACATGGCCTACCAGCTTAGGGGAGAGAGATTACAACACACTGGAAGATATGAAAAAAGGAGCAGTGAGTGTAGAAGCTAACCTGATTGAAAAAAGAGCCAGAATGAGGTTTGAGAAAAAGGTACATATAGGGATGACACATCAGCTTCCACATCTGATCCCAAGTATGACAGTATAGCCAAAAACATGGAAAGGCTAGAGAAAATGATGGAGAAAATGGTTGTCACAGTTAGTAATCAGAACAAAAACCAAAATCAAAACCAAAACCAGAACTTTAGGAGAAACAATCCCCCAAATAGGCAGAGAGAATCTGATCAACAAGTCATACCCCTATTTCAAGAGAACTTCCTTGATGAGGATGAGGGGATAATAGAAGAGTCTGAGGGAACCACAATAAACATGGTGGAAATATACAACTCAATCCACAGTTGTTCCACAGAAGACAATCATACCTCACACTCACATTGGGATGAGGAAAGGTTAGAATCTGAGGATTATAGGCTAGGATTTGAAAATGCCATCATGTAGGTCAGAGAACAGTATGAACTTAGAAGCAAAAAGAGCTTAGACACTTCCAAACCCAAAGCTTCTGAGATCACCATTAAGAAGAGACCTGAGAAAACTCCTAAAGCAATTGTTGAAAGCAACAAATCAGCAGCTGAGATTTTTGAGAAGAAAAAATAAAAAGACAGCCATAATACTGGTAAACAAAGTCAACAAACTAGCAGCACCAGTGCTACAGCTAGTGCTCCTCATAAAATAGCTGCAAACACTGTACATAGTGAGAATCAGCACACTGATTCTGGCACTAAAATAGTGGCTAACAAAACACAGTTGAGTCTTACAAAGAGTCAATCCCCTTCAATTTGGAGAGCGAGATTGCTAAAATTAAAATTTCTGTCCCACTCTCTGAGCTGACCACTTAGGATGTATATAAAGGCCAAATTTTGAAAGCTTTAAATCTAGGTGAAAACAATGACACTGTAAATCTAAGTGATGATCAACCAAACCTGCTGTTTGGTCCAAAGATAGAAGGGAAGTTTCAAGAAGGGGTAGTACCTCCTTTTTATATCAGCCTCAATATCCATGAGAAGATACTTCACAACGCAATGCATGACTCTGGGGCATCACACAACCTAATGCGTAAGGTAATTATGGATAAGCTAGGCCTATAGATAACCCAACCCTATAAGGATTTATACTCATTTGACTCTAGCAGAGTGAAGTGCCTTGGCTTAATCGAAGATCTGTGTGTGAACCTGACCCAGAATCTAGCCAAATGTATGGTTATGGATGTGGTGGTGGCAGATGTGCCACCTAAATATGGCATGTTGTTTTCAAGGTCATGGGGAGCCAAGCTGCAAGGTACAATTCAGATGGATGGGTCATATGCCACAATCCCTATCTTTAGCCAGCTTAGAAGACTATATAGGGAGGCACAAATGAAGTTTATGGTGAGCAGCCCCGAAAAACCTGAGAATTCACCTCTGTACTCTGTACACATGGATCTAGACTCCTTTATCCTTTGCAACGATGAACCCATAAACGAGCCAGATCTAGAAGACAGAGATGCAAACAATAGGGTAGAGCCCATAGACTTTAACATAATGGCCACTCTAGACATAGAAGAAAATGAAGAAGAAACCATTGGATAGTGCACTGAATTAGAAACTCAGAGTGAACAAGAACAAGACTACAAACAGCTGACTATTCATCCCTCTGAACTCCATACACATCACGAATAACAAAACACTCCACACCACGATGCAGACCCCGTGTTACAACATAATAGTGAAACTAGTATTAGGGAGGAAAATGATGATAAACCTAAAAGCAATCCCTTATGGAGAATGAATTTCGATGGTTCTTGCACTAGAAAGACTTCAGGAGTGGGAGTGTGGTTACATAACACTGAGAGTGACTATGCTGAGAGTCGTGCCTTCATACTGGACTTCAAATGTACAAACAATATCGTAGAGTATGAGGCCCTTATCCTAGGCTTGAATCTGTTGAAAAAAATAGGAGCCCGAAGGATAGCTGTACACGGAGACTCTGAGTTAATCATAAAACAAGTGAATGGAGAATACACGGCGAAGCACCCTAGATTGAGAGCATACCGAAACGATGCTATGGATTTAATGAAAACCTTTGTAGAGTATGAACTTGTGTTTATTCCTAGGAGTCAAAACATTGTTGCAAATGGATTAGCTTGCATAGCTAGTTCATATCATAAATCACCTAGTGACAAACAAATCATTATTCAGACGAAATATAGGCCTATGGTACCAGATAACGAGAAATATTGGCAGGTCTTTGAAGGCGACAAGCAGATAGAGGATTTCCTGATTGGCAGGAACGAGTTTGAATTCTCTGATTCAAACTCTAAATCTGATGAAAGCTACCTGAGTGAAGAGCCCCCTGATGAAGGAATATTTCCCCATAATGTAGAAATAAACATGTTAACTAAAGAAATTGGAACTCAAACCGAAGATTATAAGAACACATAAAAAGAGGAAATAGAGGTGCTGCATTCAAAAGATAAGAATATACCCAGAGGACTAGCACCTTTAGAGGACCTTTTTTATTTTAACGACGTAGCAAAGAAACCCACTATAGAACACTCCAACTCCGATGTCTAGGAATGCAACATAGGCACTGAACATAAGCCTAAGATGATAAAGTTGGCTAAGTATTTGCCCGCAGACATGAAAAATAAATATATTGACTTATTTAAAGAGTTCATCGATGTGTTTTCCTGGAGCTACGAGGATTCATAGGCCTACGATACAGACATTATACAACACAAAATCCATTTGAAAGAGAACCAAAAACCCTTCAGACATAAACTTCACATAATTAACCTGAAACAACTGCCTCTAGTCAAAAAGGAAATCAAGAAGATGTACGAGGCAGGAATTATAGTGTCTGCGAGGTTCTCCGATTGGGTTTCCAACCTTGTAGCTGTGAGAAAGAAGACAGGTGAGATTAGACTGTGCATCGATTTCGGAAACCTTAACAGAGCTTCACTTAAAGACAATTACCCCTTACCAAAGATGGAACACATCCTACAGAGGGTAGTTAGCTCAAAAAGGATCTCCCTGTTAGACGGTTTTTCAGGCTATAACCAAGTTTTAGTACTCCCAGAAGACCAACTCAAAACAGATCCATGGGGCACTTTTATGTACGTAAAAATGCCTTTTGGACTGATGAACGCTGGTGCAACCTTCCAACAAGCAATCGACATAGCCTTTTTGGAGGAAATAGGGAACTTCATTGTCATCTATCTGGATGAAATAAAAATCTATTCCAAGACTGATGAGGAGCACCTAAAACATCAGAGAAGAGTTTCTGAAAAATGTAGAAGGTTCGGTATGTCTTTAAATCCCAAGAAGACTGTATTCAAGCTTCAAGAAGGTAAGCTTCTTAGGCATATTATATCAGGGAAGGGAATTAAAATAGACCCGCAAAGAGTTGAGGGAATACTACAGATTACCCACCCGAGAAACATAAAAGAGTTGCAGTCCTTTATTGGGAAAATTAACTTCTTAAGGAGGTTTATTCCCAACTTGGCTGAGCACCTCAAGGATATGACAAACATGCTGAAAAAAGGTGTAGGGATTAAGTGGACTGTAGAGGCTAAAAAATCTTTTGAATTAGTTAAACTTGCACTCACATGGGCACCTGTCTTAATCAGCCCTAACTTTTCAAAAGACTTCCTGATATTCTCCTTTGCCTCCGAGCATACAGTGGCTGCAGTCCTACTGCAGAAAAATCCAGAGGGAATGGAACAGCCTGTTGCTTTCTTCAGCAAGGCTCTGAGGGACCACCCTTGAAATATAACATAATGGAAAAATAGGCCTATGTCTTGGTAAAGGCCTTGAAATACTTTAGGGTGTATATTCTGCATTCTCACATCATTTCCTATGTGCCAAACATAGTGGTAAAAGACATTTTGTCCCAAGATCTGGATGGAAAGAGGGGCAAATGGATTTTTGTAATATTAGAGTATGACCTAGAAATAAAACCCACAAAATTGATCAAAGGTCGGGGCTTAGCTCAACTAATGGCTGAATCTAACTTGCAAGCCCTTGACATAAACATGGTGGATGCCTTGGATGAACATGAAGGATTGTCTAATCCTACTGTTGAAGAACAATTTCAAAACTCTCCTTGGTATTCTTATATCCTGTATGTACTCACAAACCTCAATTCCCCTCCTGAATTATCAAAGACTAAGGCCAGATTTCTGAATTTGAAAGCTAGGAGCTATTGCATTTTAAATGAATGTTTGTACTGGAAGAATGCAAATGGTTTGCTGCTTAAATGCCTGCCTGAAACTGAAGCAGAGAGGATTAAATAGGAGTTCCATGCAGGAGAGTGTGGAGGCCATTTAAACTGGAAAGCCACTGCTAACAAAATACTCAGATCTGGCTATTATTGGCCTACACTTTTCAATGACATCCACAAAATGATAATTGCCTGCCATAAGTGCCAGATTTTTTAGGGCAAAAGGAAACTCCTCCCTTTACCACTACAACCTATAACTGTTGAAACTCCGTTTCAACAGTGGGGCCTAGATATTATAGGGGAAATACACCCTACATATTTTTCTCAACACAAATGGATTCTCACAGCCACAGAATATTTCACAAAATGGATAGAGGCCATCCCTTCTAGGAATGCCACAGATTCTGTCATCGTTAAGTTCCTAGAAGACCACATCCTCTCTAGATTTGGCTGCCCTAGAAAGATAATCACTGATAATGCTGTTGCTTTTGGATCCAAGAAAATGATTGATTTTTGTCACAGGTATCATATAACACTTGGTCATTCAACTGCTTATTACCCACAAGGTAATGGATTAGCTGAATCATCGAACAAGAGCTTGGTGACCATTATCAAAAAGCTGCTTGAAGAGAATAACAAAACATGGCATAACAAGTTAGTGCATGCTTTGTGGGCTGACAGGCTAACAACAAAGAAATCCATTGGAATGTCACCATATCAGCTTGTTTATGGAATAGAGGCAGTGTTTCCTACCAGCCTAGGGGTACCAGTGATTAAACTAGTCCAAGAGATCCAGACAGAAGAGGATAGCATGGTAAGGAGGATAAATCAAACAATTCATCTCCAACAAACCAGAGAAGAAGTCTATAACAGAGCTCTGAAAGTGCAGGAAAATATTAAGAAGTTGTTTAACAAAATAACAAAAGCTTGTGACTTCCAAATTGGAGATAAGGTTCTGAAGTGGGACTCTAGGAGAGAGGACAAAGGAAAGCATGGAAAATTTGACAGTTTGTGGCAGGGTCCTTACATCATCCAATCCACTATTGGTCCAAATGCGTTTTTTCTGCAAGAGCTAGATGGTACATATCTGTTTGGGGGTCTTGTCAATGGCAGGATGCTCAAGCATTACTACTGCTGATTTCGAGTTTACAGTTTTCATTTCCATTGTAAATACCATTGCCGTGTTTTTTTTTCAAAGAAAAGGAGAAAATGTTTCAAAAAAAGAGAGAAAGAGAGGTTCAGACATGCTCAAAACTTGAACCTCTAAAGTGAAAAATATTGGCTCTAACATGATCAAAACCTGAGCCAAAGGAAGTAAAGAAGCCGGTTCTAATATGCTCAAAATCTGAACTAGCAAAGAAGAAAAATAATTAGCTCTAACAAGCCCAAAACTAGAGCTGAAGTGAAGAAGAAAGTGACTCTAACAAGCTCAAAACTTGAGTCACAAAGAAAAGAAGGATGATTCAAAGTTTCAAGATTCCAAGCCTTCAAATTTTTTTTTTCGAGTTTCTGCAATTTCAGTTCATGTGCAGCTGTCTTTATGCCATGGATCCACAACAAACCAGACTATCTAATCCTGGTTTGACTGTTTTTAAATTTCTGTTATAGAATGTAGAGAAAGAAATCTGCTAGACAGTTTAATCATAGCAGATATTAGTGTAGGTAGAGAAGCTATGAGGCCAACTATTTAATCTGGTCTCATGGAGGAATAAGGGTAGAATTAGATTAGTGGTTTCTGATTTCAATAAAAAAAATGATGAAGAAGGTCTGCAAACTCAAATGCACCTTGAAGAAAAAATGTTAGGACTGTAGGATGGGTAGGTAGATTGTTTGGGGAATGTTTGTTGCTGACTTGATATCCATCATGTTTGTAGCAGCTGAATTAGAGAAGAAAGATGGTTCAAAGATCAGGCATCTAGCCTACATCCCAAAGAATATTTCTGAAGTTCATGACATCTTCAAGAAGATGCCATCCCCATGTGGAGCCACTATTAGCCACCTATAAATTTTTTGTCAAGCAAACAGGTGGCTAAATATTTTTCTGAGCCTTCAAGAAATACATTTCCTCTAAAAAAATATCATTCTTGAAGCCTCTGTATGCCCTTTGTCTTAGAAAATATCTTCACTGTTGTTTCCATCAAGAAATCCTCACTGTCAGTGAAAAAATTATGCTCAGAAAAACCTTCATTTGCTCCCTTGTATCCCTGCAAATTTCTTCATTTTAACCCTTTTTTTTCCCTTCTCAAAGTTTCCCCTTTAACCCCCAAAATCCCTTCCTAATTTTTCTAAACCATCTAATCCCCGTTTGTAAACCATGTGAAATCCCTTTATTTGGTGGAAAAACCCCTTTTTCCCCCTACCAGAACCCTTCTCTAAGCCTTAAAAACCCTCTTTTTGGCTTAAAAACACTTATTTTTCATTACAGGCTTTAGCCCCTTTTGGCTAAGCCCCTAACCACTTCCCCTCCATGAACCCTAGCGCCAAGACCAGGCGCTAAGCCCTTGAGCACTTATCGCATCGGAAGATTGGTCGGGAGCGGTTTTTCTATGTTAAACGAAAAGTTCCGATGCGAGAAGTGTTTTGTTTTATTGAACGCGGGTGAAATATCCACCGTTGATCTGTGTGAGATCTAACAGTCTGCGCTTAACTCATTGCGCCCCGCCTCATTCCTTGGTTACCCTCCGATGGCGATCTCTGTCGTTGATTCACATTTAAATCCAACGGTCATCACATCGCCGCCCCAATTGCCAATTGCAGATTTTAAAATGTGAAACATTTTGTCTCCCCAATTGTCCGATCCCCGATTGGATCCTAGCTGTTGAATCCACAAGAACCAACGGCCAGGATTTGATCTCACTCCGCCTCGTATTCCCCGATTGGCCATTCTCGATCCAATCGCGACCATCGATCTTCCGCCAATCGGACGGTCCATGCTCAATCGCTACATGAACCCATTGGAGTTTTGGCCCCTGCCTCCTCCGATTACGATTAAATCTCAGCTGTCTGTCCCATTCGATCTGACGGCCAGGATTACTCCCGCCCATTAACCTGCCCCTCTGCCTTCGCTTTCCCGCTTTCGATCTCAGCTGTTCATTCCGCTGATCGGACAACGCGTATTCAAACCACCTTCGACCTGCCCCCACCTTACCAACCGCGCAACTGTCCATATCGCGCTCCATCCACCATCATTAGATATCGTCACCCCACATCCAACGGCCAACATGTATATCGCGTTTTTTCTTCGTCCGGGCTTTAACGTTTCCAAATTGCGCGATATAGGCAGTTTTATTTTGCCACATGTCGAGCGGCAAGAGATATCGCGTTTTTTTGGGAGATTTTCAAAACCACTCCCAAACAACACAAAAACAGTTGTTTTCCCATGGAAAACCACTTCCCCTCTCCCGCCTATGAAATTTCTTCCACGCAATCCCAACCATTGATCTATGCAGATCTACGGCCCTCATTTCATCGCATCTTCGTTCACATTATTTTCATCGGGCCTCCAAAGGACTCCATCGTGGCATCTCAACCGTTGATCTCCTCCTGAGATCTAATGGTCCATATTTAATCGCCCTCCGCCCATGCCGGTCCCACCATTCATGGCCCGATTTCACTGCATTTTCATCATTTTACTTTGTTTTTAAAGAGAGAATCCATACAGGTGAGATAGTTTATAGAAGTGAGGAATAACCTGTTACTGAGTTTTGTAATCATTTTACTTTGTATTTCGCCAAAGGGTTAACTTTTATGTTTTACATTAAAGTTATGTTTTCTCCGCCTGACCTTCTTAAGCCACTCCATCAGTCAATCACTGCCATCGATCACCACCACTAGATCTGATCGGACGGTCCACAACCATTCATCCATCAGACCTTCATTTGACCATTTTCTCGCCATGACGTAGCATTGTTCACCGTTTCCTCCACTACAGCCACTGATTCCATTGCTGCACTGCCATTCCCACGATCCTCCACAGCATCCACCACCACTCCTGCATGGTTTTTTTTAACATATTTGTGTGTTTTTGCAGGGTTATAGACGACGAAAACCGTTCTGTTCTACACAGTCACTGTTAGTGACACAGTAGCACCGATGAAGTTTTATCAGAGCCAGAAATTGAAGGAGAGACTCCTGAGGAGGTTTAAACGCATGTTTTATCCAAATCAGAGTTATTAACTCTATAAAACCCTCCAGTGCCATTGAAATTACAAATTCACAGACAAATACAGTCACAGGAGCGGCAAAGAGTGTCAGTGAAGATTTAAGGGGGTTTAATGCCCATTATTGAAGATTTTAAGCCCTAATTCAGTGTTTAAAGGGAGAATGTACCGGATTGAAGACCTTATGATTAACACATAACGCCTAAGGAGGCCTAAAGAATAGAAAACAATCTTGTCAGTGTCTCACATCAGCAGAAGGTTCTTTCCTGAGAAAGGACAAGCTCCCATACTATTTTTATTCTACATTGAGCTCCGGAGAAGATCTCCACCCTAACAGAAAGTCCTAATGTTGCAAGAGCATTTGTTATGCAGTATGGCAAACCTAAAAGTCACTCATCTGCCTTTTTCTTATCACCAGAGTACTACAGAGTAATACAGCCGAAAATTACATCAAAGAACATACCTATGAAGTTAATATCAGCTTGTCGAAGACCACTCTTTCACCCAAAGAGTACTGAAAATCAATGCATGGATATTAAGACAGAATGGGCCTCGAGTCACTCTTCTTCCTCTGTTTTAATGTTTCATTAAAAGTTCTATCTACCTCCTCTGCCTCTCTTTAGCTATAAAACTCATGAGGAAACACATTGTAAAGGTTGTTGATCGGATAACTGTGTATTATAAGCTGTTTCTCTTGAGATATAGTTCTGTGTGCAAAGTTGTAAAATAGGTTGAGGAGATGATTTCAGACTGAATTTCAAGCTATTGGGCAATGTTGTATATGAATGGTGTTGCTATTTAATATGACAAGAACATTTCTTTGGTTCCTGATTTAAAGCAGTGATGATGTGTTCTACTTTTGTCTCTGTTTTCCTTCTGTAATTCATTACATTTCATTTCTCTGGTAATAATCAGAAATATGTTTTAGGATATACCCTTGCATGGTACCCTACTGCTCCTGCTCTTCTTATCTTTAATTTTTTCTACTGATTGTGCTATCTGAGAACTAATTCAAGATAATTTAACCAGTGTAGTAGTTGTTATTCACTTCTAACATATGTATGAATTTATGAATCCGTTCTTAGATGTTCTTGTCTGGTTTTAATTGAAAGAATTGGGATACTGGGAGTTTAGAATGCTGATTCTATCTCACTAGGGTCTTTTTCAATCGATTGAGCCTTTCTAAATTCCCTTAAGTTAAATGTCGAAGCATTGAAAGTTCAAAGCCTTTCTCGGATCTCAGGCTTCACCTTTGTGTTTAAATCTTAAGTGTTTCTTGTTGTCTGAAGAGTTAGCCTTTTAGGGGTTGGATCATAGGTGCTTAAGGCATGCCCTATCCCTAGACCTACTTCCTAAGTGGTCACCTCGGAGGTTTCCTTGTAATTCACCTTCTTTTCTCACCATTTCATACCACACTATCATCTTTAAAGATCCTCTGTTTTAGATGACTAGCCCAATTGAAAGCCTTGGACACTGAATAGCAAGTAAACCCTTTTACGACTCCATTGCCCAATGGTCTCGAGTGTTCTCTGAATTATCCCTCCTTTGCCTAAAAGTCTCTTTTCTCACCCTTTGTCTTATATTGAACCCTTCCTTCACGTTTCCCAATAACTAATCAAACAAAGAAAAAAAGAAACAACAAACCTTGTGCCTTCTAACTAGCCTAATACCTTGAAACTAAACTTCAAAAACATATACCTTTTCCTTTATAGAGTGATCCATCTCTAGATACAGGAGGGCTAGATCCTGAGGTCCCAAAGTGTTTGTGATTTTGTCTTATCTTTTGGTAGAGCCAAACCTGCCAAAACATAGGAACCCCAACAGGTCATATGCCACAATCCCTGTCTTTAGCCAGCTTAGGAGACTGTATAGAGAAGAAAAAATGAATTTTATGGTTATCAGTCCTGAAAAACCTGAAAATTTACCTCTGTACTCTGTCCATATAGATCTGGACTCCTTTATCCTTTGCAATGATGAATCCATAGACGAGACAGAGCTAGAAGACAGAGATGCGAATAATAGGGTAGAGCCCACAAATTTTAACATAATGGCCACTCTAGATATAGAGGAAAATGAGAGAGAAACCTTCAAACAGTGCGCTGAAACAGAAACTCAGAGTGAACAAAACCAAGACTGCAATCCGCAGAGTACTCATCACTTTGAACTCCATGCACATCATGAGGAACAAAACACTGCACAGCCCGGTGCAGACCCCATAATACAACATAATAGTGAAACCAACATTAGGGAGGAAAATGATGATAAACATGAAAACAATCCCTTATGGAGAATGAATTTCAATGGGTCTTGCACTAGGAAGAACGCAGGGGCTGGAGTGTGGTTACACAATACTGAGAGTGACTATGCTGAGAGTTATGCCTTCAAACTAGATTTTAAATGTACAAACAATATCGCAGAGTATGAGGCTCTTATCTTAGGCTTGAATCTATTGAAAAAACTAGGAGCCCGAAGGATAGATGTACATGGATACTCTGAGTTAGTCATCAAACAAGTGAACGGAGAGTACACTACAAAGCATCCTAGATTAAGGGCATACCAAAACGATGCCATGGATTTACTGAAAAACTTTGTAGAGTATGAACTTGTGTTTGTTCCTAGGAGTTAGAACATTGTTGCGAATGGATTAGCCTGCATAGCTAGTTCATATCAGAAATCACCTAGTGACAAACAAATAATCATTCAGACGAAATTTAGACCTACAGTGCCTGATAATGAGAAATATTGGCAGGTTTTTGAGGGTGACAAGCAGATAGAGGATTTCCTGATTGGCAGGAATGAGATTGAATTCTCTGATTCAGACTCTAAATCCGATGAAAAATTTCTGAATGAAGAGCCCCCCGATGGCGAAAAATCACCCCATAACATAGAAATAAACATGCTAACTGAACAACTTGGAACTCAAATGGAAGAGTAAAAGAACGCAGAAAAAGAAGAAATAGAAGTGCTGCAGTCCAAAGATAAGAACATACCTCGAGGACTGACACCCTTAGAGGACCTTTTTGATTTTAACGATGTAGCGAAAAAACCCACTATAGAACACTCAGACTCTGATGTCAAGGAATGCAACATAGGCACCGAGGATAAGCCTAAGATGATTAAAGTGGCTAAGTCTTTGCCAGCAAACATGAAAAATAAATATATTGACTTATTTAAAGAGTTCATCGATGTGTTTTCCTGGAGCTACGAGGACTTAAAAGCCTATGATACGAAGATCATCCAGCACAAGATCCCACTGAAAGAAAACCAAAAACCCTTCAGATAGAAACTGCATAGAATCAACCCATAGCAACTGCCTTAGGTAGAAAAGGAAATCAAGAAGATGTATAAGGCAGGAATCATAGTGCCTGTGAGGTTTTCCGATTGGGTTTCCAACCTTGTAGCTATGAGGAAGAAGACAGGTGAGATTAGACTGTGCATTGTTTCTAGAAACCTTAACAGAGCTTCACTTAAGGACAATTACCCCCTACCCAAGATGGAACATATCCTATAGAGGGTAGTTGGCTCAAAAAGGATCTCCCTGTTAGATGGTTTTTCAGGCTATAACCAAGTGTTAGTACTCCCAGAAGATCATCTTAAGACTCCTTTCACCACCCCATGGGTCACTTTTATGTATGTAAAAATGCCTTTTGGACTAATGAACGCTGGTGAAACCTTCCAACGAGCTATGGACATAGCCTTTTCAGAGGAAATAGGGCACGTCATTGTCATTTATCTTGATGACATAACAGTCTATTCCAAGACCGATGAGGAGCACCTCAAACATCTGAGAAGAGTATTTGAGAAGTGTAGAAGGTTCAGGATTTCATTAAATCCCAAGAAAACTGTATTCGGCCTTCAAGAAGGTAAGATTCTTGGCCATATTATATCAGAAAATGGAATTAGGATAGACTCAAAAAGAGTTGAGGGAATACTACATATTAGCCACCCGAGAAACATAAAAGAATTGCAATCCTTTATTGGGAAAATTAACTTCCTGAGGAGGTTTATTCCCAACTTAGCAGAACTCCTCAGAGATATGACAAACATGCTGAAAAAAGATGTAGGGTTCAAGTGGACTTTAAAGGCCAAAAAATCTTTTGAATTAGTTAAACTTGCACTTACCCGGGCACCAGTCTTAATCAGCCCTGACTTTTCAAAAGATTTCCTTATATTCTCCTTTGCCTCCGGCACACAGTGGCTGTAGTCCTACTGCAGAAAAATCCAGAGGGACTGGAACAGCCCATTGCTTTTTTCAGCAAAGCGCTGAGGGATGCACCCTTGAAATATAACATAATGGAAAAACAGGCCTATGCCTTGGTAAAGGCTTTGAAAGACTTTAGGGTGTATATTCTGCATTCTCACATCATTTCCTACATGCCAAACATAGTATTAAAAGACATTTTGTCCCAAGATCCGGATGGAAAGAGGGGAAAATGGATTGTTGTAATATTAGAGTATGACCTGGAAATAAAACCCACAAAACTTATCAAAGGTCAGGGCTTAGCTCAACTAATGGCTGAATCTAACTTGCAGGCCCTTGACATAAACATGGTAGATGCCTTGGATGAACATGAAGGATTGCTTGATCCTACTATTGAAGAACAATTTCAAAACTCTCCTTGGTATTCTGACATCCTATATGTGCTTACAAATCTGAATGCCCCGCCTGATTTATCAAAGACTGAGGCCAGATTCCTAAAGTTAAAGGCCAGAAACTATTGCATTTTGAATGAATGTTTATACTGGAAAAATGAAAGTGGCCTTCTGCTTAAATTTCTGCCTGAAACTGAAGCAGAGAGGGTAAAACATTAGTTCCATGCAGGAGAGTGTGGAGGTCATCTAAACTGGAAAGCCACCGCTAACAAAATACTTAGGGCTGGTTATTATCGGCCTACCTTTTTCAATGATATCCATAAAATGATAGTTGCCTGCCATAAGTGCCAGATTTTTTAAGGCAAAAGAAAGCTCCCCCCTTTACCATTACAACCTATAACTATTGAAGCTCCCTTTCAACAGTGGGGCCTAGATTTCATAGGGGAAATACACCTTGCTTCTTTTGCACAACACAAATGGATTCTCACAGCCACAGACTATTTCACAAAATGGATAGAAGTGATCCCTTCTAGGAATGCCACAGACTCTGTTATCATTAAATTCCTTGAATATCACATCCTCTATAGATCTGGCTGCCCTAGAAAGATAATCACTGATAATGCTGCTGCTTTTGGATCCAAAAAGATTATTGATTTTTGTCACAGGTATCAGATTTCACTTGGTCATTCTACTGCTTATTACCCACAAGGTAATGGGTTAGCTGAATCATCAAACAAAAACTTAGTGACCATCATTAAAACGCTGCATAAAGAGAATAAGAAATCATGGCATAACAAGTTAGTGCATGCTTTGTGGGCTGACAGATTGATTACAAAGAAATCCATTGGGATGTCTCCATATCAGCTTGATTATGGTACAGAGGCAGTGTTTCCTACCAGCCTTGGGGTACCAGTGATTAAATTGGTCCAAGAGATTCAATCAGAAGAGGACAGCATGGTAAGGAGGATAAATCAAACTATACATCTCCAACAGACAAGAGAGGAAGTCTACAATAGAGCTTTGAAAGTGCAGGAAAACATAAAAAATTTGTTTGATAAAAGAACAAAAGCTTGTGACTTCAAAATTGGAGATAAGGTTCTTAAGTGGGACTCTAGGAGAGAAGACAAAGGAAAGCATGGAAAATTTGACAGTTTGTGGCAGGGTCCTTACATCATCCAATCCACCATTGGTCCAAATGCCTTTTTTCTGC
This sequence comes from Pinus albicaulis, assembly GCA_034641835.2. Classification (NCBI taxonomy): domain Eukaryota; kingdom Viridiplantae; phylum Streptophyta; class Pinopsida; order Pinales; family Pinaceae; genus Pinus; species Pinus albicaulis. Next base: position 465,820,506 of record CM076569.1, read on the forward strand.
AAGAGCTCGATGGTACAGATCTGTTTGGGGGTCCTGTCAATGGCAGGATGCTCAAGCATTACTACGGCTGATTTCCAGTTTAAAGTTTTCATTTCCATTGTAAATACCATTGACGTGTTTTGTTTTCAAAGAAAAAGAGAAAAATGTTTCAAAAAAGAGAGAAAGAGAGGTTCAGACATGCTCAAAACATGAACCTCTGAAGTTCCAAAAATAATGGCTCAAACAAGCTTAAAACTTGAGCCAAGGAAAGGAAAGGACTGGTTCTAATGTGCCCAAAATCTAAACAAGCAAAGAAGAAAGAAGAATCAGCTCTAACAAGCCCAAAACCAGAGCTGAAACAAAGAAGAAAAAGTGACTCTAACAAGCCCAAAACTTGAGTCACAAAGAGAAAGAAGGAAGCTTCAAAGTTTCACAATTTCAAGCCTTCAAATTTTGTTTTCGAAGTTACTGCAATTTCAATTCATGTGCAGCTGTCTTTATGCCATGGATCCACAGCAAACCAGACTGTCTAATCCTGGTTTGGTTGTTTTTAAATTTCTGTTGTAGAATGTAGAGAAATAAATCTGCTAGACAGTTTAATCCTAGCAGATATTAGATTAGGTAGAGAAGCTATGAGACCAACTATTTAATCTGGTCTCATGGAGGAATAAGGGTAGAATTAGACTAGTTTTTTTTCTACTTTCAATAAAAAATAATGATGAAGAAGGTCTGCAAATTCAAATTGCACCTTGAAGAAAAAATGTTAGGACCGTAGGATGGGTAGGTAGATTGTTTGGGAAATGTTTTCTGCTGACTTAATATCCATCATGTTTGTAGCAATTGAATCAAAGAAGAAAAGATGGTTCAAAGATCAGGCATTTGGCCTACTTCCCAAAGATTATTTTTTGAAGTTCTTGACATCTTTGAGAAGATGCCATCCCCATGTGGAGCCACTTTTAGCCACCTATAAATTTTTGACAGAGCAAACAGGTGGCTAAATTTATTTCTGAGCCTTCAAAATATACTTTTCCTCTAAAAATATCTCATTCTTGAAGCCTCTGTGTGTCTTTTTCCTTTGAAAATATCTTCACTGTTGTTTCCATCAAGAAATCCTCATTGTTTGTGAAAAAATTATGCCCAAAGAAAGCCTCCATCTGCCCCCTTTATCCCTGCAAATTCCCCATTTTAACCCCTTTTTCCTTCTCAAAATTTGCCCCCAAAATCCCTTCATTAACCCTCCAAAGCATCAAATTCCCCTCTAAACCTCTAAAAATCCCTTTCATTGGTTTAAAAACCTCTTTCTCTACCTACTGGAACCCTTCTCTAAGCCTTAAAAATCCTCATTTGGGCTTAAAAATCCCCTTTTTACATAACAGGATTAAGCCCCTTTCGACCAGCCCCTAGCCCCTTTTCACCACATAGAACCCGGCGCCAGAACCAAGCGCTAAGGCCCCGGGTGCTTATTGCAATCGGAGCTTTCCGTGTGTGCATTTCCCTTTGTTTCTTGAAATCTTCCGAGGCGATTGTATTTTGCTCTGAAGACCCGTGCTACAATCTCAGTCATTGATCCATACAGATCTAACGGCCAGCACCGATCTTGCACCGTGCCCCCACCAACACCTTTCATCGACCCCCGATTGAATATTGATCGTTGATTTCCCTTGCAATCCGATGGTCAAGCGCTAATCGCACCATCGCCAATCGGAAGATCTTAATGCACCACCTTTTTTTTTTCCCTGATTGGTCAACTCTTGATTGGATCCTGGACGTTGAATCCACAAGAACCAACGGCCAGGATTGGATCACTCATCACCCCTTTTCCCTTCGTCGCTCTATGAGCTATCCCTCTGAACAATCTCCACCCCTTAGATCTGACGACCCACATTAAAACCGCCACTGACTTCTCCCCATCTTACTGACCGCGCATCTTACCTTTTTGCGTAGAAACCCGCACCGTCCGATCTCAGCGCCCTCATCTGACGGCCGATATTCATTTTCACGTTTTTTCGCACATGAAGGTTAACATTCCAAAAGAATGTGAAATGGGTGGTTTTCAAATGCCATGCGTCGGGCGGCAGAGCGTATCACATTTTTTTTGGGATATTTTCAAAGCCGCTCCCAAGCAGTGCGAAAACATTTGTTTTCTCCTGAAAACCACTTCCCCTCTTCTGCCTCCGAAAGTTCTTCCATGCAGTCTTGATCGTTGATCTGTATAGATCTAAAACCCTTGTCGCATCGCATTTTCATTCATATTTCTTTCATCGGGCTTCCACAGAGTTTCATCGGATGATCCCAACCGTTGATCTCCTCTTGAGATCTAATGGTCCACACTCAATCGCCCTCCGCCCATGCCGGTCCCACCATCTAAATGTTGTGTAACCAGCTCCAAAAATAGAAGAAAAGAGATATGAACGCCTTAGAAATAAGCCAATTCGAGGGGGCAACCTCCAATACATTACATAAATGAACAATTCTTGGAGGATTCAATTTACAAAACCTCCTTTCTATATATAGGAGTCCATGGGGCCATAATGTAATCCTAGTGGGCCACAATGTAATCCTAGCCGACCTAACAATAATAATTTGAGGGCACAATAATAACAAAATGGGGGTTACAAGGGTTCAATAATAACAATAAGGGGGTTAAACTAACCATAATAAAGGACTATACTAGTGATATAGGGACCTAACATGCCCCTCTCCTTCAAAAAAGTGTTGTCCTCAACACTTGAGTAGCTCCGGGTGCTTCCGTATAAAATTCTCATCCTCCCATGTAGAATCTTCAGTGGGTAAGTTCTTCCACTTGATGAGATACTCTGAAATTGATCGATTCCGTAGTTGTTGAGTTCTTGTTTCCGTGACCGCTTCAGGTTCCAATATGATTTTTCCTTCCTCATCAAGTTCTGGCAATATTGTTTGAACTGGAAGATTTTCACCTATAACCTTCTTTAAACATGAAACATGGAAAACTGGATGCACTCGCGAAGAAGCAGGAAGCTCCAATTTGTATGCCATAGTACCAATATTTTGCAACACCTTGTAAGGACCATAGTACTTTGGTGATAATTTATTATCCTTCTTAGCTTGCTTGAGGGACATTTGTTTGTATGGTTGTAGCCGTAAAAATACCCAATCTCCTACATCAAAACATCTCTCGTTGCGATGTTGATCTGCCTGTTGTTTCATTCGATTTTGTGCCAAATTCAGGTTATCCTTTAAGAGTTGGAGAACTTCTTGCTGATGCTCGATGTGATTTTCCACTGCTTGAACCTTCGAATTTTCTCTTAAATATGATGTGATGGATGGTGGATGATATCCATAAAGTGCCATAATGGGGTCATTTTTGCTGCAGTATGGAAGGAAGTGTTATACCACCATTCAGCAAGAGGTAACCACTTGACCCATTGTGTTTGTTTATCAAGTACAAAACAACGAAGATATCCTTCCAAACATTTATTTACGATCTCAGTTTGACCATCAGATTGAGGATGATAAGATGATCTATGAGCTAATTGAGTACCCAAACAAGAAAATAACTCCGTCCAAAAATTTCCAGTAAAAATGGGATCTCTGTCACTCACAATAACCCTTGGGCTTCCATGTAGTTTTTGAATTCTGTCCATAAATGTAGTAGCAACTGTACTTGCTTTAAATGGATGAGATAAAGCACAAAAGTGTGCATACTTGGTAAGTCTATCAACTACCACCATGATGACACTCTTTCCTTCGGACTTAGGTAAACCTGTGATAAAATCCATTGAAATCTCCTCCCAACGTTGACATGGAATGGATAAAGGTTGTAGAAGTCCCGGGGTCTTAATTGTCTCCACTTTATTCTGCTGGCAAACCAAACATTCCGCCACAAACTTTTGAATATCAGATTTAAGGCCATCCAAAAAAATTCTTTCTTCACCCTGTGGTAAGTTTTTAAAAATCCTGAGTGTCCTCCTAAAGGAGAAGTGTGCAATTCCAGAAGAATCTTTTGTTTTAGTTGGGAATTCTTACAAAGATATAAGCGATCTTTGTACCATAAGGAATCATTTTTCCAATAAATGTATCAGATGTACTAGGATCTTGCTGCAACTTTTGAATGAATATCCATACATCTTTGTCCTTCTTCCATTCATCTCTTGCTTCAGTTATCCAATCTGGTTGGATAATAGAAATGGCACAAAGCAATGCTTCCACCTCTTCATTCTTTCTTGAGAGTGCATCTGCAGCAACATTAAGCTTTCCTTTTTTGTAGATTATTTCAAAGTCATAACCCAACATCTTTGTGACCCATTTTTGCTGCTCTTCTGAAGATAGTCTTTGTTCCAAAAAGTGTTTAAGACTATCATGATCAGTTTTTACTGTGAAGTGTCTTCCCATTAGGTATGTTTTCCATTTCTTTAGTGCATGCAGTATTGCTGACATTTCCTTCTCATGAATAGCTTTCTGTAGATACTTTCCTTTGATTGGACGAC